>PVNU02001303.1:0-405194 GCA_003013855.2 Liriodendron chinense | reverse complement strand
TATCGGTACGTTCCAGCCCTCCAGGATAGGGAGCGGCCTAGGTTGGATCAAGATTAACTTTGAGTTTGAAGCACCAACACTGCCAACCGGACTAGGTTTGCAAGTTCCTTGTGGATTTCTTAGTTTATGATGGATGATTCTGGATTTTAGATATTTATTCCTTTTATTTCCGCTGTTTAATTATGTTCATGAGGCATGCATCATAATTAGGGTTGTCCTACGTCACCTAGGGTTTGTGAGAAAACCCTCATTTCCAATTGAATTGTGGAAGGGTTAGAGACATGACTTGGTGGACTCCTCAAAGGACATCTTCTCCTACCCCAGATAATGGTATCCCCGACCTCGACCCCAACCCAGGGCTTTTGCTAGAAACCTACTTCCCACCCGTTTCCTTCTCTTCCATCACTACCTGGACGAAAAGAAGAAATCAAGGATGTTCTGGACCACTAAGCAGTCTCCTACCTACCATGGAGGATATCAGAAATACCTCGTGAAATGGAAAGGTTATCCAACCTTAGTTTGTTGTGGATCTAATGTTTCCATCTCAAGATCGCGTAACTAGGGTTGGAGGAGCTCACGATGGTATTTAGATAAAGACGTTACCACTTAAGAAGAATCAGCTCCTCTCAACTACCCCTGTAGTCTCCTGGATGAGTTCACATGTTTCCGCCTCCGCTGGTGGCTGTAGTCGCGTTGAGAGAAACACCCACCATCTGCTAAAGGTCTACTCCGGGTAATCTGTACGTAGTCCTCTGGGGTGTAACCCTACTACGTACACCCAACAAATCCTCTACAAAAAATCAGTACAAAAATAAAAGCACAGATAAGCTGGTAACCTAGAACAGATAGCCCGGTAGCCCGGAAGATCTAAAAAGTCTAGACCCGGGAAACCTGGGACCAGAACGAAATAAAAATCCTGAATAAACTGCCAAATCTAACTAGTATCCACAAAACCAAAGGCATAAACCTAACACCCGGTACTTTGTAATTCATTACCGGAAAAACATTAAAAAAGTCAGAATTATATATTCGTTTCCCCCCCAATTGCGGGTGGGTACCATACAATAAACTCTTTTCTAACAAAAAGAAAAAAAACTCTTTAAGGAGAGAAGAAAGGATCCCAACACTCTTTGGGAGGGAAGGTTAACTTAACACCTTCCCAATCTCTATATTGAACCACCTGAGGAGGTTCCTGTAGAAGAAGAAAAAGAAGAAGAGGCAAGTTCCATGCGTATGAGTAATAAAGGAGGTGAAAAACAGAAGAAGAAGGAATGTTTCAGGGGATTCGGAAAAAGGATTGGAATCTGGATTGGGATATAAAAAATTTAGGGATTTGGGTTAAGGGGTTTTAGAATAAAAAGCTTGTTTGGGAAGTACTACGTCCCCGTACGCTACTAGATTGGGATCTACGTACATATAGTTCAACCTTCTATAAGTTTATTATTTTAATGCTTTGATTGATGAAAGCTAGTCTCCTTTGATTGTTTAGAGTTGTGCTTTTACTTATCCGTCCGTCCGGATCATGCCCCTTGCATGAAACCATGTAAAATCGTAAAACAGGGAGGATCTAGGGATATGAGGATATCCCAGATCTAGCATAGACCAGTCCACAGTCAAGTTTGGATCCGGTTTATCGTGGCTAGGCATCCCTCTTTTCGATCGTACCAAAAAGGGGGGGGGGGGGGGGGGGGGGGGGGGGTTTCAGAAAAAGGACGAGGGATGTCGAAAAACAATGGGTTATCATGAAGTACGAATTAGGAATCAAAGAAGCTTACCTTCCTCGCGCCTTGAAGAAAGAGAGAAGAGAAAACGGAAACTCGGGATGGAATCCTCAACACCCGAGGGCCAATCCTGAAACCCTAATCTCTCAACAAAGAGGAAGAAACTCACGAATTTTCTATTCATTCAATAATTTCGAAATAGGGTTCTCACAGTATATATAAGCTACGGAAAATAAAAAAAGTGCACTAAAGTGCCTGAAAACCAAAGAAATAACATAAAAACGTCTAAAGTAAATAACGACACTAAAGCGCTTAGAAACAGGAAATAAATAGAAAGCGCCTAAATGTAAATCCGCTCCATGGTCCAGCGGTCATGATGCTCCTGCGCAATCCTGCATCTCGCATACTCGTAACACGTCAGAAAATGGGCCCAATGGGCCCGGCGTCCATCCACATCAACTCGTCTGCTCCAACACTCGATCTGCGACGTCGCCTCCTCTGGTACACTCTAAACGGTGCACCACTGATGTCCGCATCACTTCACCCCTAATCTGATTTTTATATTGTTATTGTTTCTTCACTTGAATGCAGACATACCTATGCTAGATTGGAAGTTCCAACTTCCAAGAGGGCTGTTTTGCATTATTTTATATTTTCGTACATCGTGTCTGTGATTAACCTAGGTCCATCTAGTTGTGAATCTAAATTCTTTCTTATGGTGTGGAATTGCTTCTTTTTTTTTTTTTTTTATTTGGTTAGTCATGCAACCCACCCACCCAGTCAGTCATGCAACCCACCCACCCAGTCAGTCATGCAATGCACCCATTGGTGCTGTCAGCAGCGGGAATTTCACCCTGATGGGTTTCGAGACCAAGACCTCTTGTAAGGAATTGCTTGATTTTACATGTTAATTACTTAGATTAATGGATAATTGATCTCACTTCAGTCATCCTAGGTTAATTTCACTCGTCCTACATCAATGTAATTCTTTCTTGTCGAACCTTTCTACGCATGGGCCTCAAATGTTATTGCTTACATGTTCTGAATCCAATGCCCCAACTTCTTTTCTTTATTATTATTTTTTTTTTTCTTTTTTACTTTGAATGAAATTGTTGCTATTAGAAGTCTTAGCTTTGACGTCTAAATTTGGACCTCCTTTGTTGCGAGAGATCAAAAAGGTTAGCTTAAGTTGATGAAGTGCGGAAGAGAACCATTCATGTGAAGTTAGATGCTAGGGTATGACACTAAAGGCTCTCTTAGGGTTTTCTTCAATGGTTTTTTACAATATCCACCAATGGTATATCAGTGTTGTTATATGCGATTGCATAAGCAATTATGCCATCACATATGCCATTTTGGACCAGTGGACTGCATATGCCATGGTGGCATATGCAGTTATTGTGTAGTTGGGGCCTCTGTAGTCATATAGAGAAGTATGCAACCACATAAGCCATAGTTATGTGATGGCATAACCTCCCAATAGTCAGATTTCTAACCATTGGAACTTTTCTTTTTTACTTCTTCATACTTTTTGCCTATGAATAGGCACTCCCACCCCTCCTATTTTCACAACTTTATGACTCTCTTACTCTTTCTCTCACTCTAATACTCTCATTTCTCAATCTCTCTAAGCTCTTAACTCTCTTACTCTCTCTCTCACTATGACTCCCATTCTATTTTAAAATGACATCATAAAAAATTTATGTTGTTTTTTCTCAATTTTTAGTGTATGCATTCATTTGAGTGGTTGTTAGTTGACTTGTTATGGTCTAATAGTCTAATAAAACTATTAAAAACCAATTTCCATTTTTTACATAAATTTTCATATTTTTTTTTCCATTTTTCCTTCAATTTTCCATTTTTTATTCTTTTCATAAGGAAAAAAATTGTTTGGGGGTTGTGCAATCACATATGTGATTATGCCATCACATGAGCGCACGGCCCCCTTGGGTCACACAGGATCACTTATGCCATTTGACGACATTGGATATAATGTTTTTCTCCTCCAATTTCTCTCCCTCACAGTACTTAGGTAACTCTAGCTCTTCTATCCAAGGGTTTCTATATTCATGTTTTGTGCTTTGCGGACAATGAAGAGTTTGTCTCATTTCTTTATATCCATCAGATTGTTAGAAGCCTTTGTGATTCAATTTACTAAAGCTCGATTCTTTTGGCTTATTTCTTCCTCCATTTTGTTTCAGGACTTGGAAGAACAAGAGCATTGTTAGCAAGAGGGAATAGAGAAGCCTACTTTACTATGTGAACATGAGATCCCTTCTCCAGTAGCAGTTCAAAGTTACAAATGAAGTGGTTATGAAGAGACTTTCATGGGAATTGTTTATCATTGCGTGCAATCTTCCATAATAGCAGTCTTTAGCTTCAGCTGGGATTAGTTTTTAGTAACTATAGTAGTCTTAGTAGCACGAACCTTTTGGCCCTTGTCAGTGATTGAGACATCGCGCTCTTCCTCTCTGTACCAATAGTGTTGCCTTTAGAACCATCTGCGACAGTTCATTAAAATGTTCAGGAGTCTATTCCTATGATCTTCTGCCTCTTTTAGTATTTTGTTTCCTTCCACGACAATCACTCTACCACTCCTGCCATCCAAAGAAAAATGTAAAATTTATTCATCGATGCTAGAAATGGAGGAATCAGTCCTATCGCTAAATCTTTTGGGCAGGTTGAGTGCAGTGTGTGTCAATAGTATGTTGTAGACAAAAACGAAGAAGAAGAAGAAGAAGAAGAAGAAGAAGAATATGATGTCAGCGGACAACGAATGGCTCTTGCTTGGCTAGGTCCTTCTTCTCTACATTGTTGGCTGTTGAGGAAGTCTCTCCTCGTACTAAAATTTGGATTCCAGGGATTTGCATGGGTTGCAACAGCAAAGAAAATATGATGTTGGATAACTTAAAGAAGCAAAGCATGGCTCTCTCATAAATGTGCTTCACGTGCAGAGAGTGGAAGAATCAGTTGGACCACCTCTTCATCCATTTTATGTTGGTGAAAATGGTTGTGGACTTTCTCCTTTATCATTTTGGGATGTATTGAGTGTTAGATAAGTCTAATCAGTTTTTGGTGATAGGTTAGCATTGTGGAGCATTTGATGGTAGAAAGGAAACCTCCATTCTTGAAGGGACTTTTGCTCCAATGAATCAATTGTTTATTGTCATGAAGGGAATAGTTGTGGTTTGTCTCTATGTTGTTAATTCAAAGGTTCTATTGAAGGTTATTGGTCTATTTCTTCATTCTTTTGATGGATCATCTGCCCCTTATGTTACTTCCATTCTTTCTTACTTCTAAAGAGAGATTATTGTTCTCAGGTTGGTTAAAATCACTCTCTCCTTTGCAATTTCAAAGCATGTTTAGGAAGTTATAAAAGAATGGCGGATAGCATGTGTAAACCCAAAGAGCAAGCAGTATTAAGGAAGTTGAGGACTATGAATTTCGCATTGCTAAGAAAGTGATTGTTAGGCTTTGCGGAAGAGGATGGTAGCCGGTGGAAGTAAGTGATTTCATGTAAATATGAGATTTGTTGAGGTAGGCGGTTACTAAGGTATCTTCTGGATATAGAATGACCGACTACTAGAGGGTGGTGTTTTGGGGGTGGAAAAGCTCTTGGATGAGGAGATCGTGATTTTCTATTGGTGATGGGACATGAATACAATTATGGGAGGAGGTGCGCTTTTTAAGTCACGGTCTCATCGGTATTTTGTTTTTGCTGACCAAGCAATATGGGAGCTGGCTTTTAAAAGGTATTGCATTGAAGATGAAATCGAGAATATCTTACCCTTGTGAAATTGAGAAAAGAGGGTGAAGTTTTTTATTAATTCCATTATCCTTTGCTATTAGGAGTGAATCATTGGAGAATGGTTGCCTATCAATGGCTTTGATAGGTCATATCATGTATTATTGGAGAATGGTTGCCTATCAATGGCTTTGATAGGTCATATCATGGTATTATTGGAGAATGGTTGCCTATCAATGGCTTTGATAGGTCATATCATGGTCCCCCAATGGTTGCCTTTGGCTAGATTGTAGGAAAGACAAGTTGCCAAGGTATTTAATAACAATTTCGGAATGTGACTTGTCTAGGAATTGGACCAAGTTGTATCTCCGATATTGATGCGACTTGTCCAACATAGAGTCATGTATATGATATGAAAAAAAGTATTAAAAACAATCATCATCATCTAAGCCTTATTCCAACTAATTGGGATTGGCTACATGAATCATGTTTTGCCATTCCACTCTCTCAAGGGTCATAACTTTAGTTAGACCATGGGTCATCAAGACTTTTCCTACTACCTCCATCCATGTCCTTTTAGGCCTTTCTCCTGCCCTTTTAAAGGATTTAAAGGCTTCAACTTGAACCAAATCACTCCTAACCACTATGGTTCTTGGTCCATTGCACATGACCAAATCATCTATGTCTACTTTCCCTCATCTTATTCTCCATCGGTGCTATTCTTAAGTTCACTCGAGCACTATCATTTCTAATTCTATCCGTCCTCGTCTTGCCACTCATCGATCTCATCATCCTCATTTTACCTACACATATGAACATGTTGTTCCTTAACTGCCCAACATTCTATCCCATAAAGCATGGCTGGTCTTAGTTATCTATAAAATTTCTCTTTCAATTGAGTGGTATAAGATGATCACATAAACTCAAGAGGCACACCCCATTTCTTGCACCCAACTTCAAATCTATGGACAACATCCTTCTCAATCTCTCCATTCTCATGAATTATTGACCGTAGGTATTGAAAGTGGTCGTTTTGGGAAACTTCTTGGTCAAAAATCTTAACTAATTCCTCATTTTCTAAAATTAATATAATTTGTTGTTGTCCGACTAATTTTAAATCCTTTATATTCTAAAGCATCCCTCCACAAATCTAGCCTTGTGTTTAAGCCCTTTGTTGTCTTGTTAATCAAAACTATGTCATACGCAAACAACATAATTTCCTGCAAATGCCTTGTTAACTCATCATCCATTACTAATGTAAAAAGGTATAGGCTCATTACTAACCCTTGCCACAAGCCTATAGTAATTGGGAACTAGTCTCTCTACTACAGTCTTCACATTTGTTACTGCTCCCTCATTCATATCCTTAATGATGTCAATATATCCTCTTGAAACTCTTTTTTTTCCCCTAACATTCACCAAATTAACTCTTTAGAGATCCTATCGTATGCTTGCTAAGTCAATAAAGACCATGTAGAGATCCTTCTCCTTCCCCTTATATTTCTCCATCAATTGCCCAAGTAGGATAACAACTTCAGTTGTAGACCTCCTAAACATGAAACCAAATTGATTTTCTAATACATTATGCTCAATTACTCTCACCCAAACTTTCATAATATGGCTCATAAGTTTAATCCCATGATAGTTAATGTAAATATGTGTCTCATTTTCTTAACATTCACCAAATTAACTCTTTTAAGGACCCTATCGCATGTTTGCTAAGTCAATGAAGACCATGTGGAGATCCTTCCCCATCATCGTATATTTCTCTATCAATTGTCCAAGTAGGAAAATAACTCTAGTGGTATACCTCTCAAACAAAACTAAACTAATTTTCTAATACATTCGTTCCATGCCTTAGTCTTCTGCTCAATTACTCTCACCCAAACTTTCATAATACGGCTCATAAGTTTAATCCCATGATAGTTAATGTAACTATGTGTCTCATTTTCCTAACATTCACCAAATTAACTCTTTAAGGAACCTATAGCATGTTTGCTAAGTCAATGAAGACCATGTGGAGATCCTTCCCCATCATCATATATTTCTCTATCAATTGTCCAAATAGGAAAATAACTTTAGTGGTAGACCTCTCAAGCAAAACTAAACTAATTTTTCGATACATCCTTTTCATGCCTGAGTCTTCTGCTCAATTACTCTCTCCAAAAGTTTCATAATATGGCTCATAAGTTTAATTCTATGATAGTTAACGTAACTTTGTATGTCTCCTTTATTCTTATAAATGCATACCATGGTACTTTTCCTTCATTTATCTAACATTTTCTTCAATCTTACAATCTTGTTGAACAACTTTGTCTACTAAAATAACCTACTGTTTCTCATATACTTCAAAACTTCTATTGACGAAAAGAAAAAGGAAGAAGATATGGAAGGTGAGATGAGGGAAATGGAAGGTGATATGCAAGGTGAACTGGCATAAGCGAAGGAAAAAAGGAAAGGCATCAGATCAAGATAAAGGAAAACTGATAGTTGAAGATGGAAGTAACAAGAAAGAGGAAGGATCATCTAATGAGAACACTGAATTTGGGAACGCTGTGAAACTCTGGAGTCTAGTACATGCAGTCTAGTAACATCTATCAGGCCAGGAGCCTCAATGGAGGAGGTGAGAGATTGGATATCACAAAAGCTAAATTGTGGAAGAGGAAGACAGGGTGCTTAAACATCTTAGTGACTAAGAGATGTGGATCTCGCGATGTCAATAGGCAAATATTGACAAATTCATAATCTGTGCAATTTGTTCGAGGATGAGAATGTCTAGGGCATTTGTAAGTGGGCTGATTGGTCCAACCTTTGGCTGGGAAGAAATCGTGGTATCAAATTTGGGAGCTCTCTTAGGAGTTCTAAATCCATGAAATTTTTGTGGAGATTGGTTCTTGCATCGGAGAGGTGGTTGCGATTGATCCACTGTTAGAAGGATGCAAAATGCTATGTCTTACTCCAATTTGTAAAGAGGAAGAAGCTTAATTGGCAAAGGTTTCCATCAACACTAGGGAGGCTAGGATTGAAGTTATAGATTGAAGAGGGAGTTGGCCATCATCTTGGAAAGTCCGCCTCAAAAGAATAGAGCTGGGATTTTCTCTTTGAAGAGGAAGCTAGTAGGAGGGAAGTCAATGTTGGAAACAATGGTGGAGGAAGGAGCGGATGCCGGTTGCTCCTGTGGAACACCAGAAGAGGGGAGATAGTGTAAGGCACGAATTGGCATGACAAGGGGTAGGTGAGGAGCGATACGAGTTGGCTACAGGTGTTTTGAAAGTCAATGCTAGCTAGGGCTGAAAGTTGGGCGGGTTCAACCCGACCGACCCGTGACCGACCCGACATTGGGTTGGGCTTGGGCAAGAAGTATCGAACCCGATCTCGAGCTTGGGTTATGAAAACATCAACCCGATGAAGTTTGGGTCGGGCTTGGGTTGAAGTCTCGGGTTGCCCGACCCAACCCGAACCCGATCTATATACAAGTTACTTATACTTTTATTATACTTTAGTAAAGTAAACTTATAATGTTTACTTGTATTTTAACTTATTTGTTTAGGAAAAGTGAAGTTCTTTACATAAATAAGTACATATATAATTAATAAAGTTATAGGTACAAAAAATAAGGCATGTATTGAAACATAATAGACTAATGTAATAACGGAAATATTAGCATGTATCAACCCGACCAACCCGATCAACCCGACCGAGCCCGCTTGGGTTGGGCTTGGGTTGAGAATTCCCAACCCGAGGTTGGATTGGGTTGGGTTAGGGTCGAGGTATAGGAACCTTGGGTTGGGTTAGGGTTCAGCACCAACCCGACCCAACCCGCCCAACTTTCAGCCCTAATGCTAGCAGAGAAGAGGTGGAGACAGTGGACATATCACACCATGGTGTGCCATAACGGACGTTATGAGGCCGTAAAGGCCATTACATAATGGTAACGGTGGCAACTGTTATATGTTACGGGATTGTAATGACCGTTATGGACAAAATGACCCATAACCGCCGTTACAACCCCTGTAATGGCTACTCAACCCCCTGAAAGGTCATTACGTAAAGGTAACGGTGGCAACCGTTACATGTTACGGCATCGTAATGGCCGTTATAGACAAAATGACCCGTAATCATTGTTATGACCCCTGTAACGGCTAGTTAAGCCCCTTGTAAAGGCCATAACAGTCCTCTACAGGCAAATACAGGTTTTTCAGGGTTTTTTTTTCAATTAAAAAAAGAGATAGTAACGACCGTTACAACTTGTATCATAAAGGTATTAGTGGTGGCCATTACAACCACCGTTTGCCATTACAGAATGTCTTGCATCGCACAATTAGGGAATAGGTGGCGAAAGAGAGAATGGGAAGGTAACATGTGGTGGGGAGGCTGTTTTCAATAAAATATGAGAGGAAGAGATGGAAGAACACGTGCGAAGAAGGGATGAGTTTCTAGGGGGCCAATAAGGATGCCACACGTAGCCAGTTGCTCGCAAACGAGTCTCAAAGAAATTATTTCGTGCTTGTTGGAAGCCTCACGTGCTAGCAAGGTTACTATTTCTATTTTGTGGGTGATAACTAAACGTTAATATGTGTAGGGGGAGCGCCTCTCTTTCTCCAATATATTCAATCCAGGTCGAAGTTGAAAATTAGCAGGCTTAAAGCTCACCTTGAGAGGACTCTAGAAGTCAATTAGTTGTTGGTAATTAGGTTTGCGAGGAGCAATTGGTGATGTCATACCTTTAGGTCCTCGACCTTTTGGCAAAAGGCGAACAGGAAATTGTGGTTTTTGAAGCTAGGGTATCTTTGCATGTTTAGGCAAAGTTGATTTAAGTCAAAGCTGATATATAGGTGTAGGTGTGTGTGTGTGTGTGTGTGTGTGTGTGTGTGTGTGTGTGTGTGAAGGAGCAATACAAAGGTTTTGGTGAAATGCTCATTGATGCAGTGGGAAGAACTCTGTTGATTGTGTCTTCATGGTTCGTTGAGAAAATCCCAAGTAAAGACAAGTCAATCGCTCAGGATGATTTTTTTTTTTTTTTTTTTTTTTAACTCTATTGAAAGGAAGCTGGGCCAGATTTATATAGGGCGAGGTATGAAATGGATAAAGGAGGCTTTGTGATGCAAGACATCCGACCAACTCACCAAAAGTTCCAGAGCTGATAGGGGAGGCACGGAATATCTTTTTTATCTCATAGCACAGGCTAAGCTAGGCCTGTTCGAACCCTCATACATGGGCCCCAAGTCGCATGGGTCACGTCACATGAGCAACCCAAGTCACACAGGTGAGGCTCAAGTCGCACGGGCCACTCGCGCGGTTTGGGCTTGAGTCACACGGGCCACCTACCCCACACGAGCTGGCCACCTCGAGTGTGCCCCCGAGTCTCACGGGCCGCCTCACTCGAGCTCGGACCGTGAAAAATGCCCCTGCATTATTCACCCCCGGTGAGGAATTTCGAACACGAGACCTCCCGCTCTGATACCAATTTGACGTAGGACATCCAACCAACTCACCAAAAGCTCCAGAGCCGATGGGGGAGGCACAAAATATTCTTTTTATCTCATAGCTCAGGCTAGGCCAAGCCCGTTCGAACCCTCCTACGTCGGCCCCAAGTCGCATGGGTTGTGTCACACAAGCCACTCAAGTCACACGGGCCACTTACGCGGGTAGGGCCTGAATCGCACGGGCCACCCACCCCACACGAGCCACCCACCTCGAGTGTGCCCCCGAGTCTCACAGACTGCCCCACTCGAGCCCGGACCGTGAAAAATGCCCCTACATTACTCTGGGACATGGGTCGATTGCTAGGGGTTTCCTTTGGCTATAAAGAAGAGGATTTGACGCAGGACAACTAACCACTTGCTCTAAAAGCTCGAACTGATAAAGCGTGGCGAATCAATCTCTGTATCTCATAGCCTAGGCTCCTGCTTCACACAAGTCAGGCCCTTGGTCGAACCCTCCTTCGTGGGCCCCACTTCACATGGGCCATCCACCTCACATAAATCGCCCACCTCGAGTGTGCCCCCCCTCACACAAGCTGCCCCACTCAAGCCCGGTGTGAAAATGCCCCTGCATTAATCACCCCCGGTGAGGAATCTCGAACATGAGATTGTCCACTCTAATACCACTTTGACATAGGACAACTAACTACTTGCTCTAAAAGCTCGAACTGATAGAGCGTGGCGAATTAATCCCTTTATCTCATAGCCCAGGCTCTTGCTTCACACAGGCTAAGCCCTCGGCCAAACCCTCCTTCGTGGGCCTCATTTCACATGGGTCTCACCTCACACGAGCCACCTACCTCACACGGATCGCCTACCCCGAGTGTGCCCCCACCTCACATAGGCTACCCCACTCGAGTTCGGTGTGAAAATGCCCCTGCATTAGAATTACATCACATTATTCCAGTTTGTAGAGGAGAGGGACAAATTCGAGAGAGGCAAAGTAATCAAGTCCACAAAGTCGTTAAAGGTAGATGGGAGTTAGGAATCTAATTTCATCCATCAATTATGACGACAGCACTTATCCTATGAACGAAGGGGGAAAGGGTAAAAAAGTATACCCAATGAAATTGATCAGCTAGAATGCTGGGAATAGAGTTGCCCACAAAGGATTTCAAATTAGGGATTTATGCAAGCGATATAATAGTCAAATGGTTGCTTTTCAAGAAACAAATATGTTATCGTCAAATCAAAGGATGGTAGATTGGGGGCAGATTAAAAGATTGGGCTATGTGAGACATGATGGGTTTGGTGGGGGGCATTATGGTAATTTAGGGCACCAAGGTTTGGGCCAAAGAGGATTGGTGGAGCGGGAACTCTCCCTTTCACTATTGTTAAGAGATGTGGTATTGGGCTTTCAAAAGAAGAGATGGCTTGGTGGGAGACTTATTTGGCAATTTACAATGCTCCATTGAGGGAAGAAGAACTAAAATGGAAGCAAGGATTTAAAGGTGACCAAAAAAAAAAAAAAAAAAAATACTTTCATGCAATGGCTAGTGTTTGGGCAAGAGCGAACAAATCAAAAGCATCTTGGTGGATGAGGAGAGAGTTAAGAACTTCTGTAAGAATCAACGGTATGTGAAATAATTGTGAACTTATGTAAGAATCTTTCTCCAGAGAAGGGTGAGAAAGACCATGGCTAGACAACTTGCACGACAAGATTTCAAGGATGATGCGGACGCTTTTAGCCGATTTTAGAAGATGAAATTAAGATGGCAACGGAAGACCTAGGAATAGACAAGGCCCCCAACCTTAATGGATTTCCTATTACATTTTTTGGGAGATTGTAAAAGGTAACATGTTGGAGTTCATTCACGAATTTCATGACGACAGCTATCTCGCAACTAAACTAGGTACAATGTTTATTGCTCTCATCTCGAAAAAGGACAGAGCTGAATGCTTAAGAGATTTTAGGCCAATCAGTCTCCTTAGGGATCCTTGCAAAATATTAGAAAGTTTTTGTCTTTCAAATTTCAGGTGGTTACGGCTAAGGTAATCTTGAAGTCTCAAGGGGCATATTTGTGGCTAGGAGGCAAATAGTTGATAACACTCTAACGGTTGATGAATGCATAGACTTTCGGCACAGGGAATGAATAAAAGGAGTGTTTTGCAAGCTAGATATTAAAAAGGCATATAATCACGTGGATTGGAAAATTTTGGACTATATGTTAGGCCAGTTAAGGTGTGGGCAACAATGGAGAAATTGGGTCCTAGTTTTCGTTAAATGGGCTAAGTTCTCAATCTTGGTAAATGGATCCCCAAATGGTTTTTTTAAGCATCTAGAGGCTTTCGTCAAGGAAACCTACTTTCTCCATATTGGTTTATGGTGGTGGCAGAGGCTTTATGCAAAATGTTAGAAAAAAGTGGAGCTGCAGAACTTGTAAATGGCTTTAAGGTGGATAACAAATTTTCAAGTGTCTCATCTCCAATATGCAGATGATACGATCCTTTTTTGTGATGTGGATGAGAAAAAAGTGGATAATATGAAGAAAAAAATTATCACATGCTACGAGGCGTTCTATGGTACAAAGGTGAATATCAACAAAAGTGAGTTATAAGGGTTTGTCTTTTAAAAGAGGATATGAGCAAGTTTGCAAGTATTTTTGCTTACTATGCGGTGTCCTTCCTACCTCAGGCTACCATCATGTATGGGGAAACCAACCAAGCATTTGTAGGATAAAGTAATCTAGTGATTCAAAAGAAAACTTTCAAGATAGAATAGCAGGCACCTTTATGTGGGAGGAAGGCTAACATTGATAAAGGCAACAATGTCCAATCTTTCGATCTATTTTATGTTACTCTTCTTATTTCCAAAAGCAGTTTTGAATAAGCTGGTAAGGCTTAGGAGGGATTTCTTATGGCAAGGAACTATAGAGAAACACAAATTTCATCTTATGAAATGGGAAGAGGTGTGCTTATTGTATACAGGAGCTAGTTTTAAGAAGATGGAGGCAATGAAATCTGCTCTCCTAGAAAAATGGCTATAGAGGTTTGCTTCGGAGGAAGGCTATCTTTGGCAAGAGGTCATAAAGAAAAGTATAGGATGCAAGAGGGAGTTTGGGGGGCAAGGGATTCAGCTCTTTATAGGGCCTCACATTTGTGGAAGTTAGTGGCTAGTTTAAGGCTGAAGTTTCTGAAGGGGGTGGGTTTTTCATTAGGAGATGATGGAAGGATCCAGTTTTGGGATGCTATATGGTTGGTCACAAAGCATTGCGTGACGTTTTTCCAAGGTTAGCCAAAATCTCAGTGGGAGCGAACGTCTCAATTGCATGATTTTTTTCCTTATGAGGAGATAGGTGGTCTAGGCTCTACCATTCCGAAGGAATATGTTAGATAAAGAATTGGAAGACTTTTTTGAAACTTCTAGAAATGTTACGCAATGTGAGACCATCACCTAGAGAGAGACGCCATGGTGTGGATCTAAGAGAACACTGGTCGATGCATGGTTAAATCTCTATATAAATTATTGATTGGGTCTTCATCAAAAGGTCAGATTCATCCTACAACTTTCGTGTGGCATCACGGTGCCCTGCCTAAGGTAGCAATTTTGGCTTAGTAGGAAGTAACAAGGTGTTAATGGTAGACAACCTTAATCGAAGATGATGGCGCTCCCAAATTTACATGTCATGAGTATGAAAAATGAAGAGCAAGTCGATCATCTCTTCATTCCTTGTCCTTTTGCGAAGGAGTTCTGGGATAGCCTTCTCGTTTTGTTTAAGGTATCGTGGGGAATGTCAGGTTCAATGGAGAAATTCCTTTTTGGCTTGGCATGGCATGGGGGAGGTGTGGGTAAGATTGCAAGGATTTGGAGACTTTCCTTGGTAGCCGGCATTTGGTTCGAGAATGGAACAATCGGTGTTTTAGGAATGGTAGAGGGCTGATGTGGGAGGTGTTTAATAGGGTGAAATCGAATGTAATAGAGTGGGCTCTAGCCTTAAAGGTTATAGGCGAAAGCTCTTCCTTTCCTTCTTCTTGGTCAAATGTGTAACGCTTTTGGCTTTGTTCCTTTTGTGGGAGGTGTTTATCCAAACTGTCCCGGCCGTAACATGGGAGGTGTTTGTAACGTGCAGTGCAGTGCTGGATGATTCCATTCCGGCTGTAACTTTTTTTTTCCATTTGCCCATGCAGTGCCATAGTTGGCTAATCAATTCTTCTCGCACAAGCATTTCCATCTGTATTCGAAAGTTATTTAATATATTCAATCTAGGCACGCGGCAATTTATGTTCTAGATGTTCCTAAAATTCTACAAGTTGGTCAAAGTTGATTGATAATGAATTATAATAAGTATATAAAATCTTCTCCCCGGGAAGAACTTTTCAATTACTAGCATTTCATCTAGAAACTCAAATAAATAAATAAATAAAAACAAACAAACCAGACTCTTGGAATTTACAAACTAACAACAATATATTGCTATAGAAGGAGAATTGAATTACTAGCATTTCATCTAGAAACTCAAATAAATAAATAAAACAAATAAACAAACCAGACGCTGGAATTTACAAACTAACAACAATATATTATAGAAGGAGAATCAACAAAAAAGCAGAAGCTGCTGCTAAGATCTTGTAGGTGTCTGATTTACCTAGAGGTGCGTTTGGTTGCACCAAAGATCATGAAATTTCATTTACATCATAAAATGCGGGAGTGGATTAGCTGTTGCCACCCTTACCATGTGGCGTGGGTCCCACCTTAATGATTTTTTTTGTATATCCACGCCGTCTATCCGTTTTGAAATGATCCCAAAACTTTTGTGGACCACACAACGGTAACACCCACTAAGGTGATCCACAATGGATATACAAAAACTTTTGTGGCCTTCTGAATTTTCAACGGTGGTCATTGAATCCCCACTGTTTCCTCTCATGTGGCCCGCTTAAGCTTTGGATCCGCCTCATTTTTTTGTCACATGTCCTAAAATGAGCTTGCAAAACGGATGGACGGGGTGGATTCTCACAAACATCACTGTGGGCCCCACCTAGCAGCATCCTAGTGCAAGAATTTGCTGTTAAAAGGCTTTGGCAGGAAATCCACGTCCTTGCCCCTCGTAGCTACGTGGTGTTGGGTTCACCACACAATATGCCTTACACACAATACCGGAAATGTGGTAGGTGGGGGGAATGAATCCAGACCGTACATCTTGTGGGGGTAGAATACGTTGGAATAAAAACAGAAAAAGATGGTTTGACCGTGATATGTTCTTGTTGAATGTTGTCTGTAGTATTGTTGCCTATGATGGACCCGAATCACACCGTAAAGCACCAATGGTTTGTGTGGCACCCACCAGATCGTACATGTGAAATCTAAACTGTCCATCAGGTGAGAACCCTCACTCTGATCATATATTAAAGAGATCAGATTGATAAAACGTCAGATGGGCCCCACGAATGGGAACATTGTTAGATTGCTCTAAAAACTATCTAAGTTCAAGTGCAGTGGCCCACTTGAGTTTTGGATCTATCTTATTTGTAGGCCCATCTCTGGACATGATCCGGCAAAATGGATGGAGAGATGGATTTCTCACAAACATGGAGATAAGCCCGACCTAGCTTCCCGTCTCAGAGACTTCTTTTCATAGGCATTTTGCGTCCCTTTCAAACGGGAGCGGATTGGGTGCTGTTAGTGCACTTTTCTATGGTATACTAGTGCACCTTGTTTGTCAATTACTTAGGTTAGTGGGTCTAGTGTCGGTTGAGCTTAATGAAAACGAAGAACGAAGACTCAAGACAGACCGGCTGCATCAAGGAAGAAGAAACAGGTAAAAGTGATGCCTTGGTGTGCCTTGCCTTGACCAAAACCTAACCCATAACCTCTTAGATGACTTGCACCACCTAGGTATACCTTTAGTCATCATCATTAGTCTTAGAACTCCATGAAAAACATGATAAATTAGACTAATTAAAGAGATGGAAGCTGCTGCAATAAAAGGCTCAAACAGCAGTTTCCGATAGGACTCCGATCAATCGGACAGGTGCTCCGATAGGACTCCGATCGATCGGACAGAAATTCCGATCAATTGGAAATTGTCCCAGAAAAAATTGAAAACTCACTGGACATATTTTCGATCAATCGGACAGTCTTCCGATTCATCGGAAGGGGCCGTCCGATCAATCGGACAGTGTTCCGATCAATCGGAATTTCTTCCAGAGACTTCTCTGAGTAGATTTCCGATCAATTGGACTTGTCTCTGATCAATCGGACAGGGTCCGATCAATCGGACAGGGTCCGATCAATCGGACACTTTTTCCGATCAATCGGATATGCACGAATCTGCCCGTTTTTTTACCGTTGGAAGAAAATCTATTTAAAAGGGGGATTCATTTTTTGAGCCAAGAGAGGGGATTTTGAGGAGATAGAAGCCACCATTGCTAGAGATCATTAGAGGCTCTATCCCAAACCTAAAGCAAGTCATTCTCCTTGTGTTTTCATCACAAGCTTGGGCCATTCAATGGCATCTTGAGAATGGACTTGTTCCCTCTTGATTCCTAGGGTTTAGACACCTTGATGATAGTTAAATCCTTTGTCTAAACACTACCTAGGAGTCCATTTAGTGCATTCCTCTAGGAAACCCATTTCCTACCATTTGTAGAGGTTTCACCATTCCCTAGCACCTTGGGCATCTCCAATGGAGCATCACATGCAAGGTAGCTGATCTTGGAGCTGAAGCCTTGGCAAATCGGCGGCGTCAAAGATCGGGGGAGCACAAGGGGAGCTGATTCAAGCACGGGAGAGCGAGAAGAAGCAATCCAAGACGGCGCAACAAGGGGCTCAATCCGACAAGTAAGGTTGTCATGTTAAGAGTCCATCCACTCAATTCCCTGTGGGAGTTGAGTGTAGAGTTTGTTTGACAAACTCGCCCCGGGGTCATTAGCCGATCCTTGGCCTATTAGTTGGGCCTAAAATCTAGGGACGTCAGCCGTTCCTTGGCACGTTAGTCGGGCCTAAAACAAAGTCTCCAAGGGGGAGCCACCAACACGGGTGCAAACGTGTAGGTTGGGAGGAACCTGTAAACTCTCCGGTTGGGAGGATCCGAGTTAAAACACCTTGGTTGGGAGGAATCAGATTTAAACTCCCCAGTGAATGCCGGTGTGCTCAAAGGGGTTGAGTACTTGAACCGGGAGTGGAGTAGACAAGTAGTCGAACCACTATACATCGTTATGTTTGTGATTGTTCTTGAGCACATTTCTCTTTATGCATTATGTTTAATTGATTAATTATGAATGCTTAGTTAGGAATGTATGCTAGGCACTTGATAGGCACATCCACACTCACAAGATGTACTTTCACTATCTCATGTTGACTTGAGCATTTCTTGATCCATCATCTCTAGTCCACATGAGTTGATTAGACTAGGTTATGAATTGCTTTATCTTTTGCTAGTCTATTAATTGGACCCACTTAGGCTTGGAAGCCGAAGTGTTTATCGCTTACGTAGTTTAATTTGTTAAATCTGATAAGTAGGCGAGAAGAATTTGAAAAGGTCCTAATCACCCCCTCCTATAGGTTTAGCCATAATTCTAGTTGCTTCTCAACCTTCCGCATGCGTATGCGTAGGGTGTCGTGTTAGGCTACCCGACGCAATTTCAGGTGCGGCCCGGCCTCACCCAAGACAGTGCGGCCCTTTACCTTGGGGCCCACCTTAATGTATGTATTTTATATCCACTCCGTCCATCCATTTTTTCCAGATCATTTTAAGGCATGAGCCCAAAAATGAAGAAATCCAAATCTCAGGTGGACCATACCATAAGAACCCATGGTAATTGAACGCCGTACCGTTAAAAACCTCCCCTAATGTTTAAGAAATGTTTATTTTCCATCCAAGGTCATATGAACCTAGACTAAGGGAAAAGCAAGTGTCGGCTTGAACCAAAACTTTTACCGCCCCTTAAGGGTCAATCACCACTTTCTCATGTGGTATTATTCACTTTAGTATTGGATCTGCTTCATTTTTTATTTTTTTTTTGCTCATGTCCTAAAATAATCTAGCCAAATAGATGAACGGCTTGGATTTAGAATATAACATCAAGGTGGGCCTCAGGGTAAGGGCCCTAAGATTTAGAATACATACATCAAGGTGAGGTCGGGACCGCATGTAATCCGCTTCCCTTTCAAACATACCTGGCCGACGGGGGCGACTAAGTAGTAACCCTCCTGTTCGGAGCTCGGGATAGGATGGTGCTATGAGGGGACACGGATATATTGCTTTTATCCACACCGTTCATCCACTTTTCCATATTATTTTAGTTATTGGCCCAAAATTAAGGTATATGGAAGACTTGAGTGGACCACATCACAGGAAATAGTGGTCCTAATTATGCCTACTAGCTACTGTTGAAACCTTCCTAGGCCTACCATCGTGATTTTTACTTGCCATCCAACCGTTTCATAAGGTCATTAGGTTATATGGATAATGAAGAACGGAAAACATAAGTATAAGCTTGAGCGAAAACTTCTGCTGCCCCCCCGAAAAGTTTCCAACAGCAGTCCACTTGAGTTTTGGATCTACTTTTCTTTTATTTTTTCTTATAACCTGAAATTGTATAAATAATGGATGGACAGTGCGGATGAAATCAATACATCACAGTGTCTAGTCAGATCCGACGCGGATTGCATGCGAAAGCCTTTCGCAGGCATCTCTGCGCTCGGAATCTAGGTGGGGCCACTGTGATGTTTGTGAGAAATCTACACCGCCCAACCGTTTTGTGAGATCATTTTAGGCATTGCAACAAAAAAATGAATGGGATCCAAGTCTCAAGTGGATCCGAAAACAAGACGATTGAATTTACACAGTTGAAATATTGGTGGGGCCACAGAAGTTTCGAATCAGGATAATATTTGTGTTTTCAGTTCATCTCAGTAGGAATGACATTATGAACAGTGTGGATGGCATATAAACATCACTGTGGACCCCATAGAGGTTTCATCGGTAGGAATTTCCTTACCCACCTTTTGCTTTAGTGCAGCCCACTTGAGTCTTAGATCCTGTTTATTTTTTTCTGTAACGACTAAAATGATTTCACAAAACGTTTGAACGGCGTAGATTTCTCACAAACATCAAGGTGTGTGCCAAATAGATTCTGAGTGCTGGAGACGCCTGCGAAAGGCGTGAGCAGGCAATCCGCGTCCATCATGCAACCTTCGGGAAGCAGATTGGCTGGTGCGCCCTACAGCAGCGACGTTTCTGGTGTGGGGACGTGGTGGACGCAGAGGCAGTCCTTGTGCGAACACGAATTGTTCAAGGGCGCGAATTAGGTGTTACCCCGGGAACAGCCTAGTGGGTGTTACCCCTACTGTATGGCCCACATGGATGATATTTTGTATATCCACTCCGTCCATCCGTTTATACAGCCCATTTTAGGATAAGGTTCCAAAAATTATGCAGATCCAAATCTCAAGTGGACCATACCACTGGAAACAGTGTGATTGAGTGCCCCACCATTAAAAATTCCAAAGAGCCCATGGTAAGGTTTTGGTAATGTTTATTTGTAATCCAAGCTCTTGATAATGTCAATAAGGTCTTGATGAAGGGAAAATATAAATATCAGATTAATCCAAAATTTTTGTGGCCCACAAAACGTTTTTAATGGTTATTAATCACTGTTTCTAGTGTTATGGCCCACCTGAGATTTAGATCTTCTTAAGGTTTTGGATCATATCCTAAAATGATATGAGAAAACAGATAGACGGCATAGATATATAAAAAATACATTACAATAGGCCCCACACGGTAGGGGTAACACCCACTAAGGTGTTACCAGGTAACATCTAATTCGCTCCCATTGTTCAAAGAAGACTAAGGTTATGTGGACCCCCACAATGGTGTATTTATTATATCCGAACTGTCCATCCATTTGGTGAGATCATTTTAGTATATAATACCTAAAATTAATCATATCCAAAACTCAAGTGGACCATACCACTGAAGGAAGTGGAGATAATGATTCTCACCGTTAAAACATACCCAGAGTCCACCATGATGATTATTTGTCATCCAAACTGTTCATAAGGTCACACTGGCCTGGATGAAGGGTAAAAATAAATATCAGACTGATCCAAAACTTTTGAGACCTCCAAGAAGGTTTCAATTGTATACGTTCAATCTTCCACTGCTTTCTTCAGTGTGGTCCACTGGATCCTTGGATCTATCTTAGTTTTTGGTTCAAGCCTTAGAATGATCCCAAAACATAGATGGACGGTTTGGATATAATAAGTACCTCATGGTGGGACCCACAAACTTGATAAAGTTAACCTCGCTAGTGCAGGGTGCACCACCCAATCCGCTTCCGTCGGGGAACGGCTGTCGGTAGTTCTGATCCCTTCACGAAATTCGGTTGTATTAAATTCGGGCATGGCTTCAGTAGATCCTCGACTGTGGAGTCCACCGTGTCCATCCATTTTGATAACTCATTTTGGACCCAAAAGCGGAGCACAATATCAAGTGGACCACATCACACGAAAGTTTTATCAAGCTGAAATTTGTGTGGTCCATTCTGGTGCCCCGTGGGAAGTTTTTAATGGTAGATACTCAATCAACACTCTTTCGTGTGGTGTGGCCCAGTAAAAACTTAGATCTGCTTAATTTTTAGAATCATGCTCTGAAATGAGTTATTAAAACGGATGGACGGCATTGATGTAAGGTAAATATATAAATATGGGCCCCACGGCCAGGGATCCACCACCTGGATCCACGGAAGCCCCGCCCATTAACTTCTAACCGAAATGACTAAAATACCCATGGGATGCTTCTAGAAAGCTGCATCCCTCACGTGGGTTATAGAAAGAGGCTCTGCTTACGAAGATTCGTACGTAACATGAGAAATTTAAGCATGTTAAACGAACCGTTTCCCCACTCACCAATCAAGGCTGAAAGGAATTGACCAAAATGCCCTTTTAGTCATAGAAGCGGGATTGGCGCATACCACTTGCACATGTTCATTTCCGTGGGCGCGGCTTCGCTGGATCCCTTAGGGCCCGTTTGGTTGGCAGCTGAAACCCGTTTTCAGCCAAAAATTCAGATTTTAGCATAATTCTATTTTAAATGGTGTGTTTGGTGGCAAGTTCCACTCAAATAGGATTCTGTCTAGACACCTAAATGGACTGGAACTGGGATTAGTGGAAACGGTGTGCGTGATCGTTTTTACGGAAGGGAAAAAGAGGCGGAAGTGAGCGTCATCACCTCCATATATACGTTGTACACCTATAATGTATGTGTTTTATATCCACACAGTCCATCAATTTTGAGAGCTCAATTAAAGGTATTGGACAAAAAATGAGGCAGATCTAAATCACAAGTGGGCCACACCACTGGAAAACAATGTTGATTGAACGTCCACCATTAAAAAATTTCCAAGGCCCACTATAATATTTATTTGCCATCCAACTTGGCCATCTATCTTGCGGGACTACAATAGGACAACGGTAAGGTTCTCAGGTGGATCTGAAGCCCAAGTGGGCCATGCCACAAGCAATGGTTGGAAATTGCACCGTTTTCCACCAACATAGCAACTTCTGAATGAAACCTCGGTTACATTCTAGTTTATGCAATTTTGGATTCCAACAGTGGAATCTAGATTTTTGATAGAATCTGGATTCTGCAACCAAACATGCCCTTATCGTGCCATACACTGTGTGATATGTGTATTAAATTTACGCCGGTTCAATCATTTTGAAAACTCATTTTAGAGCATGATATAAAAAATGGGCAAGTGCACAATTTACATTCCTCTGCGAGGCTATGGGACGCAGATTTTCTATGAAAGCCTTGCCCAGGACGCTCCTGTGCTCGAAACCTCAGTGGGGCTCATAGTGATATTTTTTTGATAAATTCGCCCTGTCCAACCGTTTTGGGAGCTCATTTTAGGATATGAGAACAAAAATGAACCAGATCCAAGACTAAAGTGGGCCGAAAATGTGAGGATTAAACATACACAGTTGAAATATTTGCGGGGCCACAGGAGTTTCAAATCAGGCTAATATTTGTGTTTTCAGCTCATCCCAGTAGTAGTGACGTTATGAACGGTATGGATGTCATATAAACATCACTGTGGACCCCAAGGAGGATTCAACGATAGTAATTTTCCTACCCACTTTTTCCTTTAGTGAGGCCTACTTGAGTCTTGGATCCGGTTTATTTTTGTTCTCATGTCCTAAAATGAGCACCCAAAACGGATGGACGGGGTGGATTTATCAGAAAACATCACTGTGGGCACCGCCTAAGTTCCCAGCGCAGGAACTTCCTGCCCAATGCTTTAGCAGGAAATCAGCGTCCAAGGCAATGGCCCTTCTACCGATGTACCTGAGGTGTAACCTTAGTTGCACCCTTTCCGTCCATCTTTCGTTGTATGTACCATTCAAGCATATTGAGAAACTAAAAGTGTATCTCATCAAAGGAGTGTTTGATTTTTCAATTACAGTAGCAAAAGGCTGAAAATGAATAATGATTACTTACTCCAATAAATATGGTGACATCATCTGCAATCGTCTACAATGATAATTCAAGATTCAAACTCATGGCTAAACTATAGACATAGTGCCTTTAACATTGAGCTCATGAGTTCAAGGGTCCATACGGTCCACATGAGTGTGTCATTAGGTGGGTCACACCATAAAAAATAATTGACAATTACTTTAAAACTTTAAAGTTAGCTTAATAACCCTTAGGGTGGTCAATTCATCATGATTTATTGGACGCCGTACAATAAAGTAGTCCACCTATATTTGTGGAATAATGAAAAATTCTTAATGTATGATTGGGTCAGCTTAATTTTTAGAGTGTCCTACTTCCATGTTAGTAGCAATGTTGTTGGACTGGTTAGAACATACTTGTGGTATAAAACGTGCCTGAAGAATAATAAAAAGACTAACCACAATCATGTGGATGGATGGTAATGCCCAGTCATAGTTTTATCACAACCATCATTCAGAGCCTCACGTTTGTCATGTTTGGAGGACATCTAATCCGTGCAAAAGGACGGCCCTCTCATGAAGATCTAGTGGCACAAAAATCAGCCTGGCCCACTCATCAGACAGGCTGCACTGTGTGAAAACAATGGTTGGTTTAAACTAGACGTTCTGATGGTCCGATCCAACATATCCATATGGCTCATCTAAGGACTGAATCAGGTTGGTTTTCACACCAGTGGATCATCATTTTGGACGGATCAGATGTCCCACACACATGGCACGTGGCATGCGTGACAGGTTGAATCATTAACATACATGCTGGTGTAAATGATGCTCCAGCTGCGTATGACACTTGATATGCAGGCACTCAGAAATTACACACGTGGCATACATTAACTCAAGTTAAGCCATCCTAAGCTCTAATTCGTGGACACTTGTTCATTGAAACAGAACCATTGGATTTTTTTTTTTTTCAATTTTAACCGTCCATTGAATGTCCACAAATCTGAAAGGTCGGATAATAAAATAATCATAAGCTTTGGTTCATGATATATTTAAACCTGGACCGTTCTTTGGACAGTATAATTTGAATTATTTGTATGGCACATATGCAATTTCTAAGTAATCTCTAAGTGCCTGCGTATCATCCATCACACCCTGCTAGAGTAGGAAAGTTTTTCTCTTAAAAGTTTATAATCATCTGGTGGGGCGCACAAGATGGGCTCTGGTACAACTCCAGCCCCTTGCGATTAATGTTATTATTGACTGCCCTTGTGATGCCCGTGCTATGTGGAGTTCAATGAAGTTTTTGTTCTAAAGATTCTGGACTGTACACGTGGCACTTGGGCACGGTAATCGGATCTGTTGATATTGCAGGCCATCATGTGGATGGTCCATGATCCAAAAAATCAAGGTGGTTGGGTCACGGAATCGGTATGATTAATGACATGAATTTGGACGGCTAATCTGGAGTACAATATAATCATCGGTCGATGTTCACTGGATGGAATTCATATGTGTGATATCATATCCCCATAGCAGTCGGCACTGCACTCTGCAGTGTTGACTCAGATTCGGTAGTTACCCCTCCAGTACCCACATCGGTGCTGGAATAGCTCTGTGGGCCCTATCATGATGTTTGTGTTTTATCCCGGCCGTCCATCCATTGTTCCAGCTCATCTTAGGGCGTGGTTCAAAAACGAGTATATCAAAATCTCAGGTGGACCACACCACAGGAAACAGTGGCGATTGGACGCACATCGTTGAAAACTTCCTGGGGCCACATAAGTTTTGGATCAAGCTGATATTTGTGTTTTCCCTTCATCCATATCTTTGTGACCTTATCAACAGTTTGGATAGAAAATAAACATTATAGTAGGCCCTAAGAAGTTTTTAATGGTCGCCGTTAATCACTACCATTTCCTCTGGTGTGGTCCACTTGAGACTTGGATCGGCATTATTTTTCTTATTCTATCTTAAAATAAGCTATAAAAATGGATGGACGGACTGGATAAAATACATACATCACGGAGGAGTCACTACAAAATCCGAGCCCCGACCAAGGCATGGACGCAATGATCACTGACCTTTTGGGGGAAAAAAAAGGACTTTGATACTCGGGGATGGTGTTGTTTGATACTCTAGAGGAAAGAAATTGTAAATATATCATAAAAGAAAAACAAAATGTAAAAAACAAAAAAAAAAGGACCTTTTAGATGGGTCATGCATTGATATCCTGTGATAGATGATGATCGATTTATGGACATTTAATGAATGGCTATTATTAAAATATTTTAATGGTCGTTTATTCCATTTTTGTTTTTACATATCAACTATCCATGATATGTTCTAAAATCTTTATGGTTAATTTGAATTAATAAATAAACTTGTACAATTTCAAAGTGCCTGTGCATTGATCATCACGGTCTCCCGGAGTAAAATAACTCCTCCTTAATAATTTCCTCATAAAAGTCAATCTAAACATCCAGCGTTTACAGTCTGGGATGTCTCCCATGATCTGCGGCCCGCATCTCTTCGCGGTACACCGCGTTTCCCTTTCTGATATGTGGGGTCCATTTTTCGGTAATCAGCTCCGTAGAAATGTTGTATCCTTCTTTGGATTCTCGATGTACCATCTCAACCGTCCAATTCTGGCCTACAGATAGACGGTTAATAAGAGAAACAAAACAACAGCATACGTTGGTCCTAGGACCAATATCTCAACCTTCCATATTGTTACGCTACATGTGGCAGGATTATGTTTCAATCAGGATTCTCTTTCTAGTGGGACCCACTAAAGTTGGGAATTGATTCAAGATACGCATGGACAAGATGATCCTAGCCATCAAAAAGTGTCTCTCAAATCAACGGTGGGAAAGAAAATAGTTAACGGTCAACAATGAGTGCTGAAAAGTAAAGATATGTGATGATTGTGGTCTTTTATTAAGTATGATTTGCGAACCATCTCCATAATGAGGCCCACTATTTGCACAGTTCAGCTACCGTGTGGCCCAAATGGATGATATTTTGTATATCCACACCGTCCATCCGTTTCTCCAGCCCATTTTAAGATGGGGTTCAAAATATTATGCAGATACAAATCTCAGGTGGACCATACCATTAAAAATTCCAAGGATCCAATCATAAGGTTTTATTAATGTTTATTTGCAATCCAACATGTTGATAATGTCAAGAAGGTATGGATGAAGGGAAAATATAAAGATAAGATCGATCCAAAACTTCTGTGGCCCATAATTTTTTTTTAATGCTCATTCATCACTGTTTCAAGTGGTATGGACTGAGATTTGGATCTTCTTAAGGGTTCGGGATCACCTGATAAAATGAGATGTAAAAACAGATGGACGGGGTGGATATAAAAAAAAAAAAAAAAAACATTAAGATGGGCCCCACACGGTTAGGGCAACACCCACTAAGCTGTCCCCCGGATAACCGGCCACGTGGCTCCATCCTATTTCTCAGCCGTTCGTAAATACGTCCTCTTCGGAATAAATGTCAATCTAACCATCCGGGCCCAGCGTGTATTAATGGACGCGGATTGTGTAGTGAGGAGCTCACCGCCCAGTAGCGTGGTGTGGATTCTATGTGGGTCCCACCATGATGTATTTGTTTTATCCACTCCATAAATCCATTTTTTCCAATCATCTTAAACCATGATCCCAAAATTGAAGCATATCCAAACTTCAAGTGGACCACACCACAGAAAACAGGGGGATAATGACGTCTGAAACCTTCCTAGGGCCCATAGTGATGTTTATTTGTCATATAACTTGCTTATAAAGACATACAGACCTGGATGAAGGGAAGCCACAAATATCATATCGATTCCAAATTTCTGTGGAATATGTTTTCAATTGTAGGAGTTCATTTCTACTGTTTCCTGTGGTGTGGTTCACTTGAGCTTTGGATATGCTGGAATTTTGGGATCAAGTTCTAAAATGAGCAGAAAAAATGGATGGACGGCATGGATAAAACACATTAATCACGGTGGGGCTCACGGCTCGTCACCACATCACGCGTTCAATCCGTGGATAAAACATATGCGCCGTCCATTTTTCTTCTCACCACACATACATCACGTGTTAAATCCGCGTTTTGATCCGTAGCCCCCGTTTTCTTCTCATTACACACGCTTTTCCATTTGCGATATGCATCGTCCATTTTTTATGGTAATCAGAACCGTTGAATTTCTTTTTCCCTCTTTAGATATGTTGTCCTTCCAAAATCCAAATATTTCTCAATGAAACATCTCAACCTTCAATTTCTGATCTAAACAAGACGGTTAATAAAATAAGTAAAAAAAGTCCTCGTTGGTCCTTAGTATCCTTCAATACAAAATATTTCTAATCCATGTACCCCATCCACGGTCATAGTCAATAATTTAACGGTCTAGATTATCAAATCATGTGGTCCACTTCTAATAACTAAGAACACGTGTAAACTATACAAAGATGCGGGCCAGATTACCATACGATTCCTTTCCAGTTCGAGGGGAGTGGATTAGGTGAGAACCCGGGTCCACCAAAGTGGGTGGACCCCTGACTTTGGGGCCACTGTGATGTATCTGATTGCATCCAAGCCGTCCATCCGTATTGAAAGTTCATTTAGGGCATGATCCAAAAAAATGAACCAGTTCCAAATCCCAGATGGACCATAGTATAGGAAACAGTGGTGATTGACCATTAAAAACTTCATGTGGGCCAGCTTTGGATCAAGATGATATTTATGTGGTCTCTTCATCTAGGTGTTTGTGACCTTACCAACAGGTTGGATGGCAAATAAACATTCCGCTAGAATCCATGAAGTTTTTAATGGTAGAGATTCAGTCACAATTGTTTCTGTGGTGTGGTCCACCTAAGATTTAAGTCAGCTTAATTTTTGGGTTCATACCCTAAAAGAGCTTTCAAAATGGTTGGGCGGTATAGATTTAAGACAAATAAATCACTGTGAGCCTCACAATCAGGGGTCCCACCCACCTCGGTGGATCCGGGGTCTCACCTAATCCGCTCCCCTGTAGGTCAGAGACGGCCATCCTCTCTGTACTCGGATTCAGTAGTGACCCCTCCAGTACTAAGCTCAGTACTGGTTGAAGCTCCGTAGGCCCCATCACGATGTATGTATTCTATCCAAGCCGTCCATACATTTTTACAGCTCATTTTATATCATCATCCAAAAAATGAGGAAGATTCAAATCTCAAGTGTACTACACCACAGAAAACAGTGGGAATTAAATGCCCACCATTGAAATTTTTTTGAGGGCATCAGAAGTTTTGGATCCAGATGATTTTTATATTTTCCCTTCATCCAGGTTTATGTGACTCTATGAACAGGTTGGATGGGAAATAAACATCAATGTGGGCCTTAGGAATATTTCAACGGTATAAATCACTATCCCCAATGCTTCCTGTGGTGTTGTGATCTACCTCGTTTTTGCTCTCATATACTAAAATGAGTTTTTAATATGAATTGACGGCTTAGATAAACAAATACATCATGGTGGGCCCACGTAGCTTTTACAGTACCGAGTATAGAGCTCGGTACTGGAGGGGTCACTACCGTGTCCAGCCTCCCTCCCTCATCCGTCCCTCCCATTGCAGAAGACCACAAGCAGACAGAGCCCTCTCTCTCTCTCTCTCTCTCTCTCTCTCTCTCTCTCTCTCTCTCCCTATAAATACTCCTTCCATTGCTGTTTCACTTCCTTTTCTCCGTCTCTCAATCTCTCTCTCAGCGATCGAAGAGTTCTCTGTAAGATCTCCTCTTATTTCCATTCCTTCCAATCTTTTTGAAGAAATCCTTCGATTTTCCTTGTTTTTGATGGATTCTACAGTTTGGATCTTGCTTCTTGTGTTCTATTAGTGATCAGATCGTTGACCTAATTTGCTTGAATTTGAGTAGTTCTCGGAAATCTTTTGGTAGCTTGCTCATGAATAGTGACTCTCTCTCTCTCTCTCTCTCTCTCTCTCTCTCTCCTCTCTCTCTCTCTCTCCTCTCTCTCTCTCTCTCTCTCTCTCTCTTTGTGGTTTAGAGAAGAGATCGGATCTTGTCTTGTTTCATGAATCTGTAGGAAGTCGGTGAAGGATAGATGATCGAGAATTTTAGTGATTTTAGTTGTGGCTTTACTCAGCTGAAATATCCGGAAAATTATGAATTATTATTGTTATTTAATTAGCAAAAGATTAGCAGTTGTGATGAATTTTAATCATGATTTGTGGAGCTGAAAGTTCGTTTTTTTTTTTTTTCCTTCTGATTTTTGAATGGTAATGATGAGCTGTTATGGTTGAAGAAGCTTCTATAATCGTATGTTAATTGATAAAGATTGTTGATTATGATGTCCGGGCTTTCTGGAGAAATCATAATCTTTGCTTTTGAGTTCGAGAATTTTGGAAAGTGAGAATATTGAGGCCGTTTGGATGCCTTAAGTTCTGGAAGTGGGAAATGACTTAGAAGCAACTTACAGTGGTATTTGGGGGAGGAAACTCACCTGTAAGTCACTTAATATGCAAAACTGCTAGGAAACGTCATGGGGCTGGAAGTGAGAAGTTACTTCCCGTAAATGACTTACAACTGAAAGTCAGAAATCACATCCCTGTAAATGACTCACAACTGAAAGTCACAACTTAAAAAATTACAGGCATCCAAACGACCCCTTATTTCTGATGAGAAGGTAGAGCTATCTCTAAATGGTACATGTGCCAGTGGGTATATCCATCGGATCTGTTCATCTAGTGGGCACTATCATGGATGGCTTATAGTTAATAAAGAGATTACACCTATTATACAGTCTGATCCATGGACTTTTATCACTTTCAGTAGGAAGTTTGATCATTAACCATTTCTGTTTCCTATGCTACGTTGAAGGCCACTGATCAGATGACTAGAATTATCTGACTCAGGCATCTTTTGGACCATGTGACATCCACAATTGGGACACTGAGATGGATGGCCCCCAAATGACAAGTTACCCTGCCATGCTTGCTGAAGATAGATGGCTCATCCAGAATTAGGTTATGCTGTCTCTTGGGTCTCTACTCATGTCTCAGTGGTAGACTCATAAGAGTTTCACCACAGAGCTCATCAGTTCGAGTACCCATTGTGGTGTGTGTGAGTGTGAGTGTGAGTGTGTGTAAAAAATGAAATAAAAATAAAAAAGGTTATGCTGTCTCTTGTATCATCTCCCTCCATGAAAACAATTATGCTGTCTGTCTACAAGTTTTGATACAGAGTGTGATGGTTCACTTGCATGCATGCAAATGCTGTACGCTTGTCCTTAATGTCATCATCATCTAAGCCTTATCCCAACTCACTGGGGTCAGCTACATGAATCCTGTTCCACCATTCCACTCTATCAAGGACCACATTCTCAGTTAGAACATCATCATCATCATCATCATCATCATCAAAGCCTTATTCCAACTAAATGAGGTCAGTTACATGAATCATGTTCTGCCGTTCCACTCTGTCATAGGCCATTTCCTCAATTAAACCATAGGTTATCAAAATTTTATAACTACCTCCACCTATGTCCTTTTGGGATTTCCCCTTGCCCTTTTAAGAACCTTTAACTTGAACCAACTCACACTTCCTAACTTGAGCAATTATCGGTTCCTGTTGCATATGGCTCCACCATCCAAATCTACTTTCCCTTATCGTTTTACCTATTGGTGCTACTCCTAAGATTCTCCAAATGCAATCATTTTTTTTATTCTATCCTTCCTTATCATGCATCTCAATGTGCACATATCAGCCACCCTTACCCTATGAGCATGTGGGTCCTTAAGGATTCAAGATTCCATCCCATAAAGCATAGCTAGGCTTATAGCCACTTCAGTTTGATTGGTATGTGGGGATCACGTAAAACTCTGGAGGCACATCTCCAATTCATCAACACAGCTCTAATTCTATGAACAACATACTTCTCAATCTCTCCACTCTCGTGAATTAACAACCCAAGATATTGAAAATGGTCATTTTCAGGTACTTTTAGGTCAGCAATCTTAACTAATTTCTTGTTTCCACTCCTATTGTTACTAAAATTGCAATCTATATATTATGTTTTAGTCTGATTCATTTTAAAACCTTTAGATTCTAAAGCATTCCTCCATTGTTCTAGCTTTGCATTTATGCCCCCCATTGTCTTGGCAATCAAAACTATGTCATCTACAAAAAACACACACGATAGAACCTCTCCCCGCAAGTACTTCATTAACTTGTCCATAACCAATGCAAAAAGATATGGGCTTAATGCTAAACCTTGGTGTAAGCCTTCAATAATAGAAAACTCACTTGTCTTTGCACTACAGTCCTTATATTTGTTATCACTCCCTCGTACTTAACCTTAATCATGTCAATATGTCCACTTGATACTCTTTTCTTTCCCAACACCCACCAAATTATCTCTCTAGGGACCCTATCAAATGCCTTCTCCAAGTTAGTAAAGACCATGTGGAGAACCTTCCTCCTCTTCGCATATTTCTCCAACAATTATCTAAGTAAGAAAATAGCCTCAATGGTTGACCTTCATGTCATAAGTTTAATCCCGCAATAGTTAGTGCAACTCTGTACATCTCCTTTGTTCTTGTAAATAGGGAACATGGTTTTTTTTTTTTTTTTCCATTCACTTTTTTTTTTCAATCTTACAATCTTGTTGAATAACTTTATCAACCGAAATAAACCGATATCTCTCATGCACTTCCAAACCTCCATGGGTATACCATATGGTCCTACAGCCTTTCCCATCTTCATCTTTCTCAAAGCTTGTTTCACTTAAGATATCCCAATCCTATGAAAGTGTCTACGGTCTTCGGTCCTATTTGAGTTTATGATTCCTTCTGTTTTTAAGCTCTCAGAGTTAACATCATTTAACAATTTCTAGAAATAGTTTCTTCACCGTTTCTTGATCATATTGTCCTTAACAAATACCTTTTGTTTATCGCTCTTAATGCATTTAAGATGATCAATGTCGCTACCGTTCCTATCTCTCATTTTTGCAAGTTAGAAGTCATCTTTCTCAATTTCTCGTCCACAATCTATTTTATAGATCATCTTATGGCTTAAGTTTAGCCCCACTTATTAGTTCTTAGTTTTCTTTTTCCATTTCTATATTCTTCTAAATCTTCCTCATTTCTAGTCCATTACTATGGCAAAAACACGATCGCTTCTTGTTAATAGCCTTTTGGACTGCATAATTCCATCACCAAGCTCTTTATATTAGTGGCTTTTCCCCCTGGATACTCCTAAAACTTCTTTGGCCGCTTTCCCAATGCACTCTGCCATCTCTTTGCACATAACATTAACTTCTTCCACAACATCCTTCTTTCATCAATTTATTACTAAATAAGATTTTTCTCTCCTTTTAAAGTTCACCACCTCATTCTTAGACACCTATTCATTTCACCCTTCTTCCATCTCTTCATGTAAACATCCATAACCATTAACCTATGTTGAGTAAGGGTGGCAATGGGCTTGGTAGCTAGCCTGCCCGACCCAACGAGCCTGACGTGGCATTGTGGGGTTGGACCTATTAGCTTGGCCCATGGGTTGGGCTTGTGCCTTTCATGCATGACCCGATCAATTTTCAGGTCGAGTTTAGGCTAATGTCATTTTAACCCAATTCCTTTCATTCCTCTAAAATGTCTATTTCTTGTGCTTGTGGGTGCCACTTGATCATCGGATATATTTGGAATATTCAAGTGGAAAATAGGGATTTTATCAATTTTCGGGCTGGGGTGTGGGTCCAACCAAAAATTTTGGCCTCGAGTTTGGGCCTGCTATGCTAGGCCCATGCCAAGCTTGGATCTGGTTTGAGCCTTGGGTCTTAAGTGTTGGCTAAGCCTAGCCTGGCCCAAACTTGGCCCCCATTGCCACCTCTAATGTTGAATAGGCAAACTCTCCTAGTATAACCTTGCAATATTTATATACTCATCTTTGTCTTTCTAAGTTGAAAGAAGTCTATCTAGCTTGCATATGATCCACTATGGAAAGTTATTAAATGTTCTTCGTTCTTTTAAAGGCCTCCAACTTGCCCTTTTAGCCTTCAACTTTTACCTACTCCTTCAACCAGTGCAATTCTTGGTCTTTGTTGCACATAACCAAACCGTCGAAGTCTACTTTCCTTCATCTTATTACCCAATGTGTCCCAACCTTAGATAGGGCATAGCCCCAAAACCAGACTACAGACATTTTGTTTGTTGAATGTGGGCCATTTAGTATTTTCAACTTTATCCAATTAGAACCATACATCTAATGTGGGCCATCCATTAGATGCTCAATAATCAGCTAATTAGAGCCATACATTTAGAGTGATGTTTGGGTTATGATTCACCTATAATACCCCCTCATTTTGGACATTTAATTTGAGGTACATTTTGCCATATTGCCATCTATGCAACTGACATGCATGCCTTTGGATTTATGACATACTGCTATCTGTACAACTAATTTGCATGCCCATGGAGCATCACAATCTGCTAGAGCATCAGAGTATTTCTATCTGTGTATATCTTGTGTTTTTTTACTTCAATTTTGTTTCTGCTTTCTTCTCGATATTTGAAGCATTTGTGTTTGCAACTCTTAATTAATATTTAATTTTCAACTCTAAGCATGTTTTTGCTGATCATTATTCTTCGCTTTGGTTCCTATTGTTTGCATAGATTTCTTATATTTTTGCGTTAACTCTTGTAAGGATTCTTGGCCAGTTATGAAGTTTTTCTACAATTTTCAACTTCCACAGTTGAAATGAGAATTTGACAAGATAAATCCTTACTCTTGCTATTGTTGTTTAAAGTGCAGGCAATTGTCATGCAATTTTTATGTCTCTCTTTTGTGACACAATGAAATTTATACTTAGAATGAATCTTGCAACTATAATGATATGGGAAAAGCATTCAGAAAATGATAGATAGCATTCAGAAAATTTATATTTAGAATGAATCTGAGCCGATGTTCTCTTGCCAGTATTATTGTTTATAGTATAATTATATATGTTTATTGCTTTGTTTCATGCCCTAAGTATTAGTCACAACTTCTGATGTTTGCCGAATGCCTTATTTTTGCAATGGTGTTTGAATGCAAGTATAGCTTTAATGTTCCCATTGAGGAATATTAGAATTTTTAGAGCTTTGGAGGTCTAGGAAAAATTTCAATTTCTTCTTCAGATCTTGCATTCTAGACTCCTTATCTGGGCATTTGGTATATGTGATTGGATGGGAAATGTGACTTTAGAAATAGAAACTTTGGTAGCTGTCACATCTACTTTTGGATCCTGAAGAAGACTGCATTGCTTTTCAGGTTCTACCTCTGTATTCTCTTCAAATTGACAATGGAAATACCACCATCTGTGGATTTGGCTTCAATGGATAGAGGTACACTCACTCTGCTAGGAGCAGGGTGCTGTGTGGTGCTTTCACTGCATTTCACATTACAGCTGCTATCACAGCATCTCTTCTATTGGAAAAATCCAAAGGAGCAAAAGGCCATACTTATCATCATCCTTATGGCTCCGTTGTATGCCGTCGACTCCTTTGCTGGTTTGTTAGATATTCGGGGAAGCAAGGTCTTCTTCACGTTCTTGGATTCGATTAAGGAATGCTATGAAGCCCTGGTAAGTCTGTTGCTTAGGAGTAAACTTCACCTTGTCATAAACTATGAAATTGCTTTGAACACATCTGCTTCTCGACCTCATTTCTTTACTAAATTTCTGTTTTCATTTGCAGGTGATTGCTAAGTTCTTGTCTTTGATGTACAGTTACTTAAATATATCTATTAGTAAAAACATAGTCCCAGATGGAATTAAAGGAAGAGAGATTCACCATTCCTTCCCCATGACTCTTTTTCAGGTCTGACTTCATGTTTGAAACTTACAGCATTAACTGCTTCCTCTGTTATCTTTTGTTCTTGTAATTTTGTTAGAATTGCTGGTGGAAGTAGATAATGATATATGTAATAATAGCAGTAGAACTTTATCTCAATTCGTTGATTTAAATGACTATGCATTTCAAATATGCTTTACCTTTCTTCTGAACATGTCTCCATCAGTTGTTGAGATAGTAAGTGTCTTTTGATGTTTGACATTTACTCTCTCTCTCAACACAAGTATAATTCTGCGAATTGGTCAAAATAGGAATTTTCAATAGGGCAAGCCCAACAGGCCTATACAGACCAGTACATTGTTGTCATTATTTGCATTTACTCCTTGGGTACAAAACCCAGCTAGTGTTGTGCCTGAAATTGTCGACTTAATGTGTAGATGACATATGTTTGCTTTTGCAACTACAGCCTCACACTGTTCGTTTTGACCATCATACACTGAAGCTCCTCAAGCAGTGGACATGGCAGTTTGTCATCATCCGGCCCATCTGCTCTGTTTTGATGATAGCACTTCAGCTCCTCGGCTGGTACACCAGCTGGATCAGTTGGACTTTCACCATCATATTGAACGTTTCTGTTTCCCTAGCTCTTTATTCTCTCGTTGTCTTTTACCATGTGTTTGCCAAGGAGTTGGCACCCCACAAGCCTCTGTCGAAGTTCTTGTGCATCAAAGGGATTGTTTTCTTCTGCTTCTGGCAGGTGAGTTCTCATGAAACTTGATCTCATTTCAGTATAAGTAGCTTAGTTTAAGAATCCCTTTGAGTGCATTAAATGCAAAAATGAAGGCCCGTTTGTATAGGGAACCCTGCAACATCGGGATTAAGTCTAATCCTGATTTTGGTGGGCCCCATGTCCTCCGCATAGGATTCGCGGCACTAAAGCTGTGCTTTCCTCCAAATAATTGCAATTAAGTTAAAAAAAAAAAAAAAAAAACCGAATTGCATTTATGTGGAGGAAGATGTCGCTTTGGTACAGTGAATCCTACATAGAGGGCTTGCAGGATCCACTACCCCAACAGCCCCTAAAGAAATTGTTTTATTATTAACGTTAACCAATTACATATCAAACTTAGATGTTGGTCTTATCTGTGTTGAGGAGTTACAGAATCTTCATGTACCAAAACCTGAATGGTGTCCTGACGCACCAGTCTACATGAATGGCGCCCATGGTTCAGTTATCCAGACCGTTTCTTTTATGGACTGTACTGTGGATGGCTAGCATCTTCCAATCTGGAAGAGTTTTAGGTCATCCCCCACATTCAAGCAGCTCTCTGAATGTCAGTGGTCTGGATTAATGAACCATGGGCCTCACTTGTACGAAATGGCTGGATCAAGATACTATACTAGCAGTGATTCCTCAGGACTATAATTCCTCATCTGTATCATGCATGGAAACTCTCTCAAACTAGATTTGCCAAACTTGATAATATTGGAAGTTACATTATTTCATAGAGGCATGGAATATTAAGCAAAAATGTACCCAGATAATTAGTTGCAGAGTAGGATTGTAAATATTATATGAGTAACATCTGAAAAGAAGAAAAATATTTGATTGTGTGTAACCTGTGTGTTGACAAGGAAAATTTCTAAGGAAATGTTCTTTATCATATACACTGCTAATATCAGAAGTTTAGAACCGCCTACATCTCTAGTGATAGTGGTAAAGAATTCTTAACAGCATGCATGCATACTTACAAAATTTTGATTGAATAAAAGAAAATAAATAAACAAACAAAATCAAGTTTCATCGAGTTGGGCTTTAAGTTCTAAGATTTTAAACATTGTTCATGTTCCAAATATTGGTGATGTTATTGACAATATTGCTGATATTATCATTTTGCCAACTCAACATTACTGAAACTGCTAGAAGTCTAAAAATTTCAAAATATCGCCAATATTTTGAATAATATAGGTGATATTATCAAAGTCAACAATATCTTGAGAAGAATCCCTCATAAAAGTTCCCTAGTATCAGTGATACCAACGATGATATCCCCGAGACCAGCAATAATATCCTTGATACCATGGAAGCATCCGCAAATAGGTGAAAATTGACAGAAAGTTGGAAAGAATTCCAAAAAACTTAAACATCTCTATCTTTTGGAGATTTTTATTTTTATTTGTTTAATTCTATTCCTTAGGTGATTTTTTTCTCTCTCTTTTTTTTTTAAACGATGAAAGAATTTATTAAAAGAAAGCCAAAGCCAGAATATACACTATAAACTGTACAAACCGCTCAACACACATTACATGTTGGCCCAACTTTCTGGGAAATTAATAGACTTTAAAACAAGAAGTAAATTTTGATCAAGGAGTACCTTTAGTCCTTGCTTTCTCATATGGCCTAACCGCTTGTGCCAGAATGTAGCAGAGTATATCACGACATTGGCAACAATAGTATCGCTAACCACACTATCTTTGATCAAACAATATAATCTACCCTTTAACTCTCCATTCGCCGCCACCATTGCTCATTTTACAATCTTCAATCGACTTTTTTAACCAAAAAACTTAATAGCTCTCTTCATCGAACTTTTCCAACGATAGAAGACTCTTTCGCATATCCATTATGTGCCGGCTGCCGCACACCAGAAATTGTACGTGCAATACCATCAAACATAGTTATTCTGACATCTCCAATCCCCATAAGTTTACACATGCTATTATCGCCGATGTACACTGTGTCGTCATCACATGATTGATGTATAGAAACAATATCTATGTAGAGTCATATGGAATGAAGCATCTGAATTTAAGATCCATTAATGGATCAGATTCTCTCATGGAATCACTGCCAACAACATTCCGTCCTTGGATGATTCTCACTAGATTTCCTTGGGAATCCTTTCAATCCGATGCTTATTATATGAATCAGGTTTGTAATTTTTTGGGTTTTCTTTTCTAAGTCTGCAATTTTTGCGCAAGTGGCCATTCTTTCCGCAATTCCAACACCTACCTGTTTTGTGCCATTTTGACTTGGATCTCATTTGATATCTCCCACGAGTGTATTTCTCAGTAGATCCTCCTCTAACCACCATAGCATTACTATAAGATTCCCCATGTGTTTTTCTGCGAGACTCTTTGATAAGCAATGTGGACATGGTTGGCTCCATATTGAAATCCGGAACTTTTGCCGAGATTTATAATAAAAACATCCCATGAATTTGACATCGAACAAAGAAAAAGTGTTACTTTTTTCTTCATCGTCAATCTTCACATTGATCGCTGCCAATGTGGGTATTAAACCATTCATGTGTTCTTGCAAAGAGGACCATTCAAGTGTTCTTGCAAAGAGGTCCAAAATTGTACAATTTTTATTAGAGAAAGATCTTATTTGACATCGCTTTCCCTTCATATAGGTTTCAGAATTGATCCCACAAACCTTTTGCAGTGGTTTGATCAGGCACGTTGAACAAAACCAAATCATCCAGTGCGAGGAGGTCTGCCATGGCTAATTGATTTTTCTCCTCAAACACCTTGTCTTTCATCTCCACAGGCTTCTTTTCTTTTCCTTGAATCGCAATTGCACATCCTTCTTTCACCAACATCGCATTCATCTTCAATTTCTACAACTCATAATTGGACCCGTCAAACTCTGGCACCTCAAATGTGGTAGAAGTTGATCCAACCATCCGAAACACAATTGCAACACAAACACCAAAGGGCAAGGCTTCTAACTATTAAGTGGGCCTCCGTTGTAGAGTTTCTTAAGGGCTATAATGTTCTCTTCCTTGAGGTTTAGCCGGGTAGCTAGCTCAACGGCTCAGTTTTTGTTTTTGTCTATGTTTCCTTTTGTTGCTTTGTTCTTGCTGCTTAATAAAATGAGTTATCTTTAAAAAAAAAAAAAAAACCAACACCGATCTTGTGCTAAAAGGTTTTTCAACCTTTTGCTCGGATACCAATTGTTGCAGAAAAACACCCACACGTAATCAATGTAGGCGAAGCTAAAACCACAACAAAAAGGGGTTGAATAAAATGCCAAAAGGACCAAACAAAAAACAAGAGAGAAGAGGTATAGGAATTTACATGGTTCGGCAACATGCCTACATCATGGGATAACAACACATAACTTTCTTCTTCACTAAAATAAGGGAAATAGAAATATAATGCTTACTTCTCTCTCACCCGTACAAGAAATCCCACACCAAGAAATACCTAGAAGATGATCCAATGAAATACCTCTCTCTAACTATGACCCTCTTTATATAGACCATCACATAGAGAACATATGACAAAGACCAGAGGAACTAGGCTTCACCTGCACTGTATGGACATATCCTAGAAGGAGAGCATCATACGTCCTCCAATATGGAGACGTCACTTATATGCCTCAGGACAGTGGAGTTTCCACCATCACAACAAGAACTGGGTTTCGAACCCACGACCTCAAGCAGGAGCAACGCTCTAGCCAACAAGCAAAGCATCATTTATTTGTTTATGTTCCATTTCTTTTTATGTTTTACCAATATATAACTGTTTAAAATATTTATAAATAAAATTTAATTAAATTATTAAATATCAAGTTAAGTAAAGACTCATTCGAGTCAATTCGACGCAGATTGACAGCCAGTAGAGTTAAACTATGATAGAAACACATCAAAACGTAGCATCAAACCAAATATTCTTCGCAAAAGATCATAAATTCTCTTGGCTTTTCAGCATCCACATGCACATGTGGCTGACATCTTGGACCCAATCTTTTACAAAAAAAAAATATCCTCTATTCCATAGAATGATATGGGTCTCTAAATTGCCTTTTCTCACTGATGGCAGGGGATTGTACTTGATATCTTAGCCTCCGCCGGGGTCATCAAATCTCATCACTTCTGGTTAGACGTGGAGCACGTCCAAGAAGCCTTGCAGAATGTCTTAGTCTGTGTGGAGATGGTCTTTTTCTCCGTAATCCAACAGTATGCATATCACGTCTCACCTTACAGTGGAGATATTGCAGCAAAGATGAAAATGGGAAAATCTGAGTAATCCATATAAGAATTCGAAGCTGAAGCTGCAGCAATCATCACCTACAGTGATGAATCCCAACATCTATTTTTTCCCCTCGTATTTGTAATGCTTGTGCTATTATCGTTTGAAACTCGTCTCTACTGAACTTGCATTCCAGATTTCGATGTGTATCTTTATTATTAGTGTCTACATAGACGATTATGTGGTGTTTCCAGTTAGGCTTTTTCGGTGTACTAAACGGGATGCTGCAGCTGTTTTATTAAGCGGAAGCGGTGGACATTTGTGCTTTATCAGAGCTTGTAATAGCTGAAATATGCATTTAGAGAAAAATGGCATGCTCTCTCTATAAAACTCTAGGTAACATTTGGATACTTTCATGATAGCTAGACCTGTAGACTGTTGTGAAACCATCTGGTGGCTAAGTGTATGGGAGCCTTGCCCTGCGGCTAGTTGCATTAGGACTCATTTCTAGAAGGTAGGTCCCAGTCACTGATGTTTATGACCATTAGATTACTCTGATTTCTGCACAGATGTGGAAGAAGAGTGGACTGAACCTTGTGTTTGTTCTGGAAAGGTGATGCAGATAGGGTGATGTCCCAGGTACCAAAAATCTCACAGATGGAATAATCCTGGCCCTTGAAAAGGTGGCCCAACAAATAAACAGAGCCATATTCAGCCCCCCCAAAAAAAAAAAAAAAAACTAGGGTCTTCCAATTTATTTTATTTTATATTCATTATTTTGCATCGGCATCCTCAGTGGGGCCCATCATTTGCCAGTTGGATCACTGAATCGTGGGCTCACCTTGTGAAAACTGAAACCCAAATATACAGACCCTGATTTTACAAACTGGGAATCTGAAGGCTTTGATCTTCTGAGACACCTTCAATCAACTGGTACGTGAGGACTCAAAGGCCGGGACCAGGCTTGTATTCTAGACCTGGACAACAGTCCTGGGCCACTGATGAATAGCCCAACCCAGCCTATTTGCTTGGTCCAGCTGGGTCACCCTTAATGTGTCAATCGTGCAGAGTCCAATCCATACAACAGTAGATGGGGCTGATCTACTCATCAGGAATGTTGAAATGAATGGATAGCCAATGATCTGACTCAAGGCAGAAATGAATCAGAATCGATCAGGTGAGACCCCGGCCTCACGCAAGACGGTACGGCCCGCGGGGTTACCATGGGACCCACATTGATATATTTATTATGTATCCGTTTTTTCCAGATCGTTTTAGGGCATTATCCCAAAAATGAAGTAGATCCAATTATCAGGTTGACCATACCATAAGAAACAGTCGTGATTGACCATCCTACCGTTAAAAACTTCTTAGGGAACACTTTAATGTTTCTGTAATGTTTATTTACCATCCAATCCATTGATAAGGTCACATAATCCTGGATGAAGAGAAACAACAAATATCATTTTGATCAAAAACTTTTGTAGCCCATTAATGGTCAATCACCACTTTTTCTTAAGGTATGGTCCACAAGGATGGACGCGTGGATACATAATAAATACATCCCACAGTAACCCCACGGCAACGGCCGGGGTCTCACATCAGGTAGCTCACACTGCATACATGTCATGGACAAAAACTAATGGTAGCAAACATTCCTAACTGCCACGATCTACTGATAACAAAGCAATTCTTGACGATGGAAGTTGGCTTTCATGCGTTACACATGACAAATGGATGCATATGAATTCTTGACGATGCATTATAGATTAACGGTGGGCCACCCTCCCTTCTGAATATAGCTTGGATGTCATCGACACGTGACATGTTGGCTCTCACGGGACAGTTTAGGACGGCCTGTTTGGATACCACCCGTAAAAACCCTTTCTTTTTTTTTTCTTTTTTTTTTAAGTTACGGCATCAAAAAATTACTTTTTTAAATCATGTAAAGCACTTTTCAAAAGTACAGGTAAAACTTAAAAATTGTTTACAGCCGATGCAATTTTTTATTCTCTCTCTCTCTACATAATGAACCATCAGTATCAAAGGTGGTCCAGCGTGTGATGGACAGCCCACACCATGAATAGTTCACATCAAAGGTGGACTCCACATGGTGGACAAAAGACATTGAAGATGCCCCATGTGATAGACAATTAACATTGATGGTGGGTTCACATGATGGATGACCCACATTGAAGTGGTCCGGCCCACCGAGCTGTCCACATCAAATGTGGGCCACACATAATAGATAGTCCACATCAAAGACAAGCCATGCATGATGAACGGACCACATAAAAGGTGGGCCACACATAATGGATGGCCACATCAAAGACAAGCCTGCATGATGAACGGACCACATTAAAGATGGGGCTGACAAGATGAACGGTCCGGATCAAAGGTGAGCTCCACATGACGAGCGGTGGATATTGAAGGTGGCCTACATTATGGACAATAACATTGATGGTGAATCCCACATGATGGATAACCCATATCAAGGCGGGCCCCACATGATGGATGACCCGCTTCAAAGTTGATCCCCGAATTAAGGACAATCCACATTAAAGGTGGGCCCCACAGGATGGATGACCCACATTCAATGTCCGGCATGATGGACGGCCCACATCCAAGGTGAACCCCACATGATGGACAACCCACATTGAAGGTAAGCCCAACAAGGTGGATGGTCTAGATTGAAGGTAAGCCCCACACTATGGATGGTTCACAATGAAGAAAAAGTGGGCCCAACATACCACATCAAAGGTTAGCCCCACATGATGTATAGTGGATATTAACAAAATTGAGGGATATTGGAAACCAATTATATTATTCTACTTTTTGGCTATTAAAGTACAAGTGCGTTCTTTACGAATCATACTAATCAGTTGAACAAGTAGAAATCCCATGGGAGAGATTTTTTGAGGCATCACCTGTGCATGATGTGGCCTCCTAACTGAATGGCTTAAATCACCATCATAGGCCCCACGTGCATGTTTTGTTGGGCCATGCATACCGCACCATCGATCATTGAAAATCTCCGGGAAAATAAATCCATTTTATGAATTTACTCTGTTCAAAGAAACCCTTGTCTTGTGTGCGTCGACAGGGCATTCTTTCATGCTGCCTTCACCCGTCATAGACTGGGAGGCAGCATTTTTTGACACTTTTCCATACTTCTATGAGAGATGATAAGGTGATTTGATTGGAGAGCTAATTCTCTACACTTGCTGGACTTGCACACATGCGTGATATCTGAGTCATTCATCAGGCAGGGGCCCACTGTCGACATGCTAGGCTCAAAATCAGCCAGTGGCACATACCATTCGAGAAAATTGGACCGTTAGAAGAAAAAGCAATCCATTGTTTTGTTTTCAACATAGAAATATGGCATAATTAAAATTGGAAGGTTACAAGAAAACAGAACGTATGATTTTGCATTCAACAATCAAGACATGGTTAAAAGAAAACATAATCCAAAACCGTCTGTTGCTCGCAGTATTTCAAAAGCTGATTTGATATAACTCCTTTGCATTGGGTCCATCGCTCAGTGGTAGACAGACTCTGTTTCAACACTAAGATCCTGGGATCGAGTGCCCATGTGTATGGGTGTGAGCGGGCTGGTGTGGGTGTGTTTAAAAAAAAAAAAAACTACTTTGCATTAACTAATTACAATTTAATTTTCATCATACATGTTTGTGGAAGTTCAATCAATAAACAGCCAAAAAAAAAAAAAAAAAAGCAGAACAAATAGATGGATAATATACAGTAGGCAGTAGCATGCCAGATAGAAAACCCATGTTGTGTAGCTTTTCACAAGTAAAAATGCACGTCTTTCCTCCCTCTATTCTCTACAGCAGCATGCTAGAAGTAAACCCAATTCTTGGGCATTTACATAGAAATGAAGGAGTGTTGTTCACCTCCTATGAAACTGTGCTATCTCCATTAAATATTTTTCTTTGTAATGCACATACCTGCACTAGAAAATGGTGTGACATAGGTTCAGAGATGTGCATTAGAGTTGGACATGATGGCCCATCAACCCAATTCACTCCATATTCATATAGTTTTATGATAATGGTGAAAGCTAATGAGTTTTGCTAATTCTACATTGACACATACACATGGACATATGTCCCACCCGATTGAGATTAAGTAGTTCATCAAGCAGGCCCTACCATGTAGATGACCTAGCCAATAAATCAGGCTAGTCCACCCATCAGGTGGGCTGCTTGTGTATATTGAATTTAACTGTTGGTCTTTTCTAACCATCCAGTCTGTGGCTCACCTAATGAGTGGAACATCCTGATTTTGGACAGGCTAAAGTGGGTTCCACCTGATCAATGGATTGGATCTTGCACACATTCCCCACCTGTGCTGTTAAGTGTGCATGTAGGATGAGCAGACCTCTTGAACGAAATAGCATATATAAGTTCACCAAATCATAAAACAACCGCAGCTAGAATCTGGATGAATAAAAATATAAAACTTCATTAAGATTTTTGCCTACTAGCTGTGTCAACATGTACCTTTTAATAATAAGGTATTATTCAATGACCAGGCAGAGAGGTCGTGCAGCAAAGTTATGGTTTTCAGTTGGTATACATAGGGTCCATTGTTCGGTGATCCAAAATGTTGTGTGGCCCATGCATAAGAAATCTCCCAGTGGAAAAAGAAAAGAACAAAAAAAAAAAAAAAAAAACTCTCAATAGGTGGCCAACAAAGAAATGGTTAGGAAACAAAATACAGAAGCAGTTCCCATTTTACCAATAAAACACCACATGTTCTATACCAATGATCATTCAATGTGTGGGATTTTGGCATTGGCTGTCCATGATGAATCTCATCAAATCAACATTTAGGATCAGTGGACAATGACTCCACTTGTACAAACTTTTTCCTCTTTTACGAACCGAAAGCCTGAATGTACTGCAAAATCTCTCAGCCCATGCATGCATAATATCTCTTTAATAATATGGAGGGAACTCTCATATTGTTTCATGGAACATGGGTTGCTGGTGAAAACAATACTTTAAGGCTCCCTTTCATGGTGTGCTGTAACGGCCGTTACATAAAGGTAACAGTCGCAACCATTACACTTTACAAGGTTGTAACGGCCTTTACGTAAAAAATGACCCATAATGGCAGTACAGCCCCTGTAATGGCCTGTTACGACCCTCGTAAAGGCCATAACAGTCCATTGTGGGGCGCTGATAAAAAAAAAAAGAAGAAGAAGAAGAAGACCATAACGGCCATTACAACTCACATCGTAAAGGTAAAGGTGGTAGCCGTTACGTCCACCATTACCGTTACGAAATACCTTGCTCCGTCTCCACTTACTAGGTATTTTGGACATGATAGACGAGATTAGTCGATGTCCTTCACTTCAGCTTCAATGTCCACAACTGTCACTGAAGAAGATTTTCCTGCAGATACCATTAGACATGTAATATAGAACAAGGTGAGGAACTCAGCTAACAATCTCCTGCAATTTCAACTCAGGAAATGGAACTCCAATTTTTAAGTACTAAAGGCAATTACTATAAAAAGATATCAGAAAGACTCCAAAGTATTATCGATTTTCAACAAGTTGTGATACAAATGCATGGGATCTGGATCATCTGATGGGTCCTACTTAGTTCATCCATATCCCAAAAAAGATACTGCAATTACCCTAGCCACCATTTGGAAGATTTCTTTTATGATCACAAATGAAAGGTTACAAAAAGAAGAAAATAGTAAAATACATTCTCAATGGGAAATCCATTTCTTCCAATAAGCAGCTAGGATCATTCAACAGGTTTGATTAGCAGGGTTTGACCCATCCACAGAAGGCCCTACAGATGAATGATCTTGCTCTCATACATGATTGCCACATGGGAAGAAAAGAGCATCTGATAACACCAGATCTTTGCCTCTTACCAAAAAAAAAAAAAAAAAACCATATCCTTCCTGAAATGAGGCATTTGCTCAGCCCCACAGGCCAACATACGTCAGCTTATCCCATCTACAGACCACCAGATCTGCCAGCATGGCATGCGGGTGCAAGATCCAAGCCATCCATCAGGTGAGACCCACCGTATAGATGATCTGGACCAAATGTCTGGCTGGTTCCGAGGGAGAGCTTAGAAAACGTTGGCTGTTTCTCTGCCATATATTTTTCCTGAACCACATGTACTAGCCTGATTTTTAAGCCAGTGCATCTATACAATGAGACTTGCCTGGTGGACAGTTCGGATCCATACCCAAGTTCCTCAATGGCATTTGTGGCAGCAAGTACATGAGCTACCTTACAACATATGTTGGCGCAACAAAACTTTACAACATATGTTGGCTTAGCAAAGCTACCCAAACCATATAGATTTCATGATGGCCAGCAAACCAGATGGACTTAGGGCTGTTTTGATGCAAGCCAAGTTGAGTCTGCAAAGGCTGTCAGGACTAGTTGTGTCGGCAAAAATAATCCAAGTCATGCAATTGGGACTAGTTATTCTGCCGAAGTGCATGTGGAGAGCTTAACATGGATGGTCACATATGCAATATTTATAGCGCATGTACACATTGACACATGTGCCACATGTTGGGCACTTGAAGATTAATGGTGGCACATGTGCACATGGGGTGCTTGAACTTGGACGGTCACACGTGACACATTTGGCACATGCAAGGAACAGTGTCTTCCTCACATTCACCAAACTAGGAACAAGTTATTCTACCTCTATTGTTGTTGTGGTTGTTGTTATCGCAAAGACAATAAGTCCTTGCTAATGGTAATATATTAGGGACACATTGTCCTTATTTTCCTAGGTTTCCGTGCAATTCCTGTGCACAAAGGGAAACTATGGGCAAGCTGTCTGTCCTAAAATAGCTTGTCCCAACCGACACAACTTCGCTTGAATCCAAATGACCCCTTAAGTGATATCTTTTAAAATTTTCTTGCTAATATACTGTGAATAATTTTGAAGATTTTTTCTGCTGGAAAAAGTTAGTCATATAAATAGCTAACATAAAGATGATTCAAACAGCCAACCATGTTGGAGATACCTTTCTCAGTGCGGCGTGAAGAACCATTAAAGGCCTGTCCAAACGTCGGAGATGGCTCGGAAGAAAACTTGGCAGATTCTCTAACAAATTTGTCATTCTGAACTGAATTCAATCAGATAAAAACAAATTAGCCTTCAAACAGTATTTATAATGCCCATTAAATATTTTCCTGACAAGAGAGCCTAAGCCCACATGCATAAACTTCGGCACAGTTCTCCAATCTACAAATTGCTCGAGCTACATTTCGCTCATGATCATTACAGGAATACAAAATAGTTATAATAATAATTTATGATTTTGAAATTTCTTCTCTTAAAACTTCCAAAAATCAAGAATTGGAGCTCGGTTGTATTCTCTATCGGAAAGGAGCATTTTCATATCAACATGAGTAAAATTCATGCATTTTGGAAATTCAACTAATGACAAAAATCCCAAAATTTTCTAATTATTTTTCTTTCAGCTCAAACCAAACACAACCTCAGATTCGTAAGATAATTAAGAGATTCTCAATTATGACATATTACATTTCTACTAGTACTAAGTATGCAATTTCTCCCTACTATCACCTCACTTTCATATTGTTTTTAGTCTTGGGTGCCACCTAGGTGTGAGTGAGAAGGGAACATGACACAGGACGACTAAACACTTGCTCTAAAAGCTCAAACTGGTAGACTATGGCGAATCAATCCATTTATCCCATAGCCCAGGTTCCTGCTTCACACAGGCCATGCCCTCGGCCGAACCCTCCTTCGTGGGTCCCATATCACATGGGTTCACATCACACGGGCCACCCCACATGAGCCCGATGTGAAAATGCCCCTGCATTAATCACCCCCAGTGAGGAGTCTCGAACACAAGACCTCCTACTCTGATGCCACTTTGACGCAGGACGACTAACTACTTGCTCTAAAAGCCCAAATTGATAGTGTGGCGAATCAATTCCTTTATCTCATAGCCTAAGCTCCTACTTCACACAGGCCCAGCCCTCGGATGAACCCTCCTTCGTGGGTCCCACATCACATGGGTTCGCATCACACTAGCCACCCGCCTCACACAGATGGGGCCCGCATCCCACTAGTTGCCCACCCCGAATGTGCCCCTGCATCACACAGGCCACCCCACTCAAGCCCGGTGTGAAAATGCCCTTGCATTAGAACACATCCACCAGGGGCCACCAATGGCTACCAGCACAATCTGACAACCATGACCCACCACAAATCTCGTATCTCATTAGTCTGTGGCTGCTCATTTGTAAACCCAATAAACGCATTGCACTCGCAAACCTTGAGCTTCCACTATTCCGATTAGGTTTCCTAATACCACATATACCTCCCATCATGACAACACATAAGTGCACGCACCAACGTGCATGACCTCCAACCAACTCAGGTGGGTGCTACCATGCCCCGACCGAAAAATAGGCAGGTCCAACCAGCCCACAACTGTGCTTTGACTATGGACCATGGGTCCTTTTACAGTCCATTTCTTTTATATGCTTGGAGCCACCTGATGAGTGACTGGCTTTATTTTGGGCAAGGTCACACAGGTTTTCCCGATCATGATGAGTAGGTTGGATGTGAAACAGGAGACATGCACTTTCATGTAGGTCTGCATATGGGATCACAACTATCTATTACCAATTGTAGTAAATGTGTGTGTGTGTGTGTGTGTGTGAGAGAGAGAGAGAGAGAGAGAGAGAGAGAGAGAGAGAACTGGAAGAGAAGAAGCAGACTGGAGACGGGCATCCAGAAACAGAAACAAAACAAATTTTTTTTCTCAGTTGAGATTAGCAGTTACCTGAGAAAGGTTGAGTACAAAATGGGCATAACTGTACTCCATCCTTTAAAGAAGATCTGTAACATGTGGTCGAGTTGATAAATTAGAAGCATGTAAAACACGCACGCACTAACATGTAACTTAGAGATTGATACGTGTACTTTTCTCAAACACAGAAATGATGTGAGTTGTCAAATACGGTGACCCTGGCAAACTGACATGCCCATAGATCCATAAAGTTAATTGATAATACCGAATGATATGTTATTGTATGAATATTAGTTCATAAAAGTATACACAGGTTTCCCAGCCCCACAAACACTCTTCAGACGGCCACATGTCCAAATATGGCATGTCTAAGGCAGCTGCCATGCATCAAGTGAGACCTGCTGCATAGATGACCTGGCCCAAAAATAAGGCTGGTCAAACATCAAGTTGCCACACACGTATGTTTATGAAAACAATGGACGATTTAAAGGGGCTTGACTGTCCTTTTCCCACACATCTGTTGCATAACTGATGTTTGACCAACCCGATTTTCGGCCAGGTCATCTACATAGAGGGTCACACCTAATACACAGCTCAATGTCTTGCACACATGCACATGTGGTTGCATATAGAGTGTGTTTGGGCTAGCAGATCTCGATAGACTATAGATATTGATAGAAGAAAATATTGTACAAGATATATTAAAATTTTGAGCTTTGCTAAGCCCACACACATGTACAAGTCAGCTAATGCACACGCCACTGCATATGCCAGTGTGGTGGACAAGTGCAATACCCAAGCCATCCATAAAAAAGATAACCCTATGTAGATTCCCTATCCCAAGAATCAGGTTGGGCCACTAGTCAGGTGGGCCACAATCAGCCTAACAAATGTATGGTTTCGAAAAAGCAGCCAAAGTTAAACCCCTCGGCTTATTTCTGATATCGTTAGCACACCTACTACGCGGACCACCTTTATCTTCGAGCAATGAGATCTACACAGTGAGGTCCACCTGATCAGTGTTTAAAATATTGGTATCGTGTTACGTATCGCACCCTTGGGATACGGATACTTATCGGTTATCACATGGATATATTGCTTGTATCACATAATGCATCGCTGTTGTTGGAGACATAGGGAAACATTGGGAAATTGGTCGAATTTTTCAATGAAACTTCAGTGATTGTTAAAAAAACATCAATACACACTTATAAATTAAAACATTACAAAAAATAAGTACACATAATAGGTTTTCTTTGCATGGAGTCCTAATCTTTGTGCCGCCTAACTGAATTGATGCAAGTATATTCAAAGTCTAGTTTATGTAATTTATAAATGTAAGAAGATGTGTGGATAAACAAGCAATACATTCAAAAGCAAAAGAAGAATCACTAGATCAGGTTACATACATGCTTGATTTTATGTTTGGACAAACGTTGCAACCGATTTGCGAGAAATTGGAAAATTTTGACTTTTTTTTTTCCCCGCAACTTGGCCCATCTCCTCCAAATCTCGAAATCGAAGCTTCCTCCTCCAATCTCAAAATTGAAGCTCCCAATCTATGATTTTTCATGCAAAACATGAAAAATCATGGATTTGTAACAATTTGACACTGATTTAACATGATTTACAGAAAAATGTAAGATTGAAAATAAAAGATGCTCATAGGATCGAACACGTGGGATATCCCACTACTTGTGTGTTTCGTATCGCATAGGTGGGATACAAGATATATTGTGGGATATATCGGCCAATATTGCCGATACTTAAAACACTGCACTTGATGGATGGCTTGGTTATTTCATCTGTCCGCCTCATTGGCATAAGTGGTGACGTGTGCATTAGCTGACTTGTACATGCGTTTGGGCTTAGCAAAGCTCTAGAAAATTTTCATCACTTTGAAGAAAAAATAATATTTTATCCAAAATAAAAGGGGCTATGTATGTACGATACAATTCTCAGAGCACGAGGACAGAATGAAGACATGAACTCAATGTTGCAAGACTTTGGCCAAAACAACTGGTCCCTGGTGTTCATGTTAGAAAGAAGAGATGGCATTGAAATCTAGTTTCACATCATAAAGAAATTCAGCTATTAAACAACTTACTTGAAAATCTGGAAATCATTTCCACAGTTTGGACACTGCACATACACCACAGAGAGTAAAGAAAACTAATCAATCAATCTATGACAATCACAAGGATGAAACTAACTGCTACCATCACTAACATACCATATAAAAGGTAAATGTCTGAAGCATGAGCACATGCTTACATCTAAGACATGTAATTGCCCATATGACACCTACATGAAACTTCCAAAAGAACCACTACTAATACCGTTTACAAGAAATCAATAGAACCTTCAAAAATGTTAGTCGTGAATTGTGAATGAACCTTGATCAGATAAAGCAAGGGAAGCGATAATTTACAAAGTTTAAGTTGTTATAGACCTAGACGGGTACTGAACTAATAGTGCAGGGTCTTGTAATCTCGATGATGGTTGTTTAGGTTCCATTAAGTAGAGAGTCCTTAAGACGGGAAGTGTTTAGTCGCCACCATGCATCCTCATGTAAATGGATATACGCAAGCGTCCCCATATTTCACTTAAGAAATCATTAAAATCTGAATGTTCTCAATCATTTCTTAGGGGTCTTTTTTTCTTTTTCGAAATGAGTTCTGCCCTCTCGTAGGAGAAACACACTTACACATGTAAATCTATAAAACATATCCATGTTATACAGGATATGCATGATCTAACACCTTTTAACAGTGCAGCAAGTATGATACATTGAGAGCAAGGTATTCCATAACAATAATAGTGGCTGTAGCGGCTACCACCATTACCTTTACAATACAAGCTGTAATGGCCGTTATGGACCCCGGAACAGCCATTACAGTCTCTATTTTTTTTTTTTCTTTTTGAAAAAAAAAAAAAAAAACTCTGAGAAACCTGTATCGGCCCCGTAATGGACCGTCATAGCCTTTTTGGGGGGCGTAACAGGCCATTACAACGGTTGTAACAACCGTTATGGGTCATTTTTTCCATAACGGCCGTTATGACCCCATAATGTGTAACGGTTGCCACTGTTACCATTATGTAATGCCCTTTACAGCTCCGTAACAGCCGTTACAGCACACCATGATTGAGAGAGGTACATAAGTAGTCATATACAGAAAGCACGGCATAGAACTTATGTGCATCAAACTGTACTTTAAATGGTGAACTGCAATTCTATGGGTGGCTGAAATAAATGTAAAGAATAAAGAATAAACTAGAATAATTCATGGTTCTTAATCACATGCATTTGGCATCCTTGAATTGCAAAGAGAGAGAAAAAATAAAAAGAGTCCTTACAAAAAATTAAAAAAGAAAAAGACAAAAGAGTCCTTACACTTCCTTGAACAATATCTCGTCCTGCAAACCACAAGAAAGCACCTAACCCTGCAATTGGTAGAAGCACTGCAAGAAGCTGTTTGCATACGACATGTAAGTAATCAGGCAAACTTGGATACCAATGTATAATAAAATTCACATCAAATTCAAGAGTTTAATGAATCAATGGTGAGTCAAAGCATAGGCTACACGTATAACCAAAAAAAAAAGAGAGAAAATTTTGCATTTCTAAACACTTGAAGAAAAATAAAAAAGAATTTGGATCTCAGTTGAAGAAGGAAACACTAGTCTCAATATCAGAACTAACCTTCCTTTGGCTGATATAGATCTTCAGAATAAAGTTCTATGAAAGAAAACAACCATGAGATGTACTCATGCACATGGTTTACACATCACACAAAGAAAATAAAGGAGAAGGTCCACAATTTTATCCAGAAACATGCACAAACTCAAGCATTTATAACTGGAAAAAAAAACCATGGATTCGGTAAAAAAAAAAAAAAGAAATGGCTGAGGATTTGACTGAATCAAGCATAAATAGCAGCCAAATCAAGAGCAATGACTACATGAAGTGGGAGCTACTATTTGCATGCACACTGACTACTACATGAACCCTTTGTCTCTACTCTTGGTAGTTGCCGTTGGTACTACATTTGTATAAAGTTGTACTGTTAAATTCCCAAAAGTGGAATGGATGGGGCGAAAATAAATCCATAAGGGTGGGTGCAACCCAGTAAAGAACGCATTACAAAACATGTAGAAAAAGAAGTGTACATCTATATGCAGAGTAAGAACTTGAAGAAGAAAATCCATTGTACATATAGGAACTACAAGAAGAAAGACATATTAAAAGAAGAAGAATCCCATATCCAGTATATGAATTGCAAGAAGGAATATCTATCAAATCTATATCGGCGCATTTGGATTATGAATTGCAAGAAGGAATATCTATCAAATCTATATTGGCACATTTGGATGCACATGCAAATTATATTGTTGCCATTCAGTCCAATCAAGGGGAAATGACAAAAACTACTCACATTTCCTGATATTGGTAACCAGGGAGCGGTCCTCAAATTGCAGATGCATTCCTTCCAAGTCCAAGTTGAAAGAACGTAATTGCAATTTGAATCTCAGTCCCTCAACATGGATTCTAGTGAAGATTATCACAATTTGGCCAGTGCCTCTTCATTAGACTAATAAATTGCAATTCAATTCACTCGTACATCCAAACGCATACAAAAAAAAAAAAACATTAAAATTGGAGCTGATATATATATCCTCTCTTTGTATGCAAATAACCCTTTCTACTAGTTTTGGTATAATTAGAGCACAAAAGGCAAATCCATCTGATACCATCATACCAAAAAGTAGAAAAAGGGACCTGTACATAAAATACCAGGGGGTGAACATATCATTTCCCTATAGAAAAGCTTACCCAAACTGAAACAATTGCATCCAAAACCCAACCAAGCTGCCCTGTCATTGAAAGATAGGTAAGCCCAATAGCCAAAGCAAGATTCCCCAACACCCTTGCAGTGTTGCTGTTATCTCTCCCACCACCACCACCACCATTAAATCCAAACCCTTTGTTTACTCTAACCAAAACCACCCTCTTCTGATTTTTCTCCTTCCTCATCAAAAACCAATCTTTCTCAGTACTCACCCTCAAAAAAGACAATTTTCCTCCCAAAGCTTTCAACTTGCTTCTGCTTCCATTAAAAAACCCAATCCTTCTTCTTGGGAGAGAAAAACCGTTGATGGGTTGCAGGGATTTGAGTCCAAAACAGGATTTTCTCTTGGTGGGGTCATCAGAGATGGTGTTGAGAACAGAGAAGTGGACGGAGATTTGAAAGGCACTAGACATGGCAGCTGTTGCAGTGGGAAAACAAAATCTCAAAACTGAGCTTTTTGGGGTAGTTTTGGGGGATTCATGGCAGATGGGTTTCTACAGATGAGTTGATTTTTTGTAGCTTAGGTGTTTGATTTTCTGTTTTCTGTAGCTGAGTTCTGCAAAAGGTAGATATTTTCGAGTCTTGAGAGTCCGGTCTGATTTTTCTTGGCCTGAGGCCATCGATTTTCATTTCATCCATGCATTTTGCTGAGAGTCGGCATTTGATACTCTGGCAGAGCATCATGCTCCATTATCACGCACACAAGAGTTGACACGTGTCATAGATTTTATCCAAAACTAAACCGTCCAATTAGTGGGCCTCCCTTTATTGACCATAGGTAAAAAAAATTAGATTTATTAGATAATCCTTCTATCGGATTAATGGAAATTGGTTTGTTGAATTTGGGCTGTTAATCATATTTCTATTGACCATCCATTAGATATCCACCAAATGGACGGTTATGATTGTATGTACAGTGGATATGTGGGCCATAATCCATCTATGGTCGGGTCCATGGTTTGAACAGCTTAAGTGGATATGTGGGCCATGATCCATCTTATGGTCGGGTCCAGGCGTACAATTCCTAGCTAGAGATAGGACGGTCATGTCAGGGCTCTGTGGGGCCCACTGTGATATATATATTTTATCCACACCGTCCATCTATTTTGATAAATAATTTTAGTGCATGAGCTCAAAAAGGATGCAGATTGAAGGCACAAGTGGACCACACCACATGTGGGGATTGAACTTTTACCAAAGCCTTATGATCTTATACGTGCTCACACACGTGCCAATATCGTAGGCATTTTAGATCCAAGCTGTTCATCATGTGGGACCTGTGGTCTTTTTTCTCCGCTCATCAGGTGGACCACAGCTGGAGAGGATGGAAGGTTAAGGACGCGGATTAGGTAGTGAGGCCCTCGGCGGTTGTGTGGTGCCCCTGCAGCCCAAAATTGGACCGTTGATCATCAACATTGGCTCAATTGAACCATTCATCTCCAATTTCATCCTAATCATACCATTAATCTTTGATATTGGCCCATTCTAACCATTGATTATCAATATCTACTTAATTAGACCGTTGATCTTGAATATCAATCCAATCAGATGATTTTATCTCCAATTTCAACCCAATCAGATTGTTGATCTTTTCTGGTGGTCCAATTGGAACATTGATCTTCAATTTTAGGCTAATTAGATCATTGATATTCGATATCATTAGCTCGGTCCAGCTATTTATCTTCAATATTAGTCCAATTAGCCTTTTAATAATCTATGTTGTTAAATTGGACCGTTCATCTCCAATTTTAGCGCAATCAAATTGTTCATTATATATAGTGGTCCACTCTGGCTATTAATCTTCAACCATGACCCAATTGGACCGTTGATCTTAAATTTTAGCCCAATCAAACCATTCATCTCCCATTTCAACTCAATTAGACCGTTAGACTTTTAAACATTGGGCCAAATAGACCACTTATCTTCAACTTTTGAGTAATTAGACTGTCGATCGTTAATATCATTCAAATTGGGCCATTGTACTTTAACGGTAATCCAATTGTACCGTTGGCCAATTGAACTTATCATCAATTTTACCCCATTGCACTATTCAACAGACCACCCAACATTTATATCAGTCTCTCTCTCTCTCCCACACACACACATTCATCAGGACCACCCATCATCTCTCTCTCTCACATTCATCAGGACCGCCCATCATCTCTCTCTCTCTCTCTCTCTCTCTCTCTCTCTCAGTGAGGTCGACCTCATGGGAGGCTTCCTGTGAGGTCAAGCTGTGTGGGCCCTACCATGAGGTGTCCAATGCGTGTCGGACATCTACACCATGCACTTGGTTGGTACCCACTATGTTAAGGGATATTCCAAAAATCAGCCGTGTAAGGAACTCATCTGGGTTGCACCATCTAAAAATGTGTGAAAACATACCTAAAACTTTTAAAACACTTGGTGGGGCCCACCTGAGTTTGGATACGGTTGAATCTTGGTGTGACCCCTTATCCAAGTGGGGACACACACAATAGATGGGCTGGATGTCTGAAACACGATTCAGTAGACACTATAAACGATCATGAAGGTTTCAATGGGTGGGTAACCACTCTCAACTGTTGTCTATGTTGTAGCCACCCAAGTCATGGATTGACTTTATAATTTTTGGGTCCAGCGCATCTTCAGTGGACACTACCTGATGAATGATCTGAGTACCCTCCTACATGGGTAGAAAATGTGGTCCATGAATGTATAGGGTTTGTTCAATCCCCACCTTTTCTTGTTGTGGGGCCTAAAGTTCTAGATCTGCCTTGCTTTTCTCATGTCCTAACATGAGCTGGAAACACCGATGGGGTGGATTCCTCACAAACAGCATGGTGGATGCCACTAAACCATTTTTTTTTCTTTTCACAACACTTCAAAAACTGAAGCATTCAATTTTCTTTCACAAAATTGGATTTTCAAGATTACGGCATTTTGGCAGAAATCTGCTGATCGTAAAGTCGACTCCCTGCATAAAATCCTTTTCAGTGTAGATTCCACACCTATACACGCACACGTAGCACTTTTTCATTGCCTTTGGAATACTCTCTCTCTCTCTCTCTCTCTCTCTCTCTCTCTCTCTACCTTAGTCAGAATTCCACATGGGCTTTCCATTTCTACATTCAATCAAACACCCATTTTTGCCTGTTAAGGATCAGGCCTGAGCTCTAGCACACTGACTGAAGCTAGAAATCCAGCCCAAAACATGCCATAATGAATGCCCTATCAGCTGACCCAGCCCAACAACATCCCGCCTCGCCGGTAAAAACAGACACCAGAAGGTTTGCTAGCACGATGAGCACCTTTAATGCAACCCTACATGCCAACCTGTCAACTATGTGTGAGACCATGACGATGAGCGCAGGTAACCTGGATGATCTACTCCTTGGTCAGGCCGAGCACACCAATACATTGGATGAACTCTGTTGATTATTTCTATTTTAAACCATCCATTGTCCATTGTACAGGTATGGCCCACCTGATGAGCATACCATTCTGATTTTATGTTAGAGAAGTGCATATGAAGCTAGCAAATCCCAGGGTATCTAATACTTGAATTCAAGCAAAGAAAACACACTGCCTCCACAGCTCAGAAGATTGAAAGAAAACCAAATTCCATGCACCAGAGTTCTCATATCAGCAATGCAAAAGAAAACGGATCTCAGCATTTATCACCCTTAATACAAGAGCCAGTCATAAACTAACCCAAAACTGATGTCTTGTAAAATCTAAGAAATAAACATTTCCTAGAGATTGCCATGTCCCAGCCAAACGCTTTATTTCCAGGCGAGCACGATGAACCAAAACCAGTCATGCAACCCCAACAAGTCTAGTGGGCCGCTTCTGCAACTTTCTGCACAAGACAACGAGTAGATTCTCTAATTACAAAAGAATAAAAAATAAAAAAAAAATCCTCTTTTGACTATTAAACCATGCTGAAATGAAGATTGCAAACAAAACCATTCACAGGCATGAAACAATAGCCTTTCGTAGTGAATCCGATGGGCGAAGCAGCTTGGGGTGCCATCCCTGTAGGCTTGGGCCCCTTTAGATAAAGACTAGGACCCAGCTTCAAAACTACAGCGTACTAAAGCCTTTATAGTCATAATTGTTTTGAAGCAAGCTGAAAAGCTCCTGCACGCGGGCCCATCTCCAGGCTGGGCTAGGCCAAGGCCAAATGATGAACGGCTGGCACAGCCCATTGGCCGAGTCCAATCATCAAATGGGTCACTGTTATACGAAAGAATGGATGATTTCAAGACACATGTGAGTGGTCCCATTCCATGTACACGTGTAGTTTAAAAGCACTTCTGGATTCAAGCAGTTTCTATGATCAAAACTATTCATATGATGGGCTTGGGTTTCAACTAAGCTGAAGTTGATGGCTTTTGGTCTTTCTAGGATGCAAAATTAACAGAAACACTTAGGCTGTGTTTGACTTGCAAACAGTAGGTGAACCAAAATACAATGGTGTTTCCTAACATGCATAATATGCAAATAGCCCTCAAATTGCTTTTATGTGTCTTTCATATTATCAAACAAAAAAAGTAACTTAAACCACAATTTGGAACCCAAGCGTTCCTTATGAATGCTGAGGAAGTAAATTATGGTTTGGTTGTTTCCAGTTTATTAGACTAGTAATTGCAATTCAATTTGATTGCATATCCAAAAACACCCTGAGGGCCTATTTGGATTCAGGGAAAGTATTGGAAAGGAAACAGTGTTTCTTGGGGAACCTTATTTCAAGGAAAATGTGAGAAAGGCAATGATGTTTTCCTTCTTTGTTTTTGAAGGAGATTTTCCTAGAAAATTTGGAGCCTATTTCCAAATTTGTTGTTTCGCAAAACAAAAACATTTTCTTTGAAAAATTTTCCTCGTACTATGAGGCGCTTAAGATGGAGTGATGGACAATGGCACATGTGGCATGCATATGCGCTTGAAGCTGAATCATGGCACATGTGGCATGCATATGCGCTTGAAGCTGAATCACGGCACACATGGCCAATGTGGGGTGCTTGAAACTGTACGTGGCACAAGAGATGCATTGCTAGTGGGAACTTGAAGCTGTGGCACGTATGCACATTGACACATTGGCAAATTATCAGATGTGGCATATATGGAGTGATTGAAGATGGACATTGTCACATGTGGGACACTTTGCACATGTGGGATACAAGGGAAGATGGATAGTGGAACATGCAGGGTGCTTGAAGCTGAATAGCGGGATGTGGGATGCTTGAAGCTGCGTGGTGGCCAATGTTCAAAGTATCGGTATCACTACAAGTTTGGTTGGCCAGGGATATGGAAACAACATGCGAGGTGCTTGAAGCTGAATAGCAGGATGTGGGATGCTTGAAGCTGTGTGGTGGCCAATGTTCAAAGTATCGGTATCACTACAAGTTTGGTTGGCCGGGGATATGGAAACAATATTGTTATCGCCAATTCCCAAAAATGCAGGGAAACATCGGGAGAAACATGGGGAAAACGGTGGAATTTTTCGGTGAAGCTTTAGGAGATGATAAAATACAAATATTTGCATATTTAAGAATCAAATAATAACAAAAAAGACACATATTTACATATTTAGGAATCAAATAATAAGTTTCCCTTTAATGGGGCTTAAAAGCATGTATCGTTGACTCAGAGAAACCAGTGTTTTAAATAGCATGTAGCAGATAGCATAGCGTTTGGCTCTCTACAGCGTGTAGCTTAAGCTATACTTAATATTTTTTTAATTAAAATAATACAAAAATATGATAAACTTTACAAAATGCATAATTCCTACGAGTTCTTGACTGCGAATCTAGATCATCAACCACATATTTCCATGCAAAATCCCTCTGTCTCTTTGCCTTCAGACATCTCCAAGTGTGACCTCTTTTCTTTATTTCTTGAAACATCACAAATTCATGATATGGACCACAATTTGGATGGTCCGAATTGATCCAAGTGCTTTATCCATGATAAAATTTGGATGGTCTAGATTGATCTACTATAGTGCCACATGTGATGGGTATGAGTCACCGCTATTTTAAAATAGGTGTTGAACTAACATAGAAGAAGCACTTAAAAAAAAGGAGATTCCAGGTAATGTACGCTACCTGCACTACATGCTACACTACATATCCTATAGCTTACGCTACGTAGCTTTTTAGCTACACTATGCTACGTAGCGTGTGCTTCATGCTACACTGCAGGCACTACTGAAAACACTGGGGGAAACATTGGGAAAACATGGGAAAATGTTGGATCCATCCATCCATGCATGCACATACATACAAATACGCATGATCCATCCATGCACACATGCATGCACGCACATGCGCACGCGCGCGTGCCCACACACACACACACACATCCATACATCCATCCATCCATAAACGCACGTATAAACATGCACTTCATCATACAACCATGTGCCCATAAAAAATTTTGAAATGATTTTTTTTAATAAACAATTTTTTGGAGATATCGACACATTGGTAATACATTGGCGACATTATCGAAATATCACTGATACTGATACACTAGAGATACAAATGACACCTGGAATTCCAACAGTTGAAAATATTGGCGATATCGATACGTTGGCGATGCAAGAGACAATTGGAATTTACATGGTCGAAAATATTGGCGATATCGATACGTCAGCGGTACTCAGCAATATATCGCCAATACCTAGAATTTCAGATACCACCAGTGTTATCGGTATCACCGAGCCGGAGATACAGATGCTATTGAGGATATTTCAATAATATCGAGGATATTTCGATAATAACAGGGATACTCCAAACAATGATGGTGGCACACATGGACAAGAGACATATTGGCACATTTGACATGTAGGCACCGAAACTACATGTTCGCATGCTTGCACATTGGCATATGTGGCATATATGGAGTAGTTGAAGATGGACAATGGCACAATTGGCACAATGGCCAGTGTAGGACACTTTGCACATGGGCGCAAGAGAAGATGGATGGTAGCACATGGCACATTAGCACATGTGGGACACTTTGCACATGTGGGACATAACTACATAAGAGAAGATGGCGGCATATGGCATGTGTGGCATAGTGGCACGTGTGGAGCACAACTGAAGATAGCCACTGGCTCATATGGCACATGTGGAGCACAACTGAAGATAGCCACTGGCTCATGTGGCACATGTGGAGCACAACTGAAGATAGCCACTGGCTCATATGGCACATGTGGAGCACAACTGAAGATAGCCACTGGCTCATATGGCACATGTGGGGGGATTGATGATGGAAGGTGGCATATTTGGGTTTAACTCTTGAGAAATCCATTTTCCTTCTCCCTTAAAATAAAATAAACTCTCCTTTGCTTGTCAATGTTATCCACATATCTCTATGCCTAGCACATCGTGTCCAATATGACATGATTCCAATACCAATACCATATACTTGTGGGATACTTACCAAGGTATCCCAAAACGGTTACGATACGGCCGTATCGGCCGATACGTAAAGGAAACGGTGGTGGCCGTTACGCGTTACGGGGTCGTAACGGCCGTAACGGCCGTTACAGAAAAAATAGGCCGTAACGGCCCCGTAACGGCCGTTACGGGACCGTTACAGCCCCGTAACGGTCCCGTAACAGTCATGTAACGGTCCCATAACGGTCATGTAACTGTTTTCTTCAGAAAATAAAAAGGGGCCGTATCGGCCGATACGGGGTCCGTAACGGCCGTTACGGCCCGTATCGTAACGGTAACGGTGGTGGCCGTTACGGCCACCGTTACCGTTATGGAACACCTTGATACTTACAGATATTTTCAACCGGATTCTAGTTCATAAAAGTATGAGAGGTGGAAAAAAGAACTTGATATTCATAGCCTCTCTTTTCGACACATGCACCTTTCTTTTCTACCTAGGGAAATACATCACACAACACTTTCCTACCATAGTGAAAAAGTGAGTGTGTAAATCGTAGCAGCCTATAGAAAAAAATGCATCTAAAATAAATAGATTCATGTAAATACTAGAAAACAATGTATAAGGGACATCCGAGCCTTGCAAAACATGGGTCCTAGTAGGAATATCACCTGGCCAAAAATCAAAACTGTCCACTCATCAGAAATGCCACACATTTAAACCACCCATTGTTTTCATACAGAGTGGCATTTCTAACAAGCGGTCTACTGTACTCGCCTGAATTACACCAGGTGATCTTCATGGTGACATCCACCTTTTGCAGGTTCAAACATCCTACAGCCATGCCACATTGGTATGTGACATGGATTGTATGCTAAGATAACCTACAGAAGGTCATAGGTGAACATTACTCCATAAATAATATGAAACGAATCGAATCAACATTGGAGCGCATAGCTATGAAGATGCACCCTGCATGCATATTTGATATGCATTGGAGTATGGTTGCATGAAGCGTGAAGCAAGAGTGGTAACAAATTTGGGTGCGGGAGCAAGGAAATGGGTGTTTTAAAATTTGAGCAAAGTATAAATGCAAGTGAGTGGGAGCACGATTGAAAAGCACAGGCAGGACTTCATTAGAAGGATCTATCAACACATTATAATTTCTCAATAAAGGTGTCCTTGACACATGCTTGTGAAGATGTTTATTTCAAGGTTAAAAACTGTAAACTCAAAATTCGATGACTGCTTCAGTCAGGATTGACTCATAACTCGATAAAGCATTTGTCAAGATTTTTTAGATCCAAAGCCTATCACATGGTCTGATAATTTTCTATTTACCCATACAAGTTTTCCAGAGGTAACCACCCAACTCGGTCAAGTGTTCAATCAAGGATTTCAAGTCTAGAAACGAACAACTTCGTTTGATGCTCTTAATACCCCCATTCAAGGTTTTCAAAAAAGAAAAGAAAAGAAAAAAGAAAAAGGTAAAAAAAGGGAGACAAATTTCATGTACCTAATTTAGTATTTCAAATTCATTAATTTTGTTAAGTGCCCAGTTTGAAAGAGTGGAAATGTGCCATTGATGCTATTTAAATGGCACCAACTTGCATTTTCAAATGCTTGCCAAAACCCAATTCTGCATTGAGTTAAATGGAGAAAGTCCATCAAGCCAGCTTGAAATGGCAAGAGAGCTCAATGCTGCAAGCAGCTAAATTGAGCACGGGTAATTTCCCCCAATGGCCACTGCACTCAATGCAACTCTAGTAACTCTGAAAAAAACCCTAAGCTGGGATCAAAACAACCTTACAGTCACAACTTGCAACACAGAACCATCTAATCAAGTTATGACCTCTGTGTCTAAAATACTAAAATAGATTTTCTCCGGTTTATAAAAAAGAAAAAGAAAAATGCATGACCAACTAACAAAACCCAAGTACAGGCTATTAGGTTGTTTCAGCAAGTCTAATGAGTTCAGTGAATTAGATGAGCTAATAGAAATGATGAACTAAATCTGCTCCTTACAATCAGAGAGGCTGCATTTTTAATATCCGACATCAGAGCATAGCATGTTCAGAAACATAGATCATAACCTTGCAGTCATCAAGTATAAAGAATTACCTCTTCTTTTTTGTCTTGCTTGCCTCCGGAGAAGGCCTTGAGGCCTCCATATATGGCCAAACCCCATCCAGTTAAAGAGACAATAACAAACTGCAAAAGATTAAAAAGGAAGCATGAATTCCGTGCCATCGACAGTACACAAAAAAGTCTCATTAAAAATTTCTCTCACTTTATTTTTTTTGTTTTTGGAAAAACCATCAGGCAGACAATTTCCTATGGAGATACATCAAGCGAGAGAGATGCATCAAGCTTAAGTTAAATTACATTGCCCTTAAAGTTTACAATCCTAATAACAAGAGTTCATTTTTTTTTTTTTTGAAAGGCCTGCCTGATAACCAGACATCTTCTTCTTGTACCATTTGGAAAGAACTGCATAGAACTTTTCAAGCACTGATCCAAATGTTGCCATTACTCTTTCTAATGAAAGACTTTTCTTTATGTTGACAGTGACTCCTCAAACCTTTGACCTAGGGGCATGCAAAGCCATCAAAAGGACAAGCTAAGCAAAGGAGATGAATTGTAAACACTTGTCACCATTGTTCAAAGTAGAGCTGGACACAAGCCAAGCCAGTTTGATGGCTCGGCTTGACTTAGCTCGTTTGGGCTTGATTCAGCTTGACTTGAAGCCCCTTTTCAAGTCAAGCCAAGCTAAAACTCCAGCTTGATTGGAGTTTCAAGCCGCACACAAGCCCAGCCCCAGCTCGGTTTGACTTGACTCGAAGCTCGGCTCGGCTTGTGTTCAGCTTAGCTTGATTAGGCTTGGCTTGATAATAATAAATATATTATAATAAGTATATAATATATATTATATATTTATAATATAAAATGTTAAAAAGCAACCCTAACCCTATTTCACTTTCATTTCCCCCCTTTTTTGTTTTAACTTTCACCTCCCGCCCGCACTCCTCAGCGCGCACCCTACCAGCCACCGCACTTCCCATCCGTCTGCCGTCCGGCGACTCCAAGACCAGGCTCTCTCTCTCTCTCTCTCTCTCTCTCTGGCCATGGATTCTAGTAACAGTGGGAGCATGCAATCGTCAAGCGGCAGTGATAAAGAATACGATTCCCGCTTTGAATCGATCTCCGCCTTTTTTAATTCTTCCTACCATGGTGGCGGCCCCATCTCAAACTCATCACCTCCTCCTCATCAACACCACCCACCTTTGCTTGACTCCCTGTCAGTGGGAGCATGAATGAAGTTAATTAGTGTTGATTAACTCTAAGTTATTACCAAACTCGACTCTTAACTCGACTTAGGCTCGAAAAGCTCGTGCTCGAATGCAACTTGAACTCGGCTTGAGAGCTTGATCAAGTCAAGTCAAGCATAAAAGTCTGGCTTGATTCCAAGACCAAGCCACACATAAGCCGAGGTTTCTTGGGACCAAGCCGCACACAAGTCAAGCCCAGCTTGCTTCGACTCGACTTGTTGTCCAACTCTAGTTCGGAATATCCCCAATATTATCGAAATATCCCTGATATTATCTATATCCCCATCTCGAGGATACCAATAACACTAGTAGCAACACCGATAACACTAGTAGTCTCAGAAATTCCAGATATCGACTATGTATCGCTTAATATCGTCGATGTATTGATATTGCCTATTTACCACTAATATTTCCAACTACATAAATTCTAGGTTTCGCTTGTATCACCAATGTATTGATACCGCCTAATATTATCGACTGTGTAAATTCCAAGTATCACTTGTACAGCCAGTGTATCGATGATATTTAGATAATATTACCAATGTATCGATATCACCATTTCAAAATATTTTATGGGTGCATGATTGTATTCAGTATTCAAATTGTCAACAATAATATCAATCATATCACAATATTATCGTTATAGCAACATGGGCAATATCGAGACTATAGTCTCTTGTTTCCTTTCCAATTGTCGACGATTTCTTGGCGAAATATCGTGTGTTGTTGATATTCTAAAATATCAATGGACTTTTGGATGGAAGGTTGGATGGTTGGATGGATAGATGGTATGGTTGGATGGGCAGATGGGATAGATGAGATGGTTGGACTAGTTTCTTATGACATGCTTTTATGCCCTCATTAATAGAAACTTATTATATATGAATTCTTTTTGCAACTTTTTTATTCTTGAATATGCAAATATGTGTATTTTAGCATCTCCCAAAGTTTCACTGAAAAATTCCACCGTTTTCCCATGTTTCCCTGCATTTCCAGTTATCAGCAATGTTGATATTGTTTGTATCCTCAGTCAACGAAACTTGTAGCGATACCGATACTTCAAACACTGCTTGTTGCTAAGTCAGTTATCAATTTATCAAGTAATCCATATCCATCCGCATGGCACATATGTACCAGATCTAGATCACTCTTGTCTTGGTCGCTATTGTGGATGGGCCATACAACAAGTCATAGTGGTTGGATGATACAAGCCCTTGATTGAAGGATTTTTCCAGTTGAATGCCAATAATCGATTGAGCTATTGTCCCTTCCATTTGGATCTGTCTAATGAGCACAATTTTGAGGCACGGCCCATCCACAGTAGAGGCCAACAAATTAACAGCCAGAACTTTATTTCTCAAATGTTGACCTTTATTTCTCAAATGCCCTGGATCAATCTTGTACTTGTGTGCTGCTTATAGTTGATAGAGGGACTGATAACTAAGACATAACTGATAGCAGCTGATCCCTTCTCTTGTATCTTCTTTTTTTTCGTTTCTTCTTCCTCCTCTTCTTTTGATTTTTTTTTGTGTGTGTGTGTGTGTGTGTGTGTGTGAGAGAGAGAGAGAGAGAGAGTGTGTGTGTGTCTGTGTGTGTGACACAGGACAACTAACCACTTGCTCTAAAAGCTTGGATTGATAAAGTGTGGCAAATCAATCCATTTCATCTCATAGCCTAGGCTCCTGCTTCACACAAGCCAGGCCCTTGGCCGAACCCTCCTTCGTGGGACCCACTTCACATGGGTTTCGCACCACACGAGCCATCCGCCTCACGCGGATCGCCCACCCTGAGTGTGCCCCCGCATCACACAAGCTACCCCACTCGAGGCCAGTGTAAAAATGTCCCTGCATTAATCACCCCCGATGAGGAGCCTCGAACACGAAACATCTCACTCTGATACCACCTTAACGCAGAACGACTAACCACTTGCTCTAAAAGCTCGAACTGATAGAGCATGGCGAATCAATCTCTTTATCTCATAGCCCAGACTCCTTCACATAGGTCAGGCCCTTAGCCGAACCCTCCTTCGTGGGCCCCACTTTACATGGGCCTCACATCACACAAACCATCCGCCTCACACAGATCGCTCACCTCGAGTGTGCCCCCACATCACATAGGTTGTCCCACTCAAGCACGGTGTGAAAATGCCCCTGCATTAGAGAGAGAGATGATGAAATATTTATTCAAAAACCAAAACAAATATACAAGGAACACAGCCACCAGGCCGAAGCTAAGACACAAGACCCTAACAACCTCAGCCCAACTTAAGCCTAAAGAAACCCAAGAGAAATTAATTTTTTGAAGAAAAAGAACCAAGAGAATTTACAAAGACGGACTATCAAGAAACCCACTCCATCATATCAAATTCCATCTTCTGAAAGTCTTCAGAGCTCATCCGCTTCGATTCCTAAAGCATCGATTGTTCCATTCACCCCATTGATTCCAAAGGCCGGCTACAAAAGCTAACCTCCGCCTCCTACCGCCTTCCTGCCATAAGCCTCCCAAATGCCACAAGAGAAAGAATACCTTGATATTGCTCGGAATCACCTACTCGACATTGAAGAAGCCAAGAAAACCTTCCCAATGATTCTAGTAAGGGGACAATGGATGAATAGGTGATCAACTATCACTTCATTTCAAAAGCACAACCTGCACATTGTTGATGATCATCGAACTTTTACAGAGATTATCAACGATAAGCACCCTATTCCTTTTGGCCAACCAAATGAAGGCAGCAACCTTGGGTGAAGCACCACGGTGCCACACAAAGGTAGTATTGCCACCATTCACACCACTTAGGGAAGAAAAGATCAACAAATAGAAGGAACAAACTGAGAAAGAACTAGACTTCTCCCTTCGCCATATCATGGCATCCTTTTCACCAACTGAGATGCGAATAATGAGAAGTTGAGCAAGGAGGTGAGCAATATTGTCCACCTCCTCATCCTTCAAATCCCTTCGACAAAGAGGGGACGGCATGGCATCCAACCCAGAGGAAGAAACAACAACAAACTATGGAGATATCCAACACTAGAGAGAACCTAGCTAGCCTTGGCTATTCAACTCAAAGTGGGGCATCTCTAAGCCACACATAATCCCAAAACCAAACCCTTTCCCCATCTCCTATAGAAAAAGTGACCCCCCCCCCCCCCAACCCCCCAAAATAAATTTGCTCACCAAGGTGGCCAGTAACTTCCACAATCCAGATGCCCTGTAAAAGGATTCTCTAATCCACCACCTCCCGTGACCGGAGCCATATTTACTAGTAACAACCTCCCTCCACAAGCATCCCTCTCCTGTTTTAAACCTCCACATCCATTTGCCAAGCAAGGTGAGATTCACAACCTCCAACCTCCTAATACTTGCCCCTCCTTCAAAAGGTTTGCACACTTCACCTCACTCCAACAAGTGGAACGCATGATTTTTCGCAGCCCCGTGCTAAAGGAAATCCCTCTAAATCTTCTCGAATCTTGCCAAAACCAACTTCAGACATCTAAATAGAGACATGAAGTGGATAGGCAGATTCGTTAAGGTAGATTTGATGAGCGTAATCCTGCCTCCCAACAGAAGGTGTCTAATCTTCTACCTTGAGCAATTCCTCTCCATTCTCTTGACAACCCTATCCATAATTAGGGTATGTTGGAATACATAATTAGAATGCTTGGTTTAGTAGATATATATAGCCAAGCTATATAATTGGGATTTGTTTGGCTATTCTTACTTCCCGAGGAGGATGGGATGTGCTATCTCCAAATAAGAACACTCGTGATTCTATGTGGAGAAAACATGACAGGCATGCCAACATAATGCAATTTCACTTCTCTGCAGTCTGCACCACCCCAAACCTAAGCACAATATATTTCCAGAATTGCCAAATCAATTGGATTCATGAGTACATCCAAATGAGCGTTAGTAACTTAGGTAAATAAATGGTAACTTTTTTCCCCAAATACCCGGTTTGATTAATGTTTGCATTCATCCTACCTACATGGAAATTATTTTGAATGGATAGAAGTATCCATGCACCAAAGGTCTCATCTCCAAGCTACAAACCAAAGAACAGCTGCATGCTATATAACTTCATAGGAAAAACCTACTTCTACAGCATTTTTTAACCATAACGGCAAAATAAAAAAGAAGTCAAACCGGGTATTTTTGCCCAAGTACCCAATTTGAGTAGCGTTTGCATTCATCCTATCAACAAAGTAATTATTTTGAATAGACGGAGTATCCATGCGACAAAGGTCTCATCTCCAATCAACAATCAAAGTAAAGCTACATGATATATAACTTCATAAGAAAATTCTACAATAAAATTCTGCAGAGTTTCTTAACCATAACGACAAAAAAATAAGTAAAAAGGATTATGTTATTATCCGTATCAGATAAAAGTTCAGATAATTCACCATTTTACACTTACATGCTCTTCTTTCCATTTAGATGGGCTCATTGGATCCTGCCAGAAATTAATCCTTGGAGGTCCATGAGGATCTGCAAAAGATCAGAGAAACAAGCTTCATTTCTTCTTTCATCAATACAGCAAGGAAAAAGGTCTACAGAAAGACATCCAAATCCAAGACGAAATAACAATAATGATGATGATGATGATGATGATGATGATGATGATGATGTAGTATATCTGCCTGGCAGCAACTGCACCAGCTAGTCCCCAACCTAGGCAAAGGAGGGTTGATGTCTGGCGAGTAGTCAGTCATTGAACTTTCTGCCAAGGTACCATGAGCATTATTGCTTTGAATCTTGATCAAATGATTCTTTGAGAGAACTAAAATTTTATTAGAAGACCCACTGAGGACAGGAAAAGAATACATCCCAAAACTAAGGCAAAAACCATCTTGATGAAATGATTTGTGAAGCATTTTTTATAAAGCCGACTCGCAAATAGCAAGGCTGTGATGACTATGAAGACGGATAAATGCCACATTTCTAAGCATGCATGTGCCACGTGACAATGCACAACATGTGGGCTTTCCAAGTTGTGAATCAAGTGAGATCCACCAGGTGGATGATCTGACCCCCACGATAATCAGGCCAGTCAATTATCCAGTGGGCCACACTTGTAAATTGAAAGTGGACTGCCGGTGATTTTTCTACTGTCTATTGTTCTCATATACAAGTTGCCCACCTGAAGAGTTGACAAGCCTGATTTTCAGACCACCAGATGCATGGTCAGATGCTTCCCATAGCTACCACAATGTACACGTGGTATGCACCTCAAATCCAAACCACCCAAATAGTGGGACCCACCATCGATTCGTCACATCCCAAAAATCAGATTGATTAGGCAATCCTGACCTCTGACTAATAATAATAAACATTCTACTACTTTCTGCTTCTACCGTCCATTAGATATCCACCAATCACCCAATTAGGATCATACGTCCAACGTAAGATTTTGAGTTACAATCCATCTAAAACTACGTCCCGCTATTTGGAAGGTTCGGATTTTAAGTTAATGCCACTTGTACAATAGCAGAAGCGCTCTTGCATCATAACTCTGCATCATTTATTCCCCATTTTAAAAGATTGAGAAAAGGGGAAACCCCCAGATAACGATTTCTGGGGAAGAAAATCAAAAGACCCAAAACCCTTTTTTTCTGGGGAAGAAAATCAAAAGACCAAAAACCCATTTTTCTGGGGAAGAAAATTACAAGACCCAAAATCCAATTTTGCATTCTTCAGACAAAAAGCCTACAAAAATGGGATCCGACAAAGCGATTTGAGAAACGAGAAAAGGAGAAGAATCGGGAAAACCAGAACAAATTGAAAATCCGAATCCGAAGATATGAATGTTGGAAACTGTTGTAGAGATTAGGAATTTGAAAAAAAAAAAAAAAAAAACATGGAAATAAAGGGGCGTTGATTTTTTTTTTTTACCTCCACCACCTGCAAGGCCCCGCCGCTGGAGTAGTCTGGCGGCTTGAGCCGGCGATGAAGATGAAGTGAGCCGAGATAGAGACGCGGCTTGGCGCGCCGCAGCCGCTGCCAACGCTGCCATCGCTACGGAGATATTCGAGGTTTCGAGATCGAGAGAGAGATGATGAAGCGAAGGGCGAAGGAGAATTTTAAGAGAAGAAATCATATGATACGTGGCTCACTACTTTGGATACCGTACACGTGGTTTTAATTTTGATAAGTAGGACTTATGATTTACTAATCTAAACCATTGATTTTTTGGGAACCATTTTGGATGGACTTTTAATGGAAAATTTTAGAACTAATATGATCTCAACCTTTCGTTTTTTGGCCTACAGATAGACGGTTTAAAAGAGAAATATTCATTCAAATGAAAAAGATCCAGATATTGGTCATTGGGATCTTCCCATCTGGGAGGATTTTGAGGTGTTCTCCATCCACGTGGCGAGAATCGACAGATCAATGGTCCGGATTGTCGAACCATTGGCTCTACTTGCCAGAATCGAAGACACGTGTACCTTGTGCAATAGGGGTTGGCGATCATATAACTCCTCAGTCTAGCTGCGAGATCGGAGCAGTTCATCAATGGGATACACGTGTAATTTCCAGCTGGATGATAAACCAGAGGGTCATGGCCCATGCATGGTAGGGCCCACCTGATGGATAGCTCAAATTTTTTTTTAGACTTCCCGCATCCCCGTATGGTAAATTCCAGAACAAGGTCAGATGGGGAGTTATTATATGATACTCGGGCAGCAGTAGTCACTTGATACGCAGGCACTGGGAAAATTTTAGTTGAGATATTCCATTTCTAACCGTCCAATCTGATAGTCAGGTAATCAAATAACGGTAATCTTTTGCTGATTATATATCTAAACTAGCAACCATAATTTTGATACTTAGTTTGAGTTAACTCTGCGGTTCTGTGCAGTTTCTAACTGCCCGTGCATCATTTTGGGAGCCAATTAGATGTTACCCTGGTAACACCTCAGTGGGTGTTATCCCTACCGTGTGGGGCCATCGTGATGTATTTTTTATATATCTATGCCGTCTATCTGTTTTCTCATATCATTTTAGGATATGATCCAAAACCTTAAGAAGATCCAAATCTCAAATGGACCATACCATTAGAAACAGTGATTAATAACTATTAAAAACGTTTTGTGGGCCACAAAAGTTTTGGATCAATCTAATATTTACATTTTCCCTTCATCAAGACCTTATTGACATTATCAAGAGCTTGGATTGCAAATAAACATTACCAAAACCTTACCATGGGCTCTTTGGAATTTTTAATGGTGGGGCACTCAATCACACTGTTTCCAGTGGTATGGTCCACTTGAGACTTGGATCTGCATAACTTTTGGAACCTTATCCTAAAATGGGCTGTATAAACAGATGGACGAAGTGGATATACAAAATATCATCCATGTGGGCCATAAGGTAGGGGTAACACCCACTAAGCTGTCCCGGGTAACACCTAATTCGTGCCCCATCTATTTAGGGGTGTAGACCGGGCGGGCCCAAGCTGTATCCAAGCCCAGCTCAAGCCCATCCCACATTATTTAGCCTCGGTCGTGACAGGCCAAAATAGTCTTGACCAAGCCCTCCTCGATGCATTATCTATCAAAGTGACAAAATACAATGCCCCACCCAAAGTTTTTGTCCTCATAGGACCACAAATATCAGAATAAACAAAATCTAATGGATGTACTTTCTTAACATGAGAAACAGTTTTTACAAATGAAACCCTATTCTGTTTCCCTGATAAACAATCAATACAGGTTTTAAGAGGTGCACCTGTCAACTCTGGAAGGAGGTGCTTCTTTGCTAGTAGCTGAAGCCCTTTCCCACTCATGTGGCCGAGCCGTCCGTGCCACATGTCTGTTGCTGAATCTTCTGCTGCGTTCAACTCACCCTTGCATATACTGACACATGTCTTGTATAGGGTGCAACACATCTTCCCTCTTGCTGCGATCATCGAACCCTTGATGAGCTTCCAGTGCCCACCAACAAATCGACTCTCATAGTCGGCTACATCCAACCTTCCCGTCGACATCAAGTTGAGGCGAAGGTCTGGAATATGTCTCACATCTTTTAGAACCAATGTACAGCCTATATCGGTCCTCACACAAATATCACCAACTCCCACAATCTGGGACACTCCATAGTTCTCCATCTTCACTGTACCATAGCTGCCTTGCTTGTAACTTGTGAAGAAATTCCTTTGTGGAGTTACATGAAATGACGCTCTCGAATTGACCACCCAATCGGTATCCTAATTCGCAGCCGTGAGACAAACATCGTGATCCGCTAAGAGAATGACCACAACGTCGCCATCTGAGGTGACCACAATAAAATCTGATTCATCATCTTTTTTCGTCCATTTTCCTTTCTGATCCTTTTTCTTGCGACATTCACTTTTGTAATGGCCATTCTTGCCACAATTCCAACATTCAACATCTTTCATGATGTTAGACTTGCCTATGGATTTATCTCGAGCTTTCCCGCTCTTTCTGTTCTTTCCTCTCCCCCGATCCTGTGTCACAAGGGCCTCTTGCTGAGTAGACCCTGGAGACTTCATCCTTATCTCCTCATTAAGTTGGTGGAGATAGATGGGCTGATGAAGGATGAATATCAAGCATGTATCCTGCTGAATTTTCTTCCAGATTCATATGAGTCATTTAGGGACTCTGTGTGCGCAAGGAGGGAGACCATCAACGTCGAGACCGCTATCTCAGCCCTCCAATCGAAAGCGATGAGAAAGAAAAGTGGTGACATGGGTTCTCATTTTTCCTTAGAGGCACTGATTATGAGGGGAAGAAATTCTGAGCATGGTGGGGGATATTCGAAATTGGGATCTAAGGCCAAGGGCAAAAGAAAAGCCAAGATGAAGTGTTGGAGTTGTGGTTAAGAAGGCTACATGAGAGGGGATTGTCAGAATCCCAAGTTGAAGCAAAATATGTATAGAAATTCTTCTGGAGAGGGAGCCAATACCGTAGAGGATGGTGGTAATCTTTTTAAAGTTCTGACTATATCTGGCAAGGGATCTCATGGTAGAGAGTGGATCCTAGATTCGGGGGCTTCATGTCATGTTTATCCTGGCCGGAGTTCATTCACGACATACAGGGAGTATGATGGTGAATCGGTGTTTGTGGGTGATGGCTACGCTCATAAGGTGATGAATATTGGTACGGTGCGTATCAGGATGTTTGATGGAATCGAACGAGTCCTGGAAGATGTGAAACATGTCCTCAAGATGAAGATAAATGTGATTTCTTTTGGTGCACTCGAGGCGGAAGGTTGCGTGTTCATCAGCGGCGATCGTTGTTGTAAAGTGATGAAGGGGGCACTCGTGTATATGAAAGCACGTAGGTATGACCATCTTTACAAGTTGATCGGGAGCACAATTCACGGTGGAACTGAGGGATCGGCAGCGGGATCCATGGTTGCTCGTATGCGGCAAGTGCCCAAAGGCCACATGAGAAGAGCAGAAAAGGGCGTGAAAGTGCAATTATATTAAGGGTAGATTTCACATCACCGGGGGTGGAGCCCACCTAAGCTTCAGTCGGCACCAAAGAATCACAAGAAAGTAACTACTTGACACCCACCCTCTTTGGCCTGTGTATAGAATAATTCTCTGCATATTATTTATATTTTAAAGACCCACTTCAACCATTAGATGTGTAATCCTATGTTATGCTTATGGTCAAAATACTCAGGATGACCCATGATTCAGGTGGACCATACCAAGGAAAATCGTCGCGAGAGAGATGTCCACCATTAACATGTATAGGGTCCACCATGATCATTATATAAAATCCAATCAACCGTTAGATGCCACACCAAAATATAGGTGTGGGACCCAAATATCAGGCCCATCAAATATTCAGGTAGGCCATATAGAGGGCGATTGTTGCCTTGTACATTGTAAACAGTAGTGTGGTCCACTTGAATCACGGGCATGGCTGATTTTTTTGCTCTGTGCCTGATATGAGTTGACACACTTGTTGGTCGGGTGGATTCACATTTACACCATGGTGGGATCCACCCTAGCCGACAACCCTTTTGCTTTTCAAACTCCTTTTTAAAACTTAAATGGGTCAGGCTGAGCTGCTGATGAGCTCTTGGACATTTTAGTCCAAGCCTGACCCAATTTGAAACATGCCTGAGATTTGAGTCCGAGCCCACCCCTCGAGCAAGATACTTCATCCCAAGCCTAGTCCAGAGCGAGGTAGGCCAGGACTAAAGGCTGTATGTGCCAACTCCGCCCATTGCACTCCTAGCTAGAGTTTATTCCAGCGTATGGCAATAACCATCGGATAGGGTCCCTTTGAATGACCCAAGCTGTTTACATGGTCGGTCTCACAATTGATGGAGATACCCTGGAAACAATCTCACATTTAACTATTTCATATCTTCAGTTACTACTGAAGGAAGGATTAAGGAGACTAGCAATTTGTAAAGAAAAAGAGCCCCCAATATATATATATATATATATATATATATATATATATATATATATATATATATATATATATATATATATATATATAGGAATGCTCACGTCTCTTACGAGAACTCGTGAGAGATTTATTAGGGTTCATCACGTGTGATATGTCCCTAAAATCTGAGCCGTGTATGTGATGCAGTACCTCAAAAAACCCTAGCGGCCAAATTTCAACTTGAATCACAAATTTGGTGGGCCATGGCAAATGAAAACAATTTCCTCCCTTGATTTGCCTCTCTTTCTCTTCTATGGCCTACCAAAGTTCTGGATCATGATGAAATTTGGGCCCTAGGAGTTTTTCGAAGTGCTGCATCACGTGGACGGCTCAGATTTTAGGGACACATCGCGCGTGATGAGCCCTAAAAAATCTCTCACGAGTTCTCGTGAGAGATGGTTTCGTAGGTGAGCATTCCTCTATGTGTGTGTGTGTGTGTGTGTGTGTGTGTGTGTGTGTTAAGCTTTGTAGTCCCACCATAATGTGTGTTTGGACATAGATCCACACCACGTATTTGGTGGGTCCCTCTAGATTATGAGATATCTAAAAAATCATCCTTATCCAAGGCTCAAGTAGGCTACACAATTTGAAATCATGTAAAAATTATGCCTAAAACATCTAAAAATACTTGGTGGGGCTCACATAAGTTTTGAAATGACTTGAAATTTGGATGGAGCCCTCATCCACGTGGGACACAATGTATGAGTTAGTTTGTTTGAACCACATCTCAGTGGCCTATTAATCATGAGGAAGGTTTCAATGCATGGGAATCCACTCTCAACTGTTGTATATGGTGTGGCCGACCTAATGCATGAATTGGCCTGATAGTTAAGCCCATGGCCCACCATGGTTAGATGTCTAGATGGCTGAACTACATCTCAGTGGGCCCTATAGACATATTACAACGTCCTATGAGATCAACCTTGTAATACCTTTTACCATATATATGTCTTTATTTATTTCATTACCTATTATAATTATTTATTCGACAAATTCAATTAATTAATACAAGTTATTTTTCTGTTACATTCGAGAGTTACGCATAGAGATGTACATGAGTCGAGTAAGCTCAAAAAACTCACTCAACTTGGCTTGGATCGGAAGTGAGTTTGAGCCGAGTGGGGCTATTTTTTAGGTGCTTGAATGAATTCGAGTTGAGCACCGAGCAGGGCCACGCTCGACTTGGCTATATATGCTCGACTCAGCTCGTTGACTCGAAATATAAATACTTAAAAAAATAAAAATAAAACCTAATATTATTTCTAATCTATCTGCCCGAGTTCGCCTCTCTCTTCGACTCTCTCTAACCCTAACTCTTCTTAACCTTAACCCTCCCTCAGTGAGCTCGACGGCTGGCCCAACCGGCCCCACTCCCTCCCTTCCTTCCTAATGCGGGTGGAACGTGGTGAGACTGAGCACCATCTCTCCCATGGAATAATTACTCCGAATTTACGGAGCTATCGGGACTCATCAACCAATCTTCCTTGAATCCACAAGAGGATATCTCGAATCTACGAGACATTTTCTTCGACTCCACGAAGAATAACTCGAATCCACGATCAAAAGGGCAAAAGCCAAAATTTGATTTAATAATAATGAAGATGATCCCATAAACAAAGTAATAAACAATTATTTATAATAAACTAAACCTATAAAACCCTTAGAAAAATCCTAAATGCATAATAGAAAGAGTTCTAAACAAACTGGGAAAGAATCTTAAAAATCAAAAACAAATTTGAAAATCCGCACGTCTGCTCGCGTTTGGTCGAGCTCATAGCAACCACTCAAAATAGTCTAGAGAGTAAGAGGAATTTCCAATTGAATTTCGAGTGTTCGGTGAGTAAGGGTTGGGCGTCTAGTGACGACTTGGTCGTGCACCCGAAATTGTCCTGTCGGGCTTCAGAGCTTATTAGACCTTTTCGGTTGGTGGTCGGGCGCCCGGTTAAGGGTGGTCGGGTGCCCGATGGGGCCAAAACTGTTAATTCCCTTTTGGATTTTTCTGTTGCCTTTGGGCTCCTTTCTCTAGGCCTCTTACATCCACGTTCATAGGACTTCCTTGCTATATCACTTCCTCTCTTAGCTTGATAGTCGGCCACCCTCGAGCTGCCCTGAGACGCTGACTAGCTGCCCTCTAGCCCACCGGCCACCCGCTACCTCCGAACTGCTCTGTCAGTCTGAATCCCTGATATCTTACCCTTTCATTTTCTTACCTGATAAGATCTCTCTTTCTTTCATTTTTTCCTTGTGCATTTTTCTTGAACTCCCTTCCCTTTCAGGCCATTACATTTTTTATTTTTATTTTTGGGTGTTCAATAAGTGATTGGCGGGACTTTGTCTAGCAGTTTAGGGGCACTCACCCCTGTAGTTTCTTTTAATATATATAAATATTAAATTTGAGAAACTCAAACTTGAACTCAGCTCAAAAGACTTGAAACTTGAACTCGAGCTCGACTCAAACTCACCCAGTTTGCTGATGGAGCAGGTCCATAGTCAGCTGGGTATCTCAAGCTGAGCGCCGAGCAGGCAAAGTTCGACTCAACTGGGTCGTACAAAGCTCTAGTTACATATGCATACAAACGGCTGGTATTAGTTGTGAAAAATATTGTCTGTTGGTTACAATTTCACGGTCCACCAAAGGCAGGTTTCACTGATACATTAAAGGAAAATTTTAATCTAGGACATGGATTGAACGGTCGGAATACCATGGTAGTTGCATACATATAATCCTTGTATAATAACCTAGTTAATTCCACCTAATGCAATTCGGTACCATTTATTCACGTGATCCAAACAGGCCCCAGTACAACAGATCTATATGCCCTAAACTTTAAGGCCCATCATAAAGATCACCTGGCACCAAAGTCAGGACGATTTGCTCATCAGGTGGGCCACAACGTTGAAGTCAATGGACAACCGATGGCCCAATTCAACATGCAAGTGGGGCCCATCAACGAGTGTCGAAATCAATAATCTCCGTGATGGGACTCACCGTTTTCTTGGTATGGATGTCCGGCACAAATTCCATGTTGGCGGGAAAGATAGTATGCGGTTCCCATTGCTCGATGCACCGTTATAACTCAGATTACAGCCCTTCGTTGAAATTTGGACCATTGATTTCCAACTGTATGTTTATTTGTCATCCAACCCGTTCATAAGGTCACATAGACCTGGATGAAGGGAAACCATAAATATCAGCTTGATCCAAAACTTCTGTGGCCCCCAAGAGGTTTCTAGCGGTCGACTTTCAATCCCCACTTTTTCCTGTGGTGTGGTCCACTTGAGCATTCGATGTGACTCATTTTTGGCTCATTAGTTAAAATGATTTTTTCAAAATGGATGAACGGCGTTGATAGAACAAATACAACACAACACCCAATCCCCGCCCCTGCTTCGCCCGAGTTCTTAGGGTCTTTTATCTTTTCCTCTTTTCTCCTCCAAGAACGTAGGGTTGGATCACGGCCGCTGATCGTCTGCAGCGCCATTGAATCAGGTTTTGGTGAGCAATTTCAATATCTTTTTCTTCTTCTTGATTTTGAAATCAATATGATTGAGCGGATTTCGCAGCATTGATAAAAAAAACCTCAAAACTCCTACCATTTTAAAATCAATATCAGAGGGATCCGTTCAATTTACGTAATTAGGGCTAGAATCCCATGATAGTTCATTACCATTTAAATTTTTTTTATTATAATGGTAATTTTGTTCTTGTTTTTCCAAGATTTCTAGAATTTTCTAATTATGTGGGGCCTACCATGATGTATGTGGCTTATCCACACCGTCTATCCATTATGCCAGATGAATTTAGGGCATGAGCTAGAAAATGAGGCAGATCCAAAGCTCAAGTGGACCACACCACCGGAAAAAGGGAATCGAACAACTATCGTTAAAAACTTCTTGGGACCACTGTTTCCTTTGGTGTGGGCCACTTAGTGTTGGATTTGCCTCATTTTTAGGCTCATGCACCTCAAAATGTTATGGGAAAATAGATGGACAGCGCTGATATGCCACATATATATCACAGTGGGGCCCACAAATTTGGACCAGTTTCCGAAGCAGAAATACTGGGATGTTTTCAATTATTTTGCAAATGCTTGTGCTGAAGATTATTCAGTTCCTCTGAGAATGATGAAATGTAAGAGAAACTAAATGGGAAATCGTTCCTGTCTGTGAAGAGGCATCAGTTTCAGAGCAAAAAAAGCCACGGAGAAAAGCAATGAGAGAATCACAATACTACCCGATGAAGTCGTTCAGTACATCGTTTCCTTCACGCCGTTGAAATTCATGGTAAAAACATGCATTCTGTCAAGGAGATGGATAAACATGTGGAAATAGAGCTGGGCTGAGGCCACTACTCTGGACTTCGGTGCCGAATTCATGCCTCACGAAACCCACGAAGAATTCATGGCTACTGTCAACCGATATCTACAACTCCACAAAGGCAAGGAGATCAAGATGTTTCGGCTCATGTTCAATCCTGGCAGGAAATATCTGCCAGATGTTGAGAAATGGGTCGAATTCGCACTCTTAAGAAGAGTTAAGGAGCTTGATATCGACTTCTGTCAAACTATATATGATGAGGATCACGAACCTGTTGAGAGAAGCAAGCTTTGTGACTTGCCTAACTCCCTCTTTCGTTGTGATTCTATAACCGATTTAAATTTGAGTCGCTGTGATTTTTACCTGCCTTCGAATTTCAACGGTTACACCAACCTCAAAACGCTCCACCTATACCTCGTTAGAGTCACAGATGCTCTGCTTGAAAGCATGCTTGCAAGTTGCCCGCTTCTGGAGGAATTGAGTTTAAGGGAGTGTTGTGCTCTAAATCATATCAAGGTTTCCTCTCCGGATCTGCCACTTAAGAGGTTGACAGTGGTCAAGTGTTTGCTTGTGAATACAATTGAGATTTTTGCTCCGAACCTCCAGTCAGTCCATCTCCATGGGCATTTCATTTGGATGACATTCAAGAATATTTCGAGATTGGTGGATGTCCTTCTTAATGGTATAACGTGGGAGTGTTACGTACCTGACGATGATTGGATTGCAGTTCTGCGCCATTTTGAACATGTTAGGATTCTGACATTGTCTGATTTGTCACTTCAGGTATATGTTCATTTCTACTCTTCTATGAAATTCTTAACAGTTTTCATGTGTGCCACAGAAACCTCTAGAAGCGTTTGTAGGATATTGATCTGTATCATTCTACTCCCACCTTGTAGATTGCCTGGCTGAAAATCAGTCTGTTCAACCATCAGTTTGTCTTCAAATGTATGAAACATTGCATGGATTAAAAAAAGGAAAAAAAAAAGGGCCAATGAATGAACCAGCCTGAAATTTTTAGCCAGTTCATCTACACAGTAGGGCCCACCTGATGTATGGTGTGCAGTGGTGCACGTTAGGCATGGTAGAACTCTTTAATAATTTAACTTTCATGTTATTAAAGTCTTTCTTTTGATCTGCACAGCCTTTAACTAGTGCAAATAAATCTTCACCCGAAGGTTTTCCTATTACATTCCACAATTTGCAAGAATTACAGCTATTGATGGATTCGTATCTGGGTGGCTCTCTGTTCAGCATCTATAAGTTCTTCAAAAACTGTCCATGTCCTTGTCTGGAGAAGCTTTTCATTGATGTAGGTCTAAATATGCTCCCACTCTATTTTCAGTTCTCGTATAATTTCTTTGAAGAGTTTCAGCTGACATCCTAGCCATAGATGAGATATTCTACCTGGTGCAAAAATCAGGCCAATCAATTCATCAGGTGGGACACAAATGTATATTTTTGTTCATTTTAGTACAGGTGTGCCTGGTCATCTGCACGCTTGTTGTGTTGGCTATAACACAGATTGTTGATGCTATAAAATGTGTCCATGGAAACCCTTGGATACCACCCAAAAACAACATGGCGAGGGTGATAGAGAAACCCAATTGATAATTAGTGTTTAGAAGTCCTGCAATGCTGATCACCTCTTCAGGGCTTTCATTTCAACAAGGCATCATGGGTCCACCTGATTCATGGCCAGGATGTGCTTGTCAGCTTAACAAATCAAATTTTGAATACCATTTTCTATCAGTGCTGCTTATTTATGCTCTTCAAATCAAATTTGAAGCTTTCCAAGGATCCCTCCAAACACGACGATGAGAGGAAGATACTGGCGGCAGAGGAAACTCCTGTGTTTGATCATCTGAAGGTGATGAAAATTTATGGTTTTAGAGGGCTTCCGGATGAAATGCAATTGGTTGAAATTTTTCCAAGGGAAGGCTATTCTACTTGAGACTTTGGTTTTGATAGCTTCTAAGAAAGGCGACTGCAACATGAAGAAGAATTCTGTATCCAAGTCCAAATCCATCAAGACACTATTGGGTCATCTTGGTGAGCGGCTGTCGATCTTAGCAAAGGCATCATCATCCGATGCTAAGATATTAATATATTCGGATGACAATGGTGCTATTTCCCCGAGGCATATTGAATGTTAGCACCTAGCAGAGGCATCATCATCTGATGCACAGAAATTAGAACATGAATATTCAAATGACGATGACGATGACGATGGTTCCTTGAGCCCCAATGCATACTGAATTTTACCACTATTGGAGGTAGCTTTGTCAATATGGAGCATTTTTCTTCAAGTATTGTCTGTAAGGTGGTTTTTTTTTTTTTTTTTTGAAAGGTAACACTACTAGGGCTGTCAACGGGTTGGATACGGGCCGGATCAGTGATGATCCGAATCCGACCCGATTAAGAATATATCCGACCCGAATCCGACCCGAATCCGATTCAGATCACAAGTATATGATCCGAACCCGACCTGATTAAATTTTTCGAAATCCGTTTCCGATCCGATTATGATCCGACCCGATATCCGACCGGATATCCGAGAGAGGAGAGAGAGAGAGAGAGAGAGAGAGAAAGAGAGATTATCATATGTTTTTATTTTATTTTATTTTTTTTATCGGGTCGGATCGTTAACGGCCGGATCAAGGTTGATCCGAATCCGACCCGAATATTAAACGGATCATCTTTGGATATCCGTATCCGATCCGATTATCCGATTATTGATCCGAATCCGATTAAATCGGATCGGATACGGATCGGATACGGATCAAGATCCGTGCCATTGACAGCCCTAAACACTACCAGGGACAGAACCTTCATCACTCTCACACTCACACACTACACTGTAAGTTGGGGTTTGGAGATTCAAAATGAATGCTTTGCATTTGGTTGAATGATCCTAACCATTCAGTTGAATAGACTTTTTGGCCTAGGTTATTTGTTGTGGGAATTTGTGCCCATGGTTTGTAATGCCGACCATTCTTCTCTTGCATAACACTGTAGATGGACTGTCTCAAAATTGTCTCGAGGTCTCCTGTTTAAGAAAATTTTGGATACTGTTAATTCCTCTGTTTCTGAATTCTGGATCCTGTACTCTTTTTTTTTTGGTTTGTTCGTAACCTCTGTTTGCACACCACCAATCAGTTCGAGGATCAGATCTTTGCTGTTTATGTGATCTGTGGTCCATTAATGGGTGGCCATTTGATGGATAATGGATTAACATACTATATATGAATGCATGTGTATATATATGGTGAGTATATATAGTTTATTTATGAATGCATGTGTTTATATATGGTGAATATATGTAGTTTTTCTATGAATGCATGTGTATATATATAGTGAATGTATATAAAGTTATTCAATCGTTGTGCTACCGGTACATGAACTATTTCATATCAATCGAACTATTTCATATCAATCTCTGATGCTTCGATGTGGTGTCTTCAATGTTCATTCTAGAATTTCAATATCACCTAAGGGCATGCTTGGGTACCACTTAAAAATGAGATTTATCTCATTTTAGTTACCAGTAATCATGTATTGGGGTGCGTTTGGTTGCACTAAATTTTTACAAATTTTCATGAAATATTGTGAAATTTTCGTGCAAGGAAACACAATTGTAGAGATGTAGTTTATATCAATTGTTGGTTATCAAAGATTATTTTTAGGCTTTATATAATGAAAGTTGAGATTTATGTCACTTGTTCGATGTTTTATGCCTGGGCCTCCACCTAGGGCTGTCAACGGGTCGGATACGGGCCGGATCAGTGATGATCCGAATCCGACCCGATTAAGAATATATCCGACCCGAATCCGACCCGAATCCGATTCGGATCACAAGTATATGATCCGAACCCGACCCGATTAAATTTTTCGAAATCCGTTTCCGATCCGATTATGATCCGACCCGATATCCGACCGGATATCCGAGAGAGGAGAGAGAGAAAGAGAGAGAGAGAAAGAGAGATTCTCATATATTTTTATTTTATTTTATTTTATTTTATTTTATTTATTTATTTTTTTATCGGGTCGGATCGTTAACGGGCCGGATCAAGGTTGATCCGAATCCGACCCGAATATTAAACGGATCATATTTGGATATCCGTATCCGACCCGATTATCCGATTATTGATCCGAATCCGATTAAATCGGATCGGATACGGATCTTGATCCGTGCCATTGACAGCCCTACCTCCACCTCCCAATTTATCAAGGGATGAGTTGGGGTTCCAACATGGAAGTCTTTGCCCAACAGTGTTAATCCTCAATCTGTCCTTCCGGTGCACTCCCTCCTATTCTCATTGGCATAAAAAACTCAGGTCGATTCAGAACTCCGGTGGCTCACAATGTAAATACATGACTTTAAACTCAGGTCGATTCAGAACTCAGGTGGCCTCACAATGTAAATGCATGACTTTTAACCTATAAATTTTGGCCCACCTGAGTTTGAGAATGTCTTGAATTTTTGAATGTTCATTATTCTAATTGGATGCATCTTATGAATGAATTAGATGGAATATAAAAGTGCAGTGGGCCCACACACAATTTGGAAGGTGTTTGATGGTGGGTGTTCCCTGCCCTGCGTGAGTTTTGGATTGGTCTGGTTTTGGGGTGTATCATTGGTTGGAGTCTTGATATTTGATTTTGTATTGCTATTTAGTAGTGGGCATTTCCATCCAAGTCTGTTCAGGCTGGGCCGAGCTGGAAATCCCAGCTCATTTCAAAATTGGGCCAAGCTTGAGTTGTATGCTAGCCTGGTTTTGTTGGCACGAACCTTGGCTTGGTTTGGCCCGATTCGGCCTGGTTAGGCTCGCCGAGTATGAGTGTAGTGTCTGTGTGCAAAACCGAACTTCTAAGCTTGCAACTCTACTAGAGTCTCAACGAGCGCCCTCCAAATCTCCTCCCTCCCATATACCCTACACCTTATTGAGTGCCCTCCTCTTTTCCTCTCCTCCTCTCCCATTCTTTGAATCTCATCTTCCTCTCTTTGCCTACGGTCGATGGACTGACCTGTCCACTGCCTAGCTTGCCCGCCACACCCAACTTCCATTTCTCTTTGTTCCCCCGCTATTCTCTTCCTCTAGAACTCGAATCGGCTTGAACCTGTCTCGAGTTTGGCTCGATTCGATTTCCAAACCAGGCTGAGCTGATAAGGTCCTCTTGATGATCAAGCTGAGCTGAACTCGAGCCAGGCCCCTCGGCTGAATGAGCCAAGCTGAGCTGGAGCAGAGTTGGACACAGTTTGGCTCGTGTATAGTTCTACAGTGTATGTTTTTTATCCAAGCTGTCCATCCATTTTGAAAGATTATTTTAGGGCAAGATTTCAGAAAGGAGCCAGATCGAAGGATATAGTGGACCCCACCTAGGAAGCAGTGGTGAACTTTCAGTATTACTGTCGGCGAATTTCCTTTGCCCAAGCCGTGTGGGGTCAATAGAGATGTCCATGACAAATCCACTCCATCCATCTGTTTTGAAAGACCACAATGGGTCAAGATTCTAAAAAACATGTAGATCCAAAACTTAGGTTGGCCGTACCAACAACTCAGTGGGAACAACAATGGTCTACCAATGAAACTATCCTGGAGCTGACCATGATGTTTATATGCCATCCAAACCGTTGATAGAATTATTACCACTCAAATAAACAAATATCATCCTGATACCAAAATTCTGTCATCCCCAGGCGTTCAATCCCCACTGTTTCCTGATCTTTCAGACTTTTATAAATTGTGGTCTTTAAAAACATATGAACGCAATGGATTTGTCACTTACCATCTATGTGGTCACCACACAGCCCAAACATCTGTGCTCGGGGGTCACGCAATCCGCTCCCAATATTGCCTACGGACGCGGATTTCATGCCAGCCTTTGGCATGAAGTAACTCCTTGGGAAAGCTAAGTGGGGCCACCATGATGTTTGTGAGAAATCTATCCTGTCCATCCATTCTGCGGACACCAGACAAAAATTAGCCAAATCCAAGACTCATTTGGCCCACTTGAGTCTTAGATGTAGCTCATTTTTTAGTCCTATGTCTTGAAATAAGTCCAGGAAACGGATGGATTAGGTGGATTTCTCACAAACATCCTGCTGGTCCCATCTCAGAAATTCTTGCGAGAAAGCCGTCTGCAGGAAATCTGCTTCCTGGTAGAGCTGGACAACTAACCAAACCGAATCAAATATATGCCAGGTTGGTTTGGTTGGGTTGTTGATTGGGCTGTGTTCGAACAATGTTCGAACAATGGGTCCTGTTTGTGTTTGATTAGGTTTGGTCTAATACACGTTCAAATATGTTGGAACATTTTTCATTTCGTTATTTTTTTTTTCATTCGAATGATTTTGAACAAATTTTTTTCGTGTGAAAATATTTTTATTTACATGTTCGCAAATTACAAATCACAAATCACAAGATCCTTAACCAACCAAATCACAAGGCATGACTCATATATACATTATACATATATTTAATATCACTACATTCTAAAAAAAAAAGCAAAACACTTAAGCCTTAACCCTAATCCAAAAACCCCCAAATTAAAAATCTTTAATCTTCACATTTACAAATCACATCAGAATCACATATTAACAATATTAAATATTTAAAAATAAAAAAGTGCAAGTGAGTTTTGTTCGGACCTTTGGAGCTAGATGAGCAAAGTATCGGATTCGGACAATAGAGGGATGATCGGAATCTGATGGGCAAATAGGACTGAGGAGCAGAGGGATGACTTGAATCGAACAGGCGAGTGGGACTGACGAGTAGAGGGATGACCGAATGGGTGAGCATGACTGAAACACGCGCATAGGTATGATCGGATAGGCTAGAAGAGGAGCCAAAGATGGCTGGACTGGCAAGTAAGACTGAAGGGGGTTAGGGTTTTGGTCGTTCGTTAGGTAGGGTGAAAGGGTGCCTAGGGCCGACTGGGGTCAAGTGAAAAACAAGTGAACCGTGAGAGTAAAAAAATTATTTATATGACTAATCAGAAATGAACTGATTCGAATCAGAAAAATTCGAACCAGATTAATGAACTAAACCGAATCGAATAGTGCTCTGTTCGATTTCGGTTCAAAAATTTTTCGAACACCTAAAATCTGGTTCGATTTAATTCGATCCGCTTTCGAACCGGTTGTTTGGTTTGTTTTTCTTGATCTGAGCGAACTGTTCGATGATTCAGTGTTCATGTCTTGCTCTACTTCACGCACCAACGGATGGAAAGCGGATTACTTATCGAGTAACTTAGTATGCTTAGTGCTTAGTGTATTGAGTAAACTCTATGAAATTTTATCTACTCTTCCCGTCAATTTTACCATAAAATTTCAGGGCCTGAGCCTCAAATCGAAGCATTTGAATATTCAAATCTCAATTGAACTACACTATAGGAAACATTATGAATTGAACATCTACAGTTGAAAATTTCTTTGGGGCCACTGCGGGCCCTATAGAGGTTTCAAAGGTGGAAATCATTACACCCACGGTTTCTGTGGTATGGTCCACCTGAGTGGATAGGCTTCAATTTTGGTTACAATCCCTTGAATGATGAATGGACGGTGTGGTAAACTACAGACATTTGCAGTGTGCCCAACTAAGTTTACTCAGTACGGTAAGAGCGTACTGAGTAGCTAGGAAGCAATCCGATTTTGGGATTGCGTGCTGAGTAACCCGGTGCCCTAAGCATACTGAGTAAACTCTGCGTGGCCCACTGTGATTTCTGTATTTCATCCACTCCGTTCATTTATTTTAACAAATAATTTTATGGCTAGAGACAAAAATTGAAACGTATAAGAAGCTTAAATAGACCACACCACAGTAAACAGTGAATTGAACCTGTACCGATCAAGCTGATGTTTGTTTTTTTCCCTTCACCACGCTCTGTGTGATCCCTGTGAACAGGTTGGATGACAAATAAACATCACTGCAGGCCCTAGAAAGTAGAAACGTTTCAACGGTGGACATCATTATACCCATTATTTCCTGGGCATAGTCCACTTGAGTTTCGGATATGCTTTAATTTTGGTTTCAATCCATATGGAAAAGTGGATAAACTACGTACATTTACAGTATCCCCAGTTGAGTGTACTCAGTACGCTGATAGCATGCCATAGGAATTCCGAAAGCTTTGGCATAAAGTTACTCGCTTGGATACTATGTGGGCTCATCATGATATTTGTGAATAATCCATCTCATCCATCTGTTTTGAGAGATCATTTTAGGACATGCTACAAAAAATGAAGTGGATCCAAAATTCAAGTGGGCCATACTCTGGTAACGACCGTTGAAACATTCATGCGGCTACAACAATTTTCGTATCAGGATTAGTTTTTGGATATTTCACTTTATTCTATTGGAAATGACCTTATAAACGGTTTTTATGACATATAAACATCAAAGGTGGAGCGATAAAGGTTTCGATGGTAAGAAACTCTTTCCTCAGTTTTGGATCCACTTCATTTTTTGTTACATGGCCTAAAACGATCTCACAAAACGAATGGACGTGGTTGATTTCTTACAAACATCACGGTGGGCCCCACCTAGATCCAAGCGCAGGAACTTCATGCTAAACCCGTTTCCCGAACCGACTAGGACGCTGCTCCACCAAAGTATTAAAAGGTTCCGTCTCCTCACCGCTCTTCTCTTCTTACAACCCAATAGCCGTGGAGTCAGGGTTGCATCAGAACCGTTGATCTCCACAGCGCGATTGTTTCAGGGTTTGGTAAGCATTTAATTTCTTCTTCTTCTTCTTCTTCCTTTACAAATCAATCTGAATTCAATTTCTTCTTCTTCTTCTTCCTTTACAAATCAATTTGATTGAGCGGATTTTCGTAACACCACCTCCAATTAGACTGAACTAGTTCAATCCACACCATCTAATTAGGGAGAAAGTAAGAGGAACTAAATGGAGAATCCTTCCTGTGTATTGAGTAGGCATCAATTTCAGAGCAACAAAGCCATGGAAGAAACCAATGACAGAATCAGCGAATTACGCGGTGATGTTCTTCATTACATCCTTTCTTTGATGCCGATGAAATTCATTGTAAGAACAAGCATTCTTTCAAGGAGATGGAGAAACTTGTGGAAACACTTTTGGGCTTATGCCGCTGCTCTGGACTTTGGTGTGGAATTCACTACTGGCCAAACCCCAGAAGAATTCGTGGCTACTGTCAACCAATATCTACAACTCCACAAAGCCAAGGAGATCCAAATGTTTCGGCTCTCATTCAATCCAAACAATCAATATCTGTCAGATGCTGAGAAATGGGTCGAATTCGCAGTAGCAAAAAGAGTTAAGGAGGTTGATATTGACTTTTCATCCGAACCTATTGAGGGAAGTAGGCCTTGTAAATTGCTTAACTCTATCTTTAGTAGTGATTCTATAACCCATTTAAATTTGAGTGGCTGTAATTTCAGCTCGCCATTGAATTTCAATGGTTACACCTACCTCAAAACCCTCCACCTAAGCTATTTTAGAGTTACAAATGCCCTGTTTGAAACCATGCTTTCAAATTGCCCACTTTTGGAGGAATTGAGTTTAAGGGATTGTCGTGGTCTGACTCGTGTCAAGGTTTCCGCTCCGGATCTGCCACTTAAGAGCTTGACAGTGGTTGACTGTTGGGATGTTCGTGAGATTGAGATTTTTGCTCCAAACCTCCGGTCATTCCGTTTATATGGTAATTTTATTCATATATCTTTCAAGAACATTTCGAGCTTGGTGGATGTCCTTGTTGATGGTATGTATAGGGTGGTAGAGAGTTACACTCAAACCCATGATTGGATTACAGTTCTGCGCCATCTTGAACATGTTAAGATTCTGACATTGTGTAATGGCTCACTTATGGTATATGCTCATTCCTACTCTTCTATGAAATTCTTAACAATTTTGATTTGTGCCATAGAAACATCTACAAGCGCTTGTACGATATTGATCTACAACAGGTGGGTCCCACCTTCTAGATGGCCTTGCTGGAAATCAGTCCGTTTGACCTTTCATTGGGCTTCAAATATGTGAAACATTGCACGGTTCATAAAAATAAAAGAAGAAAAAAAGAAAAAAATGCTAATGAGTGGACCAGCCTGAAATTTTTGGCCAGGTCATCTACACAATGGGACCCACCTGATGCATGGTCCTCAGTGCTGCGTGTTAGGTATGGCATAACTCTTTAATAATGTGACTTTTATGTTACTAAAGTCTTTCTTTTGATCTGCACAGCATCTAGAATTAGCGGGGGAGTACAGACCTGAAGATTTTCTTGTTACATTCCACAATTTGCAAGAATTGCAGTTATTGATGGATCGGCATGCTGGACGCTTTCTACGCTGTATCTATAGCTTCTTCAAAAACTGTCCATGTCCTCATCTAGAGAAGCTTTTCATTGAAGTAGGTCTACATATACTCCCACTGTAATTTCAGTTCCCATTCAATTTCTTTCAAGAGTTTCAGCAGATATCCTAGCCATACATGAGATGGGCTTTACTAATAGATTGACCTGGTGCAAAAATCACGCCAACCAATTCATCAAGTGGGCCACAAATGTACATTGTTTTTTTTATGTGCGCTTGGTCATCTGCAAACTGTGGTGTTGGTATAATAGCCATGAATGCCTGTAAATTGTAATGATCATAAGTTATAAATATGCTTTGGTAGCTGTCATGGGTTACTTCGGATGGTAATTTAATCTTTCTTAGTTGTCATTAAGGGTGAAACAGTGGCAGTTACAACTTGTTTATGCTATAAAATAAGTCCATCGGAACCCATGGATATCACCCGAAAAACCCAATTGACAATTAGTGATTAGCATTCCTGCAACACTGTTCACCTCTTAAGTGCTTTGATTTCATCAAAGCATCATGGGGCCCACCTGATGCATGGCCAGGATGTGCTTTTCGGTTTAGAAAATCTCATTTTGAATACAATCTTCTCTCAGAGCTGCTTATTCATGCTCTCTTTGCTTTCCATGCAAATTTGAAGCTTTCATATGCCACCGAGGACCCCTCTGAAAGAGACGACCGGTGGAAGGGATGGCGGAGAGTGGACACCCCGGAGATTGTGTTTGATCATCTGAAGGTGATAAAAATGAATGGTTTTAGAGGCATCGGGGATGAAATACAGTTGGTGAAATTTTTCCTAGGGAAGGCTATTATTCTAGAGTCATTGGTTTTGGTAGCTCATCAGAAAGGCGTCTGCAACTTTGACAAGGTTTCTGCACCATTGGCTCGTCTTCGTAAGCGGCTATTGAAATTAGCAGAGGCATCATCATCTAATGCTCATATATTAATATGTGAATATTCGGATGACGATGGTGCTTTAGCCCCAATGCATGCTGAAGTTTACCACCATGTTTTCTTCAAGTATGATCTTTAGTACTCTTATCATCTTTGGCGCAGGTTGCTGTAAGTGGAAAATTTAACTTATTGGGTGACACTTGGATACTACTCAAATAAGTGACTTTTTTTTTTTTTTATTTTTTTTTATTTTAACTTAAGTCAGTTTGGTAAGCATAAGTTCAAGTTAATTAGTTATTTTTCTTGCTTTTCAACTTTCTAATTTTTTTTTTTTCTTATCTCTCCCTCTCTTTCCATGTGATGTATGGTCCATGTCAAAAGAGGCCCCACACGATGGGTGGTCCATCAAATGTGGTGCCCACATGATGGATGGTCCACATCAAAGGTGGGCCCTAAATTATAGATGACCCACATCAAGGTGAGTCCACATAATGGATTGTTCACAACAAAGGTGTGCCCCTAATGATGAATGGCCCACATCCAACACTGCTTCCCATGGTGGATGATCCTCATTAAAGGTGGGGCCCACACAATGGATGGTCCATATCAAAGGTGGGCTCCACATGAGGGGCTGTGGATATTGAATGTGGCCCCAAATGATGAACAATAACGTTGAAGGTGTGCCCCACATGATGGATGATCCACATCAAGGTGGGCCCCGTTTGATGGACTTTCCACATCAAACGTTGGTCCCTAATGATTAAAGGCTCACATATAAGGGGGGCCCTGCATGATGGATTGCCTACATCTTAAGTGGGGCCCACATGGTGGACGGTCCACATCAAAAGTGGGCTCCACATGAGTGGACTGACCTGAAATTTTTGGTCAGGCCATCTACCCAGTGGGGCCCACCTGATATATGGTTTGTATGTTGGGCATGGAACAACTCTTCAATAATGTGACTTCATGTTACTAAAGTCTTTTTCTTGATCTGCACAGTCTGCATTTTTAGCGGTGAAATACACACCCAAATATTTTCATGTTACATTCCACAATTTGCAAGAATTGCAGCTATTGATGGATTGGGTGGTTTGTTGCTATCTGGCCAAAACCTGATGCATGGCCAGGATGTGCTTGTTAGGAAATCCCACTTTGAATACTGTCTTCTCTAGAGCTGCATTTTTATCCTCTGTATGTTTTTAATGTGAATTCGAAGCTTCCATTTGCTGCTAAGGACCCCTCTCAAAGAGGGTGTCAGTGCAAAATCAGAACAATGGGTCCCCTTCTCAGTAATGAAAAGCAAGTTTATTGTACAAAGCCATGTACTTTGGATCCTGTACTTCCTCTGTTACTAAATTCTGGATCATGTACTTTCTTTGTTTGTAAGTTCTGTTGCAGGCTACCAATCAGTCGGATGATCTTTGATCTTTGCAGTTTTTGTGATGTGGTCCATTCATCTTTGATCAAGTTGGGCTATATGGTAAAAATAAAATAAAATGCAGACTATATGATAATTCTTTCATTATGTATTGAGTTTTTTTTTTTTTTTTCATCATATTCTCATTATAATATGATGAGATCATATTATGAATGGGTTGAATGGCATAGAACCATTACCGTGGGTCTGAGGAAGGTTTCAATTGTGAGCACTCTTTGAAACCATGCTGGTGGTATATGTTCATTCCTACTCTTATGAAATTTTTACCAGTTTTAATTTTTGATTTTTTTCCACAGAAATCTCTACAAGCATTCATTGGAAATTGATCCACATTGGGAGGGTCCCACCTTGTTGATGGCCTGTCTGAAAATCAGTCCGTTCGACTATCAGTTGGGCTAGCTTCAAAAGTCTGAAACATTACACGGTTCAGAAAAAAGAAAAAAAAGAAAAGAATGAATTAGTGAAAGAAAAAAAGAAAAATGCTAATGAGTGGATGGGCCTGAAATTTTTGGTCAGGTCATCTACACATTGGGGCGCACCTGATATATGGTTTGCAGAGGTGCGTGTTTTACTAAAGTCTTTCTTTTGATCTACACAGTCTACATTTTTAGCTGAGAAATACACACCCGAATGTTTGCCTGTTACATTCCACAATTTGCAAGAATTGCAGATATTGATGGATTGGGTGATTGGCTTCTATCCGGCCAACACCTATGGCTTATTCAAAAACTGTCAATGTCCTTGTCTAGAGAAGCTTTTCATTTAAGTAGGTCTACTTACGACTGTAATTTCCCATTTAATCTCTTTGAAGAGTTTCAGCTGACATCCCAGCCATAAATGAGAATATGGGCTTTACATGGAGATTGACCTGGTGCAAAAATCAGGCCAATGACTTCATCAGATGGGCCAGAGGTGATGCGCTATACAATGGTAGCGGTCATGAGTTACTTGGGAGGTGATATAATCTTTCTTGATTGTCATTAAGGGCAAAACAGTGACGGTTACAGATTGTTATGCTATAAAATGGGTCAGTGGGAAGTGGGAACCCATGGATACCACCCAAAAACTACCTTGTAAGGCTCGCCGGTAAAACCCAATTGAAATTGTCAATTACCAGTCCTGTGACACTGATCACCTCTTTAGGGGTTTGATTTCATTAAAGCATTGTGGGACCCACCTGATGCATGGCCAGGATGTGCTTGTCAGCTTTGCAAATCCCATTTTGAATACTTTCTTCTCTCAGAGCTGCTTATTTATGTTCTCATTGTTTTTAATGCGAATTCAAAGCTTCTATCTTCCATCTCCATGTTAAGTCATGTATATTTAAGAATTTATGTTTATGTTTTTCCCTGTTTTGCCCCTGGCCGAGAGGAGAGGATCCTTTGGAGATTGCATTTAATCATCTGAAGGTGATAAAAAATGAATGGTTTTAGAAGGCTTGAGAAGGAAATGCAGTTGGTGAAATTTTTCCTAGAGTGCTATTTTACTGGAGTCTTTGGTTTTTTCCCTCCTCAAATGGGTGTCGGTGACACGAAGAAGGCTTCTGTATCGGAGCCTAAATTCCCCAACACACCATTGGGTCTTCTTCACTAGCGGCTACTGATCTTGGTGAAGTCATCATCATAAGATGCTCTATGAAGATGGTGCTTTAGTCCCAACACATACTGAAGTTTGGTCTGTAATTTGGGTTTTGGTTTTGGTGATTCTACATTAATGCTTTGCATTTGATCGCACAAATCTAGTGTTCCAGTTAATAGACTGTTTGGCCCAGGTTTTCAGTTTAGAGAATTTGGGACCATGGTTTGTTATGTAGATCATTGGTCTGTTGCATAAAATTGGAGATGGACCATCACAAAAATTGTCCTGGATATTTCTTTTGAAGAGATTTTTGGCGCAGGGCCTACTCACGTCAGGACTCAACAGAACAATTAGGGATGTCAATGGGCTGGGCTTGGCATTCCAAAATCAAAATTTTAAATAGGTTCGGCCCGACGGCCTGGCCTGTAACAGTACAAGATCTGGGCGAGGCCAACCCCAGGCCCGGGCTGTTGACAGCTCTATTCACAATGGTTGTGGACCATCCAATTAGTGGACCACCATTTAATGGACATTGAATCCGACTGATCTTCCTCCAAACCCCAAACACTCGTGAGCTTTAAACAAAACGGTCAAATGGCCGAGTGATGCCTCTTATTGCCTAAATAGTTGAGATACTTGTGGGCCAGTGCTTCAGTTGAAAACTACTAATGGTACTTCAGCCCACTTAAAAGAGTTCTCCTGTAGATTGGAGATGATCTGGCTACAGCAAACGGTGGGAACCATCATAGAAAAAATGGTCTGTAATAGGCCATTATGGGGTTGATGCAGCTGAAAAAAGGCCTTAAGGGTCATTAGGCCCGTTTCATACCAATAAAAATGGTGGCTAAAACTACTGGTACCATTATGGAATGCCTTAGACCCAACTTTCCTTGGGAACTGATTTCGCTACAGCCATCGACAAGACTTGTCAAGGTCTTGTTCTTAGTAAATATCGGTGTTCTTAGTAAATATCAGTGTTTTAAATAGCAAATAACGTGTAGCAGAGCGTTCACTACTCTGAAGCGTGAGGCGTAAGCTACATGCTACTTCTAGATTTTTATTTTATATTTTTATATCAAGGTTGCACTTGGTTGCACCAATTTATGATATTTTGCATCAAATTAGACTAATTAATAATGAAATTTAACAAAATTTCATTTCATAATATTTGATGCCACCAAACGCAACCTAAAGTAATAGATAATGGTAATGATTTGGTATAAATGTAAAGAAAGAGCAATGAACTGATTTAATATTTTTACTCATATTATTTTACTTAAAAGCATTGAAAAAATTAACTAATTTTTATTAAAAATAGAAAAAAAATGTAACAAATCATTGAAAACTTTAACTGATTTTAATGTCGTTATGAAAAATAATTTGTAATGAGAGCTACGTAGTGTTTACTGGATCTAGTCCCTTGGTTGACCAAACCATTCCTTCAGTCGACCAAAGAACTCCTATTTTAATTTTTCAAATTGGCCGATTTTACAATCTTTGCCCTTAATCCTAGATTTATATTAGTTTTAAGGTCATTATGGATCTGATCCGGACCGTTCATCATACATCCAATATTTAGATTGTCCATAATCTTGTCATCGTTCATATCTAACCCGTGATGATCATCACTATTCATGTTGATCTTCATGATTAACTTCAAATAGGTCAATTCTTGAGGGGCTACCATACATCATACTTTCAACGATTCAAATTGGTGTAATGGATTGGATGCACTCGTTGCATCCCACAAGAGTCACTTACAATTTAAGATGGGATTGGTGTAACCCAGTAAGGTTACTTTTTTGTTAGAGGAAAGATTTGATCCTTGATTTTCCATCTCTACCAAGAAATCTCTAACCAATCAATTTAATGCTCTATTTTGTTTATTATTTATGAATTAATTCTTTTAAACCCTTTTAGGCAAAAAATGAAATTTAAATGGCAAAATTTCGAATCGTTACAAAAATAACTATACAAACTAATACATGCAGACAATAGAAAATCAATTAAATAAATTAGAAAATATGTCCAATATAATAGAAAAATTTTATACAATAAAAATAAGTGCGAATTATATGACCCCTCAAAGGAATTTAATACAAGATGAAATCCTTATATTTAAACTCCATGAGTTTCTCAAAAATATTATGTTATTTAAAGACTCGACAGAAGAAATGTTAGAAGAAATAACAAAGAAATTACCTACTTCTTCTAAAGGTAAATTAGTAATCTATTTAGAAAATGTTAAATCTCCTTCAAATAACTTAGAAATCAACAATCTTAATCAAACCGACGTTACTCCTTTACCAACCATAAGAAAATATTATCCTAGACCAAATCCCTATAAACCTCCAGTTTGAAGAACGGGGGCAATTAACCGAAAGCACCTATTCTGGTGGAGCCATCTATGAATGGAACATTAATGGTATGACAAAATACCAAATTCTTAATATGGCACACGCAATAACTATGGTAACTATTATGCATAAACGTAAGCATACTTTTGATGACTTCGTAGCTGCTCAGATCCTTATTTTTAGATTTTACTGGACAACCTAAAGGCTGGTGTGATAGTTAACCGAACAAGACTGCCAATCAAACTATTAGTTTAAATAATGAGTATGAAACTATTATGTTATTATTTAAAAAATGTTATTCAGAAATATTTAGCAAAAATTATAGATATTTACACATAGGCTGGTGGGATAATTATCAAAGCTCTGGAGCTTTGATAAGAGAGCCACAGTAAGTCTTGTCAGGTAATGTGCTGGTACGCTTTTATAGTATTCTTGAATTATTACATATGCCTCACGACTGATATATATTCAGGTGTGTTGGGTGCTGAGGTGGATGACAGCTTGAATTCTGAATGACTTGTTGATTGTTCTGAATTATGTGTTTCAAATATTGTTATTTTAGGCTAATTGTTCTAAAAAACAGTTCTAGGATACATGATTATAGTTCCGGAACAAAGTCTAATCACGTGTGCACTCTTTCCCATTCTCATTGGCATCCAAAACTCAGGTTGATTCACAACTGACCTCACCATGTAAAAGCATATCTAATTAAACCTATAAAATGCGGCCCACCTGACTTTTGGAATGACTTGATTTTTTGGATGTCCATTATCCTAATCAGGTGCATATTATGAATGTTTTAGATGAAATATAAAAATGCAGTAGAGCTCCACATACAATCTCAAAGGCATTTAATGGTGGGCATTCCCATCCCAATTGTTTATGTGGTTGGTATGACCTACTTGAGTTTTGGATCGGCTTGATTTTTCTTTGTACCATGATATTTGATTTTGTATTGCTATGTATCTTTCATGGTGTTAGGAAAATGATCTTTACTACGGTCTGAATTGGGTGAGGTATATCACCCCCTTCTCAACTCATACCCCATCCTACCTCACCAGTGAATTTCCCTATGATTATGTGTGGGATACCGCTGGATTATCCACTAACCCGGAACCATTCATCAGGGACAGGGCTCTTGAGGTAATTTATGCATTAAATGTTGTAATCAATAGCCTATTAGTAATTAATGACATTTCTAAAATTACTTTTCTTGCACAAAGCTAAATCACCTATGTTATCTTTCAATTCGAAAAAAATTCAAGTATCAATGATCTAATTGAGATCAGGTGGTGGGCCCCACAAGTAAAATATTGCTACCAAGATCAGACGATTGTGAGTTGACCCATATTAGATTTTGGTTTTATCAAATTAGAGTAGAGAACTATTCAATTTAACATTGTAGTCTTTTTTACATTGTTTGTGATTATATGATTAGAATTATGATAATAGTGATAATGACAATTAGTTAACATACGGTCTGTGATCCATTGCAGGTGGCCTAATGTTCGGTGCATTAGGCTATATCACCCCCAAAAGTCCTCCAGAAATGGTTGAAGGTGGACTTCAAGGATCTTGCATGATTCAATGCCTGAGGCCAGATCTTTACTCGACTACTTTGGTAACTGCAACCTAGTCCATGCACAGAGCATGTTGGGAGTTCTAGCCTTCCAAGTCATCCTAATGGGCCTTATCGAGGGCTACCGAATCAACGGCCTTCCAGGCATCGAAGATGGAAATGATCTCTAACCTGGTGGGACCTACTTCGATATGGTTGGCCTAGTGGATGACCTCATCACATTTGCTAAGCTCAAGTGAAGGAGATCAAGAACGGTCGGCTTCTATGTTATCCATGTTTAGATTTCTCGCCCCAGCCATCATCACTAGCAATGGCCCACTTGAGAACCACCTTGACAAGTCGCTTGCCAAAATTACATGGGTCTAAGCTGTTGGAGTAGCCTTCGAACTGTGTACGGTTTGGGTGCTCAAACTGGTTGGGCGACCGGTCTGACGGTTTGGCCAAGATGCACAACGAGGCCGCTGAACATATTCCATGTGCCCTAGACTTGTTGGGGCGACCAGTCTGCAAGGGGTTCTGACCAGTCAGTGGTGTGGCTGGATGTAACAAATCTCAAAGTTTCCTATTGCAAGTCGGTCTCTTACGCGGTTTTGCATAAGAGGTTTCTAATTTCGGTTTCATGCTTATTTAAGGGGTGTAACGCGGGATTAAGAGTTTTGCCATTGGGGTCATGTTTCCTAAATGGATTGAAAGGGTTCTAGGATAAGAGAAAGAGTTTGGGGAAAGCTTGAGATTCTCTGGGATGACTTGCAGATTTTTCTTGTTGGCGTTTTTGTTTCTTCATTCTCTGTAAACTTCTGTTAATCATAGTGGATCGCTTTGTGCTATGGTTTTTTACCCATTGAGGAGTTTTTTCACGTAAAATTAGATTGTCTCTTGTGATTGAATGCTTGTGTGGTTTTGATTACATTGTGTTTCTCGTTTGATCTCATATTTTGTTGTAGTGTTGTTCGGCTTCCGCTTCTGCTACCGGCGCCCCTATTCCCAACATAAATGATCAAATTCATTCCTGAATTGTAGTTTTTTTCCCCTCTCATTGCATTTATCTATACTCTCATGCTTTGGTTAACAAGAGAATATGAGAAGATTATAATATTACTAGTGTTAATGCAAATTACATTTTTCATGTTTGATATTAGCCATTAATCAACAAGATTATGAGTTAAAGACGGGGATGATCTCAGGAGATGAAATAATCGATTTTATGAATGACCAGATTGGCCAGCTCCAGTTAAGGTGCAGATGCATCCGATGTCTGTTAGCGACAAGAACTTTGACATGCACCTCACCCTAGGGAATGTTCATCATCCTTTTAACTTCCCAATTTTCTTAGGGAGTGCCATTTAATGACATGGCATAAACCCTACAAACCCTTGGTTTGTGCACTTTCATAATGGTTATGAGCCATCCAATTAGTGGACCACCACTTGATGGACATTGAATCCAACCTCTTCCTTCAAACCCCAAATATTCATGACTTTTAAGCAAAACAATCCAGTGAGAAATTGGTGCCTTCTTGTCTAAATAGTTGAGGTAGTTGCAGACTAGTGCTTCAATTGAAACCTGCTAATGGTTTATGTGAGATCCTTACCCTACTTAAAAGAATTCCCCTATAAATAGAAGATGACTTGGCTAAGTTGTTAAAAAAATGGTTATGTGATGACAAAGGTGGATAATGACCGTGACAGAAGAAATGACCCATATATGCTGTTATGAGGCTGATACAGTTAAATAAAAAAGGCCTAAGGGCCATTATAACCTGTATTATACTGGTAATTGTGGCGGCTGTAAATACTAGTACTGTTATGGAATAACCTTAGACCCAGCTTGACCCAAAATTTTTTTTTTTTTTTTTTTTTAATTTGTGGGTTAGTTCACACACCCCATTGTTAGTACACCCACCCAACCCTGTTAGTCACATCACAATGTTAGCCACCCCTCACCATGGGAATCGATACCATGGCCCCAGTGTTGAAACGAGGCTATCTTCACTCAGTCTGCCACTTTAGCTATGGACTATACACAAGAGTCCTGAAGATATCTTTCTTAGCAAAGATAATGAACCATTAGCAAGTAGATTTGAGGTAAATAATGCATCATAATGATTATTTTTTCTCCCTCAATGCATTTTGTGGTTTAAATAAAATAAATAAAAGCCCAGTGCCACAAATAGTGGAACTAGTGCCTGTTGGTGATCAAGGCACTTGCGTGTTGTACTTAAACAATAAGATAGTTTTCATTTCAACCATTATATGTCTACCAACTAGATAAGTAGCTAATGAAATCAATGGACTCCTTAGGTTATGGTCCATTTAAATTGTGGCGCACAATTTGGATAATATAATTTGATGTTAATTATTTAGGTGAAATGTCCACACACAACTAGTTGTATGTTCAGCTAGTTGAGGGGTGGGCCAGCCACCTTAGTGCGTGTATGACATCTTGCCTATCCAGCAAGGTTGTCCAACCATGGAAATTGAATGCCCTAAAAATCAGGTCACTTCATCCATTAGATGTGCCCCACATGAATGTAGAAATTTTTGGGTGGTGGTTGATTGTTTTCTATCGTGTGCCCACCTGATAATTGGATCCACTTGAGTTTTGGATGGTCCTATTTTCACGGTGGGACAACCTTGCTACACAGGTGAGATGTCATACAAACACTATGGTGGACGCACATGCCAACTTTCTCGAGTGTGATCATTTCTCATAATTTAATAGTGTGTGCATACAACCATGAACCATCACGCTCCACCAGGGTATTAAAGGTTCTCTCATGTCTCCACCAAAAATGCTCACACAGCCATCATGGTGTTTGTATGATTTCTTGCCCCACCAAGAAAATGATTGCCCCAAAAATCTGTCAATGTAACTATAAGTATTTGGGGACAGTGGTAGACTAAGTGAAGATAACTTCGTCTCAGCATTGAGGTCTAGGTGGGGTTCGAGTCCTTACATGGTAGATTTTATGGAGTTTTAATGAAAGATCTGGCTGACATTGCAGGGTGGCTGACTCTGTGGGTGTGTGTACTAACAGTGGGATTGTATTAACATCAGGGATCAATCATTGTTTTATTGGGTGTGCCTCGCGGGCACGGTTTGGGTTTGGGTGGATCCTCACGTTGGTGGATCCCCAATTGTGGGACCACTATGATGTATGTACCTTACATCTACACCGTCCATGCATTTTGAAAACTCATTTTAGGGTATTATCCAAAAAATGAAGCAAATCCAAATCTTAGGTGGACCATACCACATGAAATAGTAGTGATTGAATCCACACCATTAAAAACTTCATGGGGGTCATTGGAATGTTTATTTTCCATCTAACGTGTTGAAAAGATAAAAAAGACCTGGATGAAGATATCAAACAAATATCAGCTTGACTCAAAACTTTTGTGACCCACGAGAAGCTTTTAATAATTTGGTATCATTGTTTAATGTATTATGGTCTACTTGAGATTTGGATCTACTTCATTTTTTGAATCATGCTCTAAAATGAGCGGACAGCATGGATGTAATACACACACATCACAAAGTGGACGGCATGGTAAGAGGTCCACCCACCTTAGTGGATTTGAAGATCCAACGAAGCCGTGCCCGTGCCCTCACTTGATAGGTGGATCCAGTTGACTTTTGAGGCATCCCATTTTCACGGTGGGGCAACCTTGTTAGATAGGTGAGATGTTGAATAAACACGATGGTGGGGCCCACATGGCAACTCATTGGATGTTCGACTAGTGTGGGAGCATTTCTCATTATTCATTAGTTTGTGCGTATCCACTATCATGCTACACCAGGGTATTAAGGGCCTATTTGGGCAATGGTAATAGATGAGAATAGGTGGTATGGAATTGCATTTGGTCCATGCCAATTTCATCAAACAAAGGAAGGTTTGGATTAATCCTAAAATCACTTATTCTAATGGCAACGGTGGATTCAGCTAGATTTCAAATCCACCATAGTTGTGGGCCCACATTGATTTGTGTATTTTATCAACATAGCCCACTCACACATGCCTTTTACCATAGTCATTCAAGATGCATATGAGCAAGGGTGATCAAAATCAATAATAAAATGTGGTCCATTGATCGTAATTCCATGGTCCACCAAAGGTGGAATTCATATGAGCTAATAAAGAGTCCACTCATCATTCTCATCCAATGCTCTGAGGGGACTTGATGGGTAAGGAAGGACAATATCAAACTTACTCAAAGTGGGTCTTTTCAAATAAATGCTATTTTTTTCTCCAGAAAATCCTTATAATGAAATTCCCACGTAACATCGCCCTCCAAGTGGGGCCTTTTTCCTAAAAGAAATAAATTTAAATTTTCCAAATAGAGACAAGAGTGTGCACATGTGCGCGCGCGCGCGCACACACACACACAAAACACCTGATGTTGGAGGTACTTGAAGGAATCTTCCATATTCCCAAGTGAACACCAAGGCAACATAAAAAAGTTTAAAGTTTGGATTTTCTAAGTATTCAATTAGTCAAATTCAAAAAAGCGATGAAGGTGATCAGCCCAATCATGTCTAAATATAAAAATAAAATGATAGCTCAAAACCACAATTCATGTCAGGCCTAACAGTGCCCCAACTTGTGGGAGAGAACCAATTGTAACCGGCGTGTCAAATTCGAAATATTGTACCGCGTAGTGGTCGCCCAAATGCTTGTGGTGTTTGACGGATTAAAGGGGTATAGTGAGTTCCTTCTAAGGCCATAGAAAGTGAAGGGTTGCTAATCACTTTAACGAGGTAACAACAAGTACTTATAGGATATCACATAATGATGTATGTGTTTTATTCACACTGTAGAATTTTAGAGCAACATCTAAAAAATTAGGCAGACCTAAGGCTCAAGTTGATACAGAAGCTTTGAAACAAGAGAAGGTGTCAGGTCTAACTGATAGAACCAGAAATTATGGTCCATCTAACAAATAACTTCTAACATTTCAGGTGCATTTGACATCTCACCTGTCCAATAAGTTGTCCTCCTTCCATGGATCACCTTGTTCAAAATTTAGCATGGGCCACATTTTTATTGTGCTATATATCAAGGGTTAAAAATTCTTTTTCTATAGTGTGGTCTATCTGATTAGTATGTAGGGCTGATTTTTGCAGTAGTTGATCTTTGTTTTGGGACTGACCTATTGAAAGGGTTGGATGTTACATGTCCACAGTGGGTTGGAAGTTATCCACTTAACTTGTCTAACCTGTTGAAGTAAGACCTCTCTTTTTTAATATATTAAGCTAAAATAAGTATCTAACCCAGGCCCACGTTGATATGGCATATGTAATCCACTGGCTGATCCGGGCCACATCACAGCAATTAGTGGGTAAAGAGATGGCCACCCTTAATTGTTACTGGGTCCACTGTGATAATTATATAAAATCCACTCCAACCATTAGATGCTACTGAAAATTTTAGACATAGATGTTAAAAATCAGACCTATCTTTGATTCTTACGATTCACACCAATGGAAATAGTTTGGAGGGTGACTGTTGAGCAGTACACGCTATTTCTAATCGTGTAGTCCAAATAAAACAGGTATGGGGAATGGGGCCTTACATGGAGTGGTGCACTTGGTGGAAGTATTGGATTTGACAATGACATCACGGTGGGGCCCACCATAGTCGCTGAAATATTAAGCGCTTGTGGTCCATTGTTTATTTTGAAAGTCGAAAGCGATTGAGGGTTGCCGATCGAACTATTTATGCTCGAAGTTGAAACGACGAGAGTGAAAAAACTAGACAGAGAGAGAAAGAGAGATGAAGAGGAAAAGTGAGAGTAGTGGTACGTTTTTTTTTTTTGTTTTAATTTTTTTGTTTTTTTTTTTTAGCTTTTCCGATTTCTGTAGTTTTCTTTTTTATGTCCTTTAAACTGAAAAAGGGTTGAAATCCCAAAGGGGATTGATGTTAGGGTGGAGAGGATTTGAAAAAATATCGATTTCGGAGGTTTTTTTTTTTTTTTTCCTTGAACTTTTCGAGTCCTAGTTTCGGTTTCCAGCGGCATTGGATTCGGACGATATCGGTCGGTATTGATTGATATCGTCGATGCAAACCCATAAATACAAAGAGTTCGGTTCGATATATCGCCGGTATCGATATATCGCCGGTATCTGGCAATACATTGTGATGTTCATTTTGCGAGATCCAAATCACTCATCAGGTGGACCTCAACGTGTTAGGTGCTGGCGTAAGGGGCAGTTTGGATGGGAGTAAATGGAGGTAAATGGGTGAAATTGGGAGTAAATGGTTTTTGAGGTGTGTTTGGATGGGAGTAAATGCATGCAAGGGGTCATTTGGATGGGGATTAAATGGAGGTAAATGGTATTTGGGGTATGTTTGGATGGAAGTAAATGCATGTAACTGAAATGAAATGGGGGTAAATGTGCACGTAAATGATATTCTCTCCTCTCTCCTAGAGGGGATTTGGAAGTAAATGGGGTGAAATGACTTTTTGAGCTCCCTAGGAGAGTCGCACGTGTAAACAAAGGTGCTACTATGGATATGTATGCCATATATGGGTCACACTGAGGGGTCGTTTGTAAATCATCACTATTTGTGTTTGGATGCCCTCATTTGCTAGTAAATCACTTACCGGTGATTTACTGGCAAATGCCCCTTCTCATTTACTACAAAAAAGGTGAGATTTCATTTACTAGTAAATGGTTTACTAGCTAGTAAACGCCAACAGCTCTTTTTTTGAATTTTACACTGTAAATGATTTACTAGTAACAATTTACAGGCTATCCAAACAAGTTAAATGATTTACTAGTAAATCGTTTACAACTTAAAGCCAAACAGATAGTTGTCAATCATTTACTAACATTTAAGTGATTTACTAGTAAACTATTTACCACCATCCAAACGACCCCTAATGATACTCCCCAACAATTCAAATATTGGCTACATCACTAAAATCACATCAAAAGAATGATCCGAACCATCTAAAAGATGATCATCTAAATGGATGGTTAAAAAACGTTGGCTAGTTGCTTGTGTAGGATCTTACATTTGTGGCCTACCTGAGGCTCGAAATTTTCTCATTTGCTACAGTATATATTTTAATGGGCTTATTATAACCATTCTATTAAACATTGCATATGTACATTAATTTGGGATATCAAAGCTGATTTAGGATATTACATATATTCATGTGAATATATTGAAAAATTCAAATGCATTCCAATTCCTCCCATTTACTCCTATCCAAACAAAATGTTTTCATTTCAAATGCATTTCATTTACTTGCATCCAAACACAACTTTGTAAAGCCATTTACTCCCAATTCATTTACATCCAAATCCATTTCCCATTTACTTCCATTTACAAGCTCCCAAATTAGCCCTAAATGAAATGAAATGGGCGAAGATTTGGAAGTAAATGAGTTGAATGCCTTTTTGAGCTCCCTTGGAGAGTCGCACGTATAAGCAAAGATTCTGCTACGCACATGTCTGCCACACATGTGCCATGCTAATGATACTCTGAAGCAATCCTATGATCGACTACATCATTAGAATCACACCAAAAGAATGATCCAAACTGTCTAAAGGATGGCCATAGAAATGGATGGTTCAAGAAGTTGGCAAGTTGCATGTATGTGATCCTTACATTTTTGGTCTACCTGATGCTTGGAATTTCTTCATTTTTTTGCCAAAGTATAGTTTTCAATGGGCTTATTAGAACCATTCTATTAAATATGATATATGTACACTAAATTGGGATATTAAAGCTGATTTGGGTATCACATATATTCTTGTGAATATATTGAGAAATTTAAATGCATTCCAATTCCTCCCATTTATTCTCATACAAACAGAATATTTGGATTTCAAATGCATTTCATTTAACCTCCTATCCAAACGCAACTGTATAAGTCATTTACTCCCAATTCATTTACCTCAAATTCCATTTCCCATTTACCTTCATTTACAAGCTCCCAAATGGGCCCTAGCCCCTAAGTACTCTTACCAAACAATTATAACACTTCTAGACAAAATATTCAAGTAATGATAGATTATTCTTCAATCTTTTGTAGCATGTGTTCCTTTTCTTTATTAAACATTGCAGCTTGCATGTTAAAATTTATGACCTGTCTACTTAATTTTCCTTTGAGAAGAGCTTTAAAGAAGGCGTTCTCCATCTGGACAATGGAGATGTATGATCCTTAACTGAAGGATATTCGTAGTATCCTTGAGTCCTTAGTTTGTAAGAGGGAAACTGTGTTTGGCGAACCAGACTGTTGTCTGATGGGCCCCACAGTTAGTAAACCATCCCCAAAAAATCTCCACAATGGGCCAAACCCCAGATTGCTGTCCTAAAAGTAGATGGTTGAGAAAATAGGAAGAATGTTTAATTTTAGAATGGCCAAATATTAGCTGGCTAGAATCTTCATATATCGGGGATTTTTTTACCAAGGTCAATAGACAGTGGGGTGCATCTGATGAACGGTTTGTATCACCGTGTCATGGATCACACTTGATGAACTAACACCCCAGAGTATATTTTGCAAATCCTTGTGCTCAAGATTATTCAATTCCTCTGAGAATGATGAAATGTAAGAGAAACTAAATGGAGAATCCTTCCTGTGCAGTGAGTACGCATCAGTTTCAGAGCAAAAAATCCATGGAGAAAAGCAATGACAGAATCAGCGAACTACCTGATGCTCTTCTTCATTACATCCTTTCCTTGATGCCAATGAAATCCATCGTAAGAACAAGCATTCTCTCAAGGAGATGGAGAAACTTGTGGAAAGACGTCTTGGCTTATGCCACTGCTCTGGACTTTGGTGCCGAATTCGTGACCGGCCAAACCCACAAAGAATTCGTAGCTACTGTCAACCGATATCTCCAACTCCACAAAGGCAATGAGATCAAGATGTTTCGGATCATGTTCAATCCTGGTAGGAAATGTTTGTTAGATGCCAAGAAATGGATTGAATTTGCCGTAGCAAGAGGAGTTAAGGAGCTTGATATCGACTTTTGTCAAACAGCATGTGACAGATGGTCTCGCAGATTGCTCAAGTCACTCTTTAGTTGTGATTCTATAACCCATTTAAATTTGAGTCACTGCCATTTCTGCCCGCCTTTGAATTTCAACGGTTACACCTTCCTCAAGACGCTCCACCTAACATCCGTTACAATTACAGATGACCTGCTTGAAGGCATGCTTTCAGATTGCCCGCTTCTGGAGGAATTGAGTTTATCGGGATGTTATAAACTGACTCGTGTCATAGTTTCCGCTCCTGATCTGCCACTTAAGAGCTTGACAGTGGTCCACTGTTCGGATGTCTATGAGATTGAGATTTTTGCTCCGAACCTCCAGTCATTCTGTTTCTTTGGCAGTCTCACTGAAATGTCCTTCGAGAACATTTCGAGCTTGGAGGATGTCCTTGTTCATGCTACTGATTGGGAAGATTGGGAAGCTCAATATGATTGGATTACAATTCTTAGCGATCTCGAGCACGTTAAGATTCTGACGTTGTCTAATCTTTTACTTTGGGTATATGTTCATTCCTGCTCTTCACAACCATTCATAGGATATTGATCTGCACCAGGTGGGTCCCACCTTGTAGAAGGCCTGGCTGAAAATCAGTCGGTTTGACTATAAGTTGGGCTTCAAATGTATGAAACATTGCATGGTTCCAGGAGGGAGGGAGGGAGGGAGGGAGCAATGAGTGGACAGGCCTGAAAGTTTTGGCCAGGTGATCAACACAATGGGGCCCACCTGATGTATCGTGCGCTGAGGTGCGTGCTGCTTAAGAATAAGAAAGAGGAATCTCATGGAAATACCATGGAATAGGGTTTGATCCTATTCATGGGGATTCCGTAAATATCCCATTCCAAAAATCGAAAGTTTGCTTGTGACTTTTACGTTACCAAGACTTTCTTTTGACCTGTACAGAATATAAAGTTAGCGGATGAAGAGGAAAGCCTACATGAAGATTTGCCTATTATATTCCACAAGTTGCAAGAGTTGCAGCTATTGATGGATTTGATGCATCATCGATGGACTCGTGATTGCTATCTGATCTACACCTATAGCTTCTTCAGAAATTGTCAATGCCCTTGTCTAGAGAAGCTTTTCATTAAAGTAGGTCTACTTATACTCTGACTGTAATTTCAGTTCCCATTTAATTTCTTTGAAGAGTTTCAGTTGACATCCTAGGCATAAATGAGATGGTCTTTACTTACAGATTGACCTGGTGCAGAAATCAGGCCAATCAATTCTTCAGGTGGGCCACAAATGTACATTGTCCTTTTTGGAGGAGGATTGTGTCCTTCCTGGATGCAAAGCATCCAAACTGATCCGCCGAGGGGCCCACCGTGATGTATCTGCTTATCCACACCTTCCATCCCCTTTTTAAGATCATTTTAGCACTTGATACTAATGATGAGGCATGTCCAACGGTCAGGTGGACCACTTGATTGCAGGTATAGTGGCCATGAATGATTATTTGTAACGGACATTAGTTCCAAATATGATATGGCAGCAGTCATGAGTTATTTGGGTGGTGATTTAATCTTTCTTAATTGTCTGAATTAACAATTAGCGGTTTCAAGTACTGTGACACCGATCACCTCTTCAGGGCTTCAATTTCATCAAGGTATCATGGGGCCCACCTGATGCAGGGCCAGGATGTGCTTGTCAACTTAGCAAAACTCATTTTGAATATTATCCTCTCAGAGCTGCTTATTTATGCTATCTTTATTTTCAATGTGAATTTGAAGCTTCCATGTATAGAGGACCCCTCTCAAAGAGACTACGATCACTTGGAGAGACTGCTGGCAAATAACCCTCCAAAGATTGTCTTTCGTCATTTGAAGGTGATAAAAATTAATGGTTTTAGAGGGCTCAAGAAGCAAATGCAGTTGGTGAAATTTTTCCTAGAGCGTGCTATTGTACTGAAGTCTTTGGTTTTGGTGGTTCCTGAGAATTTTGAGGGGGATGTGAAGAAGGATTCTGCATCGGAATCCGTCGATGCAACGTTGGGTCTTCTCCGCAAGAAGCTAGTGAACTTGGCGAAGGCATCATCATCACGTGCTCGGATATTAATATGTGAATATTCAGACGACAATGGTGCTTTAGCCCCGACACATTCCGAACTCTACCGTAAGTGGTAACTTTCTGGCCACCAAGCATATTTTCTTCTAGTGTGTTCTAGAAGTTGGGTTTTGGTGATTCTACTTGTTGCTTAACACTTGATGGACTGTGTCAAAAGGAGTCCCGGATACTCATGTTGAAGAGATTTTTGGTGCATGGCCCACTCACAGCAGGACACAACAGAACAATGGTCCGGATTACTGAACAATTGGTCCCCTTTTTAGAAATGAAAATCAAGTATCTTGTACAAAGTTGCCTTGTATTTTGGATCCGGTAATTCCTCTTATGTTTCTAAATTCTGGACACTATACTTTTTAAGCCCTATTTATACATCACCAATCAATCCGAGGATCTCTGATCTTTGCAGTTTTTGTGATGGTTCCATTCCTGGGTGGCCAGTCCATGGATGGTCACACGTTGTTCCCGCACTCATGATGTGGAATGCCGCTACAATTAAAGCCTTGCATAGTAATGCAGATTAAGCTATTGATTGACCCAAAAAAAAAAAAGAAAAAAAAGAAAAAAAAAAGAGACTAATTGTTTCATTATATATATTGAGTGGGGCTCGTCAACTGCTGGGGTAAATATTTTTGTTCAGCTTCATCCTGATGAGATCACATTATGAATGGTTTGGATGACATATAAGCATCATGATGAGTCCCAATAATGTTTCCGTTGTGAGCATTCCTGTTCCCACCTTTTCTTTTAGTATGCCCCACTCTGCCCAATTTTTATGCTGAAGCTCGTATATGATTTGGGGGTAACTGATGGACAGAGTGGATGTCACATAGAGATCCCAGTGGTTCCCACACAGCTATTTTAAGCCCCCACATTTGCTTATTATTTGAGTCTCATAAACATGCAAGGATATTGTGTTTTGGTAATGTAAAGCTCCCATCACTAGAGTTCATTTTAGGACAGGTGGCAAAAAACGAGGCATATAAAAAAACACTCAATTGTGCCACACGAGAGGAAGCGGTGGGGATTCAATGACCACTGTTGAAACATTTCTGCAGCCACAAAAAATTCGTATCAGGCTAAGATTTTTGTGACTTCATTGGAGTGGGAATGACCTCATAAAGGGTTTGGATGACATATAAACATATAGGGTAGGAAACTCTGGTATGGCCATTTGAGTTTTGGATCTGCCTCATTTTTTGGGATTATGTCCTAAAATGACCTCTAAAAGTGGATGGACAATATATATTTCTCACAAACATCATAGTGTCCCCACATAGCATCCTAGCGTAGAAACCTCCTTCAAAAGCTGGAAACTGGTGTCGGTCCTCCACTAAGGTGAAGCCGAGTGGGCGAGACACTAATGGTAGGGCCACCTCGATATATTCATTATATATGCAATATGTATCCATGCTGTCCATCTGTTTTTCAGATTATTTTACCAGTAAAAATCAAATATCAGCTTGATCCAAAAGCCAACAAAATGTTTTTATTGATCAAATCCCTATTTTCTGTGGCGTGGTCTGCCTGATATTTATACCTGCTTCAGTTTTTTGGTCTATAACCTAAAATAAGCTGTTAAAACAGTTAAACAGCATAGATATACAATACATACATCCCCTATGGTCGGAGTCTTGCCTACATAGCTGGTTCCGGATGCACAGCAAAGTTGCAGTGTGCTAACATCAACCGGCCAGATAGGGCACTCAATGGAGCGGGTCGGATCCGATATTCCGATTCGCTCCAAATTCTTATAATGCGGAGTTGGATATTAAAATAAGTCCAATCAGTTAAACGGAGCAGATTTAGATTTACAAAAATAAATCCGAATCATATATGGATCAAATCCGTATCTACTAGTGAGATTCGATAAGATCTTCCACCATGTTGAAAAAAGTGGTCCTAGGGCCCACTTATTGGGCCCATAATGATGTATATGTTACATTCATACCATCCATCCATCTTCCCTGCCAGATCGTTTAAGGCCATGGGCCCAAATTTACAAAAGATCCAAATCTTTGGTGAGCCATAAAATAGGAAATAATGAAGTTGTGTGTCCACCATTTAAATTGTTCCATGCCCACTGTGATGTGTATATGTCACCAAAAGCTATTCAATATAGGGCTTTTTGGGCCCTTCATAAGCTAATTGAGTTAATGAACGGAGCAGATCATCCGTACTTAAACTCCAAAGACAATGAAACAATAAGCATGAAAGATGTCTGCTATCCAAATCTCACGTGGACCACACCATAAGAAGCAATGTGAATGGAACGTCTGCCATTGGAAAATTCTTGGGGGCCACCGAAGTTATCGATCAAGCTGATATTTGTGTTTTCCCTCCATTCATCTACATATGATCTTATGAACAGGTTGGATGACAAATAACCGTCACTGTGGGCCCTAGAAGGGTTTCAATGGTGGAAATTATTATTCCCACTGTTTCACATGGTATGGTCCACTTAAGCTTTGGAACCCTTAAAATTTGGGCTCAACCCCTAAAATGAGCTGGAAAAACGTATGAATGTCATGAATAAACCACATACATTCACGGTAGCCCTAACATAGTTTACTCAGTAGCAATCCAATTTACGTTCAGGATCCGATTTATGTTATATCTATGTGAGGCATCTGGTTTTTCTGATTTTTCAGGCAACTCTAAAAAAGTGAGGCGTATCTCAATTCCATGTTGACCATGCCACTATCTTACACCTTTTTAGGCTAAATATTATATTTTTAAAATTTATGATGTGGTGGATTCAGACCTAAATCCATCCCGAATTCCATGGCTATATGCATTTTTTATTGAAAATGTACAAGAGGATCAGATATGGATATCACCTTTTGGATCCGATGGCAATTGGATTGAAAATGGATGCGGATAAATACGGATATCACCTTTTGTATCCGATTACGAGTACGAATAAGACTACCATATATTTTCGTACTTAGAGCCGAATCCGATCCAGATCCGACCCATTGAGAGCCCTACGCCCGGAGTAAGTATTTAGGGTTTTCTCGCGTCCTTCTCATCAAGAGAACCTGTGCCCGACGATTTTGGGCTCCTCCTCTCCTTCATTGCGACTCCATGGCCACCAACTCAGGGTTCTATCGGGACCGTTGATCTCTACTGCGCGATTGGACCGAACTAGTTCAATCCATACCATCTAATTAGGGCGAAAGTAAGAGAAAGTAAATGGAGAATCCTTCCTCTGCATTGAGTAGGCATCAGTTTCAGTGCAAGAAAGCCAGAGAAGAAACCAGTGACAGAATCAGCCAACTACCGGATGCTCTCCTTCATTACATCCTTTCGTTGATGCTGATGAAATTCATGGTAAGAACAAGCATTCTGTCAAGGAGATGGAGAAACTTGTGGAAACCAACCTGGGCTTATGCCACTTGTCTTGATTTTGGTGCTGAATTTGGGACTGTCGAAACCCAAAAAAAATTCGTGGCTAATGTTAACCGATATCTACAATTCCACAAAGGAAAGGAAATCCAGATGTTTAGGGTCTCGTTGGTTCCAAGTAAGCTGTCAGATGCTGAGAAATGGGTCGAATTTGCAGTAGCAAAAGAAGTTAAGGAGCTTGATGTCGACTTTTTTCAAACTGCAGGTTTTGATGAATTCAGACTTGTGCTTTGTAAATCGCCTTACTCCATCTTTAGTTGTAATTCTATATAACCCATTTAAAGTTGAGTAGCTGCAATTTCTGCCCGCCTTTGAATTTCAAAGGTTACACCTACCTCAAAACCCTCTACCTAAGCCTTGTTAGAATTACAAATGCCCTGCTTGAAAGCATGCTTTCAAATTGCCCCCTTCTGGAGGAATTGAGCTTAAGGGATTGTCGTGGTCTGACTCGTATCAAGGTTTCCACTCCAGATCTGCCACTTAAGAGCTTGACAGTGGTCGACTGTTGGGATGCTGATGAGATTGAGATTTTTGCTCCGAACCTCCAGTCATTCCGTTTCTATGGTAATTTTATGAATATGTATTTCAAGAACATTTCGAGTTTGGTGGATGTCCTTGTTAATGGTTTATGTAGGGATATTCGCATAAATAGGCATGATTGGATGACTGTTCTGCACCAACTTGAACATGTTAAGATTCTGACATTGTGTAATGGCTCACTTGAGGTATATGTTCATTCCTACTCTTCTATGAAATTCTTAACAGTTTTGATTTGTGCATCATAAGCCTCTACAAGCATTTGTAGGATCATGATCCACATAAGGTGGACCCCACCTTGTAGATGGCCTGGCTGAAAATCAGTCTGTTGGACCGTAAGTTGGGCTTCAAATGTATGAAAATTGCACGGTTCAGAGAGAGAGAGAGAGATGCTAATGAGTGGACTGGTCTGAAATTTTTGTCCAGGGTCATCTACACAGTGGGACTCACCTGATGTATGGTGGCCAGAGAGAGATGTGTTAGGCATGGCACAACTCTTTAATAATGTGACTTTTATGTTACTAAAGCCTTTCTTTTGATCTGCACAGCATATAGATTTAGTAGAGGGATTCGCACCCCAAGATTTACCTATTACATTCCACAATTTGCAAGAGTTGCAGCTATTGATGGATTGGTATGGTGGTAGCTATCTAGCCTGCACCTATAGCTTCTTCAAAAACTGTCCATGTCCTTGTCTAGAGAAGCTTTTCATTCAAGTAGGCCTTCATATGCTCCCACTGTAATTTCAGTTCCCATTTAATTTCTTTGAAGAGCTTCAGCTGACATCCTAGCCATAAATGAGAAGGGCTTTACCTATAGATTGACCTGGTGCAAAATCAGTACAATCAATTCATCAGGTGGGCAGTCCTGCAACACCGATCACCTCTTCAGGGCTTTGATTTCATCAACGCATCATGGGGCACACCTTATGCATGGCCAGGATGTGCTTTTCAGTTTAGCATATCTCATTTTGAATACTATCTTCTCTAAGAGCTGCTTATTTATGCTCTCTTGTTTCGATGTGATTTTGAAGCTTATGTCAGCGAGGACCCCTCTCAAAGAAACTACCAGTTCGAGGGACTTCCGGCAGAGGACACTTGGGAGTGTTTGATCATCTGAAAGTGATAAAAATAAAAGGTTTTAGAGGGCTCAAGGATGAAATGCAGTTGGTGAAATTTTTCCTAGAGAAGGCTATTGTACTTGAGTCTTTGGTTTTGGTAGCTCCTCGGAAAGGTGTCTGCGTCATGAAGAAGGATTCTGCATCGGAGTCTAAATCCATTGATGCATCATTGGGTCTTCTTCGCGATCGGCTATTGATCTTGGCGAAGGCATCATCATCAAATGCTTGGATGTTAATAGGTGAATATTTGGACGACGATGGAGCTTTAGCCCCGACGCATACAAAGAGCATGTTTTATCCTCGTATGCTCGGTAAATTGGGGTTTGGTGATGCTACATGAATGCTTTGCATTTTATTGCATGATCCTAGCCATCAAGTAGGTAGACTTTTTCAGCCCAGGTTCTCAGTTTGGAGAATTACACAACAGAATAATGGTCTGGATTACCCAGCCATGGATCTCCTTCTCAGTAATGAAAACCAAGTATATTGTACAAAGCCATGCATTTTGGATCCTGCAAGTCCTCTTGTTTTCTCATATCTGGATCTAGTAATTCCTTTGTTTTTATAATCTTTTTTAACACCACCAATCAGTCCGAGGATTTCTGGTCGTTGCAGTTTTTGTGATAGGGGGGCCATTTGATGAATGGTTGCATATGGTTCCACGTGCCCATGATGTGGATCGCCATTAATGATAAACATGAAAAATAAAAAACCTTGCAGACTACATGGTGATTCTTTCATTATAAATTGAGTGGGGCTCGCCAACCTTAGATCACCTCCAGGACAGAAGCAAAAGATCTAATCTCATCCAAAGTTCTCAGGGGAATTGACAGTGGAGATGGCAGCTACGCTAATGACAGCGTCTGTCAACTCAGGTGACATTCATAATCATTTTTCAGCCAAAGCAGAGGAGCAAATCCCAATCCTATTAGAGATGTTGTCTCTATGGGAAATGGCAAATTCACCATGGTAAGTGCCCGTTGAGAACTTATATGCATAATACATATATGTCTCTATGTATGCCTATTGTGAATGTATGTAGTTTTCAATAGTTACACTAATGGTAGATACGCCATATCATAGTGTGCCTTCAATGTTCATTCTAGAAATTTTATCATCTTAGGGTATGTTTGGGTACCACTTAAAAATGAATTTATCTCATTCTAGTTATAAAATTAGAATTTGAAAAACATGAGCTATTTTGTGAAGCACTTGAAATTTTTAGGCATAAGATGAGCTTAACACCCACCTCAAACAAATTTTTTTTTTTTGTTCACCATCATCTTGATGAGATCATATTATGAATGAGTTGGATGGCATATAAGCATCAGGGTGGGACCCAGGAAGGTTTCAATTGTGAGCATTCTTGTTCCTATCTTTTCCTTTGGTGTGGCCCACTTGAGTTTTGGATCTGCCCAAGTTTTATGCTAAAGCTCGAATATGGCCTGGGTAACTGATGGAGAGCGAATGTCACATAGAGACCTGGTGGGCCCCACATAGCGTTTTTAAGCCCCACATGTGCTTATTATTTGAGCCTCATAAACATGTGAGGGTTTTCTTGACATGTTTAACGTCTGGGTCTCGGACTGGTAGTGACCCCTCCAGGACCAAGATCTCAGTACTGATCGGTTCCATGGGCCCCACCATGATGTATGTGTTTTATCCACTACATCCATCCATTTTAGGAGCTCGTTTGAGGGCATGAGCCCAAAAATGAGGCAGATTAAATCTCAGGTGGACCACACCACATGAAACAGTGGTGATTGAAAGACCACTGTTAAAAACTTACCGGGGCCCACTTTAATATTTATTTGCCATCCAACCTGTTGATTAGGTCACACAGACCTGGATGAAGGGAAAACACAAATATTAGCTTGATCCAAACAGACCTGGATGAAGGGCTAATAATGCTTTTCCAGCACCGACCAGTACCGATCGACTTTGGTACTTGAGTGTTCACCACCGAATCCGAATCCCATTATGCCCCATCTACACACCAGTACATGCCAATGTGAGACGTGCATGATCCAAGTGGCCCATCCTCTGCGGGAACTTGTTTTGGCCGAAAAATCGGGCTGGTTCATTCAGAGAGAGCCACCCATTTGTTTCCTACACTGGCCCACCTAATGAGTTGACCGGCCTGAATTTTGTGCCATCACATCTATGGAGTGGCTCACTTAACATCTCAGTCGCCATCCATAAATCCGTTTTTGGGCCAAAATAGGGGAGCAAATGCCAATCTTCTTAGAGATCCATCCATCCATTTTTCAGATCATTTTAGGGTATGATCCCAAAAATGAGGCAGATCCAAGGCTCAAGTAGACCACACAATGGGAATTGAACGACCCACCATGGGAGCCCAGGAAGCTTTGGATGAAGTTGATATTTGTCTTTTCCCTTCATCCATCTCTATATATGGGGAATGGAAAATTCACCGTGGTAAGGGCTAGGTGAAAAATTGCATACACAATGCATATGCATATGAATGTATGTTTGTGTATAGTGAATATATATAGTTTACAATAGTTATGCTAATTTTACCTACACCATATCATATCCGTCTGTGATACTTGAACGGTCGGCCACTGCATCAACGGCCTTCTAGGCATCGGAGATGGCATTGATCTCTAACCCTACGTGAACTACTTCAATGATCTACTTGGCCTAGCGGATGTCCCTATCACATTTGCCAAGCACAAGGTGAAGGAGATTAAGAACGGTTCGCTTGCTATGTTCTCTATGTTTGGATTCCTCGTTGCAGCCATTGTCACTGGAAAATTACATTTTTATGTTTGATATTAGACATTAATCGACATGATTATGAATTAAGGACAACGATGATCCCAAGATATGAAAATATTCATTTCATGAATGACCAGATGGGCCAGTTCCATTTAAGGTGATGCATCCGATGTATGTTTGCAACGAGAGCTTTGACATGTAACCTCACCCCAGCGAATGTTCTTCCTTTTAACTTCCCAATTTGCTTAGGAAGTGTTATTTAATGAAATGACATGAACCCTGCAAACTCCCAGTTTGTGCACTTTCATAATTGTTGTGGATCATCCGATTAGTGGACCACCATTTGATGCACATTGAATCAAACGCTCGTGACTTTTAAGAAAAACAATCCAATGAGCTGTTGGTACCTTTTTGCCTAAATAGTTGAGATAGTTGCGCGCCAGTGCTTCACTCAAAAACTTCTAATGATTTATGTGTGACCCCTCCAAACCCTCCCACCAACTTCACCCCACTTAAAAGAGTTTCCTTATAGATTCGAGATGATCATGCATTGTGGGGCCGTAACACCGTTACAGAGAAGATGGGAACCCTGTGTTGTCTATACCAATTCATTATTAGGTTATTTTGAGGTAAATAATGCATCAGATTATGATTAGTCATGCTGTAGTTATACTGTCTCATATATGTGGCTTGATTTCCCCAAAGCATATATTTTAATAGAGAATTAATCACATATAAGTCCCTGCACCGCTATATCCTCAAAGGTTTAATGGCCACAACATGCATTAAAATGAATTCCTCAATGCATTTTGTGGTTAAAAAAAAAAAAAAAAAACCTGTACCCCAAACAGCAGACAGGTGCCTGTCGGTGATCTGAACACTCGTTGGTTGTGCTTAAAACAATTGGATAGTTTTCGTTTCAACTGTCCATTAGAATTCCATCAATCAAATAATTAGATAATTAAATTAGTGAATTCCATAATTTATTGTCCATTTAAATTGTGGCTCACAATTTGGACGAATATAATTTAAAGTAAATTATTTTAGAGAAATGCTCACACACAACTAGTTGGCGCATGGGTCCACCATTGTGCTTGCTATGACATTATAAACACCTCACCCCAAAATCACGAAAAATACCTGATGGGATTGCAGTAATTTTGAATTTGCATTCGATTAGCCCAGAGAAGCATTGCAAATGTAAATGGAGAGCCAAAAGGCAATGATGGAAACTGATTCCTTCTAGTGACATGAACCACCCGAATTTGCTAGGTTGGCCCTGTGTCAACTGTGGCGGCAAAAATACCTCAAAAATTATGAAAATGTACCAACAAGAATCCAAACTAGAAGTCCACTTATCACTTGATGCAACTCTTATCACCCAAGGAACCTCGGAAAACAGAAAATTTGGCCACGTCATTACTGATTTTGATTATTGCTGATTTAATCGACAAAAGTGCGGCTCATCTCCCTCCTTCCTCGTAGTTTTTTAAACCTCTTTATTCTTGGAGAGGCTGAGAAGTGAGCCGATTTGGGAGAGAGGCCCTAACCTGGAATCTTCTACCTCACACCATTACGCGGGAGTCACTGATGTTGAGGAATTTCACGATTTCCTAATTCTTAAAGAGTTCTACAATTTCTATCTAGATGTAGATTTAAGCTGCTTTTGGTTTCTATCTAGACATGGATTTAAGCTGCTTTTGGCTAGTGGCGATAGTGGCTCATTTGGGAGCTTGGATTTGGAATGCATTGGAATCCAAATCACAATTACATTTGAATCAAGGTGATTCCAAATCCTCATTCGTGTTTGGCTGAAATGCATTGGAATCTAAATCTCTTGTTTGGGAGCTTGTATTTGGAGGGAATTAGAATTTATCGTTATATTCACATGCCTTAGATTTGATTAACTAAATTAGCTTTCATATTCTAAATTGTCTATGTGTGTGTGTGTGTTATTTGATAGAATGATTGTAATAAGCCCATTAAATATTTACTTTAACAATAAATAAAAAAAAGAGGAGGAAATTCTGAGCCTTAGATTGGCCACAAATGCAAGGATCACAAATAGGCGACTCATTGACGTTTTTTAACTGTCCATTTAGATGTCCAATGTTTGGATGATTTAGATCATTCAATTAATAGGATTTTGTTGTTGCAACCAATAATTGAATTGTTTTGGGGTATAATTAACGTGCCATGTGTCTAAATGATTAATAGCTTAGAGACACCTTTGTTACATGTGCAACTATCCTACCATTAAAAAGGAGGCAAAAATGACATTTCCTTGTAATTCCATTCAAATCTCAGTATTTTGCTAGGATTTTAAAACACAACAATTTGCTAGGATAAAATACATCATAAAAGGTTAGATTTGGAATACTTTTGATTTCATATGCCTCCAAATCCAAGTCTTGCATGCATTTTATACTATTTGAGTCAATACCACATCCCATGAAACAAAAACGCACTAGGGAAGTGGGTGCACCCGAGCATTGACAAACATCTTGACCGTCTAGCAAAGTACTGCCACCATAAAAACGGAATGCCCAAAAATCAGATCAATCCAACCATTAGACATGCCCCCATGTAAATGTGGAATTTTTTGAGTGGTTGTTCATTATTTTTGTAGTGCTCAGGTGATAGTTGGATCCACAATTTTTTAGGGTTCCATTTTCATGGTGGGACAACCTTGTTGGATGGCTTAGATGTCATACAAACACCATAGTAGGCCCCACATGCCATACAACTAGTTGTATGTGAGCATTTCTTGTCACTCAATATTGCCTGCATATCAACCACAATGCTCCGCCAGAGTATTAAAGGTTCTCTCTTGTTTTTTACCTCTTACGACTCCATGGCCACGAACTTGAGCGGATTTTTGCAGCACTGGATCCTCAAATCCCAGCCTCAAATGGACCGAACTTGTTCATTCCACGCCGTCTAATTAGAGCAAATCGAGCTGGGATTTTATGCATTCCTCTTTCTCTAGAAAAGTGTGGGAAAGCTTGGATTCTTTTGGCAGTGGCATAGCGTTGGAGGCTAGGGTCGGTCTTACATCGGGTGAAAGTAAGAGGAACTAAATCCTTCCTCTTCATTGGGTATGCATCAGTTTCAGAGCAATAAAGCCATGAAGAAAACCAATCACAGAATCAGCCAACTACCCGATGCTGTCCTTCATTACATCCTTTCCTTGATGCCGATGAAATTCATTGTAAGAACAAGCATTTTGTCAAGGAGAAGGAGAAACTTGGGGAAAGACATCTGGGCTTATGCCACTGTTCTGGACTTTGGTGATGAATTCGCGATTGGCCAAACCCGAGAAGAATTCGTGTCTAGTGTTAACCGGTATCTACAACTCCACAAAGCCAATGAGATTGAGATGTTTCGGCTCTCGCTCATTCCATGCAATCTGTCATATGCTGAGAAATGGGTCAAATTCGCAGTAGAAAAGGAGCTAAGGAGCTTGACATCAAATTCGCAGTAGCAAAAGGAGCTAAGGAGCTTGATATCGACTTCCCTCGAAAAATATATGATGACGAATTCGAATTCAAATCTGTGCCTCCTAAATTGCTCAACTCCATCTTTAGTTGTGATTCTATAATCCATTTAAATTTGAGTTGCTGCCGTTTCTTCTTGCGATTGAATTTCAAAGGTTGCCCCTGATGGGGTTTTCCTCCTCAGCTCAAAGGAGAGATTGGTGCAGCCTGAGTGTGAGCGAGCGCCCGGACCAATAGTGGTCGGGTGACCGAAAATACACTCAGAGGGGCGTTTAGTCGCTGGATTGTTTTACAACAGTAGGGCACCCGATGGTCTGTTGACCGGGCGCTGCCCGACCATGTTGGCCCAGGCGCCCGATATTCGAAATTTTTCTCCATGTACTCACTGGACAGGTTTTTGGCTTGGGCGGGCACCCGACAGTTCACTGACCGGGCGCTTAACCCTACGTGGACTGCTTATACGCAGTTTCCTAATTCGGTTCTGTTTCCTTTGGTTTTCTATTTAAGAGGTTCCAAAACGTGATTAGGGGATTCCATTAAGGTGTTTTCACGTCCAAGGTGAGAGAGAGAGAGAAAAAGAAAAAGAGAGAAAGAGAAAAGAGAGAGAGGAAGCTTGTGGAAGGGAGATTCTGCCCGTAGAGGTGATCCACTGCACAGTCGACGTCTCAGTGCTTCTACGTCCTCGTGATCGGTGAGATCTCTCCATTTTCATTATTCTCTTATTGTTCATCCACTCCTGCGCGAGTGAATAAGGTTTAATCCAAGTGGTGTGTGCTTGTGATCGGTTGTAACGCTTTACTTCATAGTCAATTGTTGCTCTGGAATAGGTCCCGTGGTTTTTACCTCTTCGAGGGTTTTCCATGTAAAAGTCTCTTGTGTCGTGAGGTTGTTGATTTGCTTTTGATTATTACATTATCATAGCCCATAATTCTAGTGTATTGGGGGGCGAGATCCTAAGTTTTTGTGAAACACACTCAACAAAGTTGTATCAGAGCGTTTAGGTTGGTTGAACGGAGTGGGATTGGTTTTGAATTATGAAAGGTAGCTCGTCAAAGATAATCAGTCTCAATGGTTTTAACTGGACCATATGGAAGGCTAAGATGGAGGACTTACTTTATTGCAAGAACTTATATGCTCCAATCTTAGGCGTATCAGCGAAGATAAATGATATGCTAGATGATGATTGGAAGAAGTTGGACCGGAAGGCGGTGGGGTTCATTAGACAATTGTTGGATGATTCGGTGTTCCACCATGTGTCTACAGAGACCTCAGCCGCTAGCCTATGGCTGAAATTGCAAGGGCTGTATGAGAGGAAGACAACCGGTAATAAGATTTTTCTAATAAGACGACTTGTGAATCTCAAGTTCAAAGATGGTGGTTTCGTGACTGAACACATGAATGAGGTCAACAACATATTGAACCAACTCTCCGTTATAAAGATGGTCATGGACGATGAACTACAGGCTTTGCTATTGCTTAGCTCATTGCCTGACAGTTGGGAGACATTGGTTGTATCTCTGAGTAACTCTGCGCAAGACGAAAAGGTGTCCATGGGACAGGTAACTAGTTGTCTCTTTAATGAGGAGACAATGATGAAGTCTTAGGGGTCTACTCAACAAGAAGCCCTTATGATACAAGATCGGGGGAGATGAAAGAACAGGAAGGGTGGGAAGGTCCGAGATAAATCAAGATGCAAGTCGAGTGTTAGGAAGGATGTTGAATGCTAGAATTGTGGCAAGAAGGGCCACTACAAGCATGAATGTAAAAAATCCCATGCCCGAGTACTTAAAACGGCCTATGAACATGATGTTTCTCCTTATTGAGAGTGCTAGACAATTGTCACTAGTGTAGTTGAAACAGTACCATAAGAACCCTCTTTTTTTAGATAAAACTTCGGCGGAGTTTGGTTAATGCTATTGATGGATTGGGTGGTTGGTTGCTATCTGGCCAATGCCTATAGCTTCTTCAAAAACTGTCCATGTCCTTGTCTAGAGAAGCTTTTCATTCAAGTAGGCCTACATATGCTCTGACTGTGATTTCATTTCCCATTTAATTTCTTTGAAGAGTTTCAGCTGACATCCAAGCCATAAAATGAGATGGGCTTTACTAGTAGATTGACCTGGTGTAGAAATCACACCAATCAGTTCATCAGGTGGGCCACAGATGTACATTGTCCTTTGTTTTCGGGCATGTGTACCTGGTCATCTGCACACCGGGGTGTTGGTATAATGGCCATGAATGCCTGTAACGGTCATAATTTACAAATATGTTGTCATACCAGTCATGAGTTACTCGGGAGGCGATTTAATCTTTTTTTAATTGTCATCAAGGGTTACCGATTGTTATGCTATAAAATGGACCAGTGGGAAGTCGAACTACCTTGGGTACCACCCAAAAACTACCTTGTAAGTGTCACTGGTAAAACCCAATTGGCAATTAGCAATTGCCAGTCCTGCCACTCCGATCACCTATTCAGGGCTTTGATTTCATCAAAGCACCGTGGGGCCCACCTGATGCATGGCCAGGATGTGCTTTTCAGCTTAGCAAATCCCATTTTGAATACTATCTTCTCTAGAGCTGCTTATTTATCCTCTCTATGTTTTTAATGCAAATTCGAAGCTTCCATCTGTTGCCAAGGACCCCTCTCAAGGAGAGTGCCAGTGCAAGAGATTGTCAGCAAAGGATCCTCCGGATATTGCGATTGATCTTCTGAAGGCAATAAAAATGAATGGTTTCAGAGGGCTCAAGAAGGAAATGCAGTTGGTGAAACTTTTCCTAGAGAGCCTTTGGTTTTGGTAGCTTGAAAGGTGTCGGCAGCGCAAACAAGGATTCTGCATTGGAGTCTAAATCCATTGGCACATCATTGGGTCTTCTTCGCGAGCGGCTATGGATCTTCGCAAAGGCATCATCATCCAATGCTCGGATATTAATATGTGAATATTCGGATGAAAATGGTTCTTTAGTCCCAATGCATACTGAAGTTTACTGTGAGGGGTAGCTTTGTGGTCATGGAGCATATTTTCTTCGAATTTGGTCTGTAAGTTAGGTTTTGGTAATTCTACATGAATGCTTTGCATTTCATTACACGATTCTAGCCATCCAGTTAATAAACTTTTCGGCCCAAGTTCTCAGTTGGGAGAATTTAGGCCCATGGTTTGTTATGTAGACCATTGGTCTGTTGCATAACACTGGGGATGGACCGTCACAAAAATTGTCCTGGATACTCCTTTTGAAGTATAATAATCTGGATTACTGAACCATGGGTACCCTTCTCAGAAATGAAAGCCATATTTATTGTACAAAGCCATGTATTTTGGATCCTGTACTTCCTCTGTTTCTAAATTCTGGATCATGTGCTTCCTTTGTTTGTAAGCTCTGTTTGCACACCACCAATCAGTCTGAGGACCTTTGATCTTTGCAGTTTTTGTGATGTGGTCATTCATGTGTGGCCATTTGATGGATGGTCTTGTGTGGTTCCACAAGCCCATAATGTGGAATGCCATTAATGATTAAAAAAAAAACTTGCAATTTGTTAACTTTGATAGTAATGCAGATTTAAGTGGGGCTTTATGGTAATCTGACATTAAAAAATAAAAAATCCCAACAACAAATGAAGACTATAAGGTAGATCTTTCATTATATTGTGTGGAGTTCATATATATGGTAGAATATGGAAAGATTGTAATATTACTCGTGTTAAGGCAAATTACTTTTTTATGTTTGATATAGACATATAGTCATTAATCAACATGATTATGAATTAAGGACGAGAACCTTCACAAGTGATGAAAAATTCTATTTCATGAATGACCAGATAAGCCAGCTCCAATTAAGGCGCAGACGCATCTGAGTTAGCAATGAGACCTTTGACATGTAGCCTCACCCAGGGAATGTTCTTCCTTTTTAACTTTCCAATTTGCTTAGACAGTGCCTTAATGAAATGGCATAAGCCCTACAAACCCTGGATTTGTGCACTTTCACAATTAGGGCTGTCAATGGGCTGGGCTCGGGCATGCCAAATGTAACTATCAAAATTTTGAATAGGCCAGGCCCGTAACAGTTCAAAATCTGGGCTGGGGCTAACCCCAGGCCCAGCCTATTGACAGCCCTATTCAAAATGGTTGTGGACTATCCAATTAGTGGACCACCATTGTTACAGGTCTATAACAGTCTTTATGGGTCATTTTTTATCCTAACAGCCATTGCAGCCTTTACAACCCTGCAACGTGTAATGGTTGCCACCACTACTTTTATGGCCCCGGCTTTTACGACACATTCATGGGGCTCACATGATGAATGGCCAGGATTTGCTTGTCACCTTAGCGAATCTCATTTTGAACAGTCTTTTCTCTGGACGTGAATTTGAAGCTTCCCAAGAATTCCCTTCAAAGGGACTACCTATGCAAGAGACTGCCAAACCCTCCAGAGATTGTGTTTGATCATCTGAAAGTGATAAAAATGAATGGTTTTAGAGGGCTCAAGGATGAAATGCAGTTGGTGAAATTTTTCCTAGATAATGGTATTGTACTTGAGTCTTTGGTTTTGGTAGCTCCTTGGAAAGTTGTCTTCAACATGAGGAAAGATTCTGCATTGGAGTCTAAATTCATCGACACATCATTGGGTCTTCTTCGTGAGCGGCTATTGATCTTGGCAAAGGCATCATCATCAGATGCTCAGATATTAATATGTGAATATTCAGACGACGATGGAGCTTTAGTCCCTACGCTTACTGAAGTTTTATACGAGGGCTAACTTTGTTGTAAGGGGTAGCTTTGTGGCCATGGAGGATATTTTCTTTATATTTTGGTATGTGAGTTGGGGTTTGGTGATTCTATGTGAATGCCATTCCCAGCAATCCGGTCAGTCTGACTTTTCCATGCAGGTTCTCAGTTCAGAGAATTTGGGCCCATGGTTTGTGATGTAGACCATTGGTCTGTTGCATAATCCTGTATATGGGCCATCTAAAAAATTGTCCTGGAAACTCCTGTTGAAGAGATTTTTGGCACATGGCCCACTCACAGCAGGGCACAATAGAACAATGATGTGGATTACCGAACCATGGGTCCCCCTCCAAGAAAATAAACTTAGTTTATTCCACAAAGCCATGTACTTTTGGATCCTGTAATTCCTCTGTTTCGTAACTCTGTGTGTTCACCACTAATTAGTCAGAAGATATCTGATCATTGTAGTTTTTGTGATTTGGTCCATTCATGGGTGGCCATTCGATGAATGGTCGCAAGTGGTTCCATAACCATGATGTGGAATGCCATTAATGATAAAAGAACAAACCTCATCACGTTGACAACAAAAAAAAAAAGAAAGAAAAAAAAAATCAGATTACATGGTAATTCTTTAATTATAAACTGTGTGCGGCCTACCAACTGTTTGGATAATTTATTTTTTCACCTTCAATCCTGATAAGATCATATTGTAAATGGGTTGGATAGCATATGAACATCATGGTGGGTCCAAGGAAGGTTTCAATTGTGTGCATTCCTGTTTCCACCTTTTCTTTCTGTGTGGCCCACTTTTTTTTTTTTTTTTTGAAGAGTGGCCCACTTATGGCCTTTGAAGTGTTCCTAGTGGCCCTTGTTGAGGGCTACCGCATCAATGGCCTTCTAGGCATCGGAGATGGAAATGACCTCTAAACCTAGCACTAGCACGACTTACTTCAAGCCGCTCGGCCTAACGATTGACCCCATAACATTCGTTGAGGTTGAGGGTGAAAGAGATTCAGAACGGTCTCCTAGCCATTTATCACTGGCAAGAGCCTGCTTAAAGACCTCCTTGACCAACTCAACAATCCAGTTGCCAACAATGCATGGGTCTACGCTACCAAATTTGTTCCTAGATTACAAATTTTTTTTTCCTCTTGAAGCATTGATCTCCATTCTCATGCTTTGGTTAGCATGAGAATATTGTATATTACTGGTGTTAATGCAAATTAGATTTTTATGTTTAATATCAGCTATTAATCAATATGATTATGAATTAAGGATGAGGACGGTCACAAGAAATGAAAAATTCCATTTCATGAAAGACTAGATGAATCTGGTTAAGGTGCAGATGCATCCGATGTATGTTACCAATGAGACCTTTGACATGGTCTTCCTTTTAACTTCTAAATTAGCTTAGGTAGTGTCATTTAATGGCATAAACCTTGCAAATCCCTAGTTTGTGAACTTCCATAATTGTTGCAGACTATCCGAGTAGTAGACCACCACTTGATGGCCATTCAATCCGACCTCTTCCTCCAAACTTCAAACATTCGTGACTTTTAAGCAAAACAATCCAATGGGCAATTGAGATGGTGCGTGCCAGTACTTTATTTGAAATCCGATAATGGTATTTGTGTCCCTGCCAAACTTTCTCACCAACCTCAGCCTTAAAAAGAGTTCCCCCGTAAATTGGAGATGACTTGGCTGAGGTATACAAAAAAGTTATGTAAGACCTAATGGCAGAAACCATTATACATTATAGGACCATAATGATGCAGTGAGGGACATAGTGAGGTTGATCACTATCTTCCTCACTCGATAATTACTTCAAATCCATGAATCTTTTAGGCTCCTTAACAAGGGTTCTTTGATTCTATCAGGGAAAAAAAAAAGAAATAATTCCTAATAAATTTAAAATAACTTTGATTGATGATAAAAAAAAAAGAAAAGAAAATTATGACTCTTTAAAAGGAACTCAAACTTAGGATAAAGTTTTAGATATAGAATCCAACTCAAATACTTAAAAAAATGTGACTTACTATAAATAGTAAACTTGTCATTTATAGACGACCTCTATTTTTATTAGACTTCATGGTTTTTAGCAAAAAATAGTAAGTGTCTAATTTGATCCAACCATGTTATTCGTCTTAGTTTTCTAAGCCCTTTTCATGTTGGGAATTGACTTCTACAACTCAGAGGATCAAAACTTATACTCGGATTAAAACTTACTATTTATAATCAAAACAAAAATTCAGCCTGAGCAAACATGCATAGCGAGGTTGGTTGGCTTTAGTAGGTCTTCCTACTCATAAAATCATACATATTATGTCGAAAAACACATCTCAATTTATGAGATATGACTGATTTAATATTCTAATTTTCCGCCTCAATCAAGCTTTTTTTTTATCCATCTTTACCATGAAAGTGTCTGCAACCCGAGACATGGTATAATAACTACTTCCAAAAAAAATAAAAAAAGAAGAAAAGGCTCCATAATAGGCCTATATGGACCAATATAGTTAAAAAGGAAGCTTAAAGAATCATTACAACCAATAGGCCACAATGGGGAGTGGGGTAGGTGTACTAACAGTGGGGTGTGTGCAATAACCCATGCCAAAAAAGAAAAAAGAAAAAAGCCTTCAGTTGAAACTTGCTAATGGTTTATGTGAGACACCTCATTATTCCCACTGTTTCCTGGGGGGGCCCAGGGAATGTTTCAACGTTGGAAATCATTATTCCCACTGTTTCCCGTGGTGTGGTACACTTGAGCTCTGGATATAATTAAATTTTGGGCTGAAACCCTAAAATGATCCAAAAAACAGATGGACGGCATGGATAGATCACATACATTCAAGGTGGGCCCAACAGAGTTTAATAAGTACGATAAAGCGTACTGCGTTACTCAGGAGCAATCCGCTTAAATGTTGTTCCAACGATTTGGGGCCTTTTCTCTTTCCCTCTACTCACTCCTTACGACCCCATGACGAAGCGGGATTGAATCATGTTTTGGTAAGTATTGAATTTCGACATTTTCTTCCTTTACAAATCAATTTGAATAAGCAGATTTTCGCAGCACAGGATCCTCAAACCCTACCTCCAATTTGACCGAACTAGTTCAATCTACACCGTCTAATTAGGGCGAAAGTAAGAACAATTAAAATGGAGAATCCTTCCTGTGGATTGAGTAGGCATCAGTTTCGGAAGAAGAAGAAAGCCATGGATAAAATTAATGACAGAATCAGCCAACTACCCGATGCCATCCTTCATTACACCCTTTCCTTGATGCCAATGAAATCCATAGTAAGAACAAGCATTCTCTCAAGGAGATGGAGAAACTTGTGGAAACCCATCTGGGCTTATTCCTCTGCTCTGGACTTTGGTGACGAATTCACGACTGGCCAAACCCGAGAAGAAATCGTGGCTACTATTAACCGATATCTACAACTCCACAAAGGCAAGAAGATCCAGATGTTTCAGCTCTCGTTCAATCCTGGCGATCTGTATCTGTCAGATGCCGAGAAATGGGTCGAATTCGCAGTAGAAAAAAGTGTTAAGGAGCTTCATATCTGCTTCTGTAAAGCTATAGATTGCCTGCCATTCGAACCCGTGCATTGTAAGTTGCTTAAATCAATCTTTAGTTGCGATTCGGTAACCCATTTGAATTTGAGGGGCTTCAATTTCTCCCCACCATTGAATTTCAAAGGTTGCTCCTACCTCCAAACACTCCACCTAAGTGTTGTTCGAGTTACAGATGCCCTGTTTGAAAGCATGCTTTCAAATTGCCTACTTCTGGAGGAATTGAGTTTGAGGGATTGTCAAGATCTGATTCATGTCAAGGTTTCTGCTCTCCATCTGCCATTTAACCGCTTGACAGTTGTCAAATGTTAGGATGCCGAAGCGATTGAGATTTTTGCTCCGAACCTCCAGTCATTCCATTACTATGGTGATTTTATTCGTATGTATTTCAAGAACATTTTGAGTTTGGAGGATGTCTTTGTTAATGGTGTAGGTAAGATAGGTTACAGTGTTGAGGATGAATGGATAACTGTTCTGCACCAACTTGAACATGCTAAGATTCTGACATTGTGTAATATCTCACTTGAGGTATATGTTCATTCCTACTCTTCTATGAAATTCTTAACTGTTTTGATTTTTGGAAAAAAGAAATAAAAAAGAAAAGAAAAGTAAAGGGAAACAAGAAAAATGCTAATGAGTGGACCTGCCCGAATTTTTGGCTAAGTCATCTAAACAGTGGGACCCAACTGATATATGGTGCACAGAGGTGCATGTTTGGCATAGCACAACTCTTTAATAATGTGACTTTTATGTCGTAAAGTCTTTCTTTTGATCTGCACAGCATGTATGTTTTGCGGAGGATTATAGACGTGAAGGTTTGCCTGTTACATTCCACAATTTGCAAGAATTGCAGCTGTTGATGGATTGGTGTCCTGATGGTTATCTTCTTCAGAAACTGTCCATGTCCTTGTCTAGAGAAGCTTTTCATTGATGTAGGTCTCATATGCTTCCACTGTAATTTCAGTTCCCATTTAATTTCTTTGAAGAGTTTCAGCTGACATACTAGCCATCAATGAGATGGCTTTACTTATATAGATTGAGCTGGTGCAAAAATCAGTCAAATCAATTCATCAGGTGGGCCACAAATGTATATTGTCCTTTGTTTGCCTGGTCATCTGCACACTTGTGGTGTTGGTACAATGGGCATGAGTGCCATATACACTATGCATACCACCCAAAAACAACATGGCATGGGTCATGGAAAAACCCAATTGACAATTAGTGATCAGCAGTCCTCCAACACTGATCACCTCTTCGGGGCTTCGATTTTATCAAAGCATCGTGGGGCCCACCTGATGGATGGCCAGGATGTGCTTGTCAGCTTAGCAAATCTCATTTTGAATATTATCTTCTCTCAGAGCTGCTTATTTATGCTCTCTTTGTTTTTTATGAGAATTTGATGCTTTTGTCTGCCACCAAGGTCATCTCTTTAAATGACTACCAGTGTGAGGGACTGGACACTCCGGAGATTGTGTTTGATCATCTGAAGGTGATAAAAATGAATGGTTTTAGTGGGCTTGAGGATGAAATGCAGTTGGTGAAATTTTTCCTAGAGAAGGCTATTATACTAGAGTCTTTGGTTTTGGTAGCTCCACAGAAAGAAGAGGGTTCTGCATCGGAGTTAAAATCAGTCGACACACCATTCGGTCTTCTTTGCGAGCAGCTATTGATCTTAGCAAAGGCATCATCATCTAATGCGCAGATATTAATATGTGAATATTTGGATGACGATGGTGCTTTTGTCCCAACGCATACTGAACTTTTCCATAATGAGTAGCTTTGTCGCCATGGAGCATATTTTCTTCAAGTATGGTCTGTAAGGTCAATAGACTTTTTGGCCCAGGTTCTTTGTTCCAGGAATTTGGGCCCATGGTTTGTAATGTCAACCATTCTTCAGTTGCATAACATCAGGGGTGGACCGTCTCAAAAATTGTTATTGAGACTCCTGTTGAAGAATTTTTTGGTGCATTGCCCACTTGCAGCAGGACACAGTAGAACAATGGTCTGGATTGCTGAACCATGGGTCCCCTTCTTGGAAATTAAAATCAAGTTTATTGTACAGTGTCATGCATTTTGTATCCTGTAATTCCTCTGTTTCTAAATTCTGGATCCTGTGCCTTTTTCTTAAGCTCTGTTTGCACACCACCAATCAGTCCGAGGATCTCTGATTTTGCTGTTTTTGTGATGTGGTCTATTAATGGTAACAAGAAAAGGGGATTTAGTGGGGCTATATGGTAACAAGAAAAGGCAGACTATATGGTAATTCTTTCATCATATATTGAGTGGGGCTCACCAACTGCTTGGATTTTTTTTTTCCTACCTTCATCATGATGAGAGCATATATGAATGGGTTGGATGGCTTATAAACACCACGGTGGGTCCCAGGAAGGTTTCAATTGAGAGCATTACTGTTCCCGCCCTTTCCTTTGGTTTGGCCCACTTGAACTTTAGATCTGCCCAATTGTTCTGCTGAAGTTTGAATATGGTCTGGCCCACCTTTTTATTCACTGTGATTTTGTTAGGCAGCTGTGGCACAATGTTTTTACCCTATTCGGGATGTTGTGGGTGTTGCCTGTCTCTATTGCCGACTTCTTCAGGGCGTGGCATGGGAGTATGTTCGCAAGTATGGAGTTAAAACTGTGGCATCTCGTGCTGTTGGCAGGTTTGTGGTGTCTTTAGAAAGAAAGAAACAACAGATGTTTTAGGAACTGGGAGGGGAGAGCAGCTGAGGTGTTCAAGTTAGTGACAAGTTAGTGAAAAGTCTTGTTTTGGATTGGGCTATGGCCTCTAAGGGTGTCGTGCAGATCCCGGAAAGGTGGGGTGAGCTATAAGGTGGTGGGGCTTTTGTATAGTTTTCTTTTTATTTTTGTATATTCTGGCTTTGGCCTTCTTCCAAGAATTTTCACATCGTTTCAAAAAAAAAAAAAATAACTGATGGATAGAGCAGATGTCGCATAGAGACCTCGGTGTTAAAGCAAATTACATTTTTTTTCTGTTTGATGTTAGCCATTAATCAACATGATCATGAGTTGAAGGACCAGGGTGATTTGTTGAAGGACCAGGGTGATTTGTAAGTGATGAAAAATTCCATTTCATGAATGCCAGATAGGTCAGTCAGTTTGAAGTGCAGGCGCATCCCATGTATGTTAGCAATGAGATATTTGACATGTAGCCTCACCCAGGCTAATTTTCTTCCTTTTAACTTCCCAATTTGCTTAGGGAGTTCCATTTAATGAAATGACATAAACCTTGCAAACCCCTGGTTTGCGCACTTTCATAATCGTTGTGGAACATCCGATTAGTGGACCACCATTTGATGGAATCCAATGGGTGATTGGTGCCTTCTTACCTAAATAGTAGGTAGTTGCACGCTAGTGTTTTAGTTGAAACCTGCTTAGTGGTTTATGTGGGACTCCTCCAAACCCTCTCAGCAACTTCAGCCCACTTAAAAAGAGTTCCTCTATTGATTGAAAATGACCCAGCTACGGCATTAGACCCAGCTTATAAGGGAAGCAGATTTCACTACAACCCTGGACAATGCTTGTTCTTAGCAAACATAGAACAGGCAACCCTTTGTTGTCTATATTGTACTTATGCTCTGACTGTAACTTCCCGTTTAATCTCTTTGAAGAGTTTCAGCTGACATCCTAGCCATAAATGAGATGGGCTTTACTTATATAGTGGCCATGAATGCCTGTAATGGTCATGAGTTACAAATATGCTATGGTGATTTAAACTTTCTTGATTGTCATTGAGGGCAAAACAGTGGCGGGTACAGATTGTTATGCTGTAAAATGGACCAGTGGGAAGGGGGGAACCCATGGGTAGCACCCAAAAACAACATTGTAAGGGTCACAGGTAAAACCCAATGGCTTCAATTTCATCAAAGCATTGCGGGGCCCACCTGATGCATGGCCAGATGTGCTCTTCAGCTTAGCAAATCCTATTTTGACTACTATCTTCTGCCGGAGCTGCTTATTTATGCTCTCTTTGTTTTTAATGTGAATACAAAACTTCCGTCTCCAAGGACACCTATCAAGGAATGTACCAGTGTGAGAGATTGACAGCAGAGGATCCTCCAGTGTTTGATCTTCTGAAGGCCATAAAAATGAATGGTTTTAGAGGGCTTGAGAAGGAAATGAGATTGGTGAAAATTTTCCTAGAGAGTGCTATTGTACTAGAGTCTTTGGTTTTGGTTGCTACTCAGAAAGGTGTCGGCCACACGAAGAAGGATTCTGTATCTGAAGTTAGTAGTAAGGGTTAGCTTTTCTTTTGACTTTTGTCTGCAAGTTGGGTTTGGTTATTCTACATGAATGCTTTAAATTTGATTGCACGATTCTAGCCATCCAGTCAGTAGACTTCTCGGCCCACGTTCTCAGTTTGTAGAATTCGGGCTCATGGTTCGTGATGTAGGCCATTGGTGTGTTGCATAACATTGTGGATGGACTGTCTAAAAAATTCTCCTGGATACTCCTGTTGAGGAGATTTTTGGCGCAGGGTACACTCGCTGCAGGACACAACAGAACAATGATCTGGATTTCCAAACCTTGGTTCCCCTTCTCAGAAATGAAGACCAAGTTCATCTACAAAGCCATGTATTTTGGATCCTATACTTCCTCTTTTTCTTAGTTCTGGGTCATTTACTTCCTTCGTTCGTAAGCTCTGTTTGCACACCATCAATCAATCAGATCTGATCTATGCAGTTTTCGGATGTGATTTCAAACGGGCATCATCAGATGTGATTTCGGATAATGCTCTTGCTGGAAAAATATGAAAATAAATGGAGAAAAAAAATGGGATGCAATTTTGGATAATGCTCTTGCCAGCAAAATATGAACTTAAATGGAAAAAAAAATGTCATGTGCTTCTCTTCTAGAGACTCACGCATGGAAATAGTACTTTAAATGGAAGTGCTAGCGATGTATATGAGACGCTGACCACAATGTATTTATTGTATATCCATACCGTCCATCTGTTTTTCAAACTATTTTAAAATATAGTCTTAGATGAAGAAAATACGATTTTCAAGTGGACCACACCACAGGAAAGAGTGGTCATTGAACGCCCACATTTAAAAACTTCTTAGCAACTTCCTAGCATCCATCGTAATGTTCATCGACCATCCAACCTTTTGATAAGGTCACACAGACGTGGATGAAAGTTAAAAAAAAAATTAGAATATTAGCTTTTTCCAAAACTTTTGGAGCTAATAAAATTTTAATGATCAATAATCACTATATAGGTCAATGCTCACCCTCCAAACCTCCCAACTATTTCCCTTCATGTTGTCCGCTTGAATCACAAATGAGTCTGATTTTTTAACCCCCCTCCCAATTTCAGTGTGCCATCTAATGGTTGGAGTGGATTTCATATTTCATTGCGGTGAGCCGTGTAGATATCAAGGGTGAACGTTTCTCTCCCAAACTTTTCTTTTAGTGTGCCCCACCTTAAGCACAAGTCAATCTGATTTTTTGGCCCTGAACCTAACTAGGAATGACCTATCTAATGGTTGGAGTGAATTTCATAGTAGGCCATGTAAAAATCAAGGGTGGGCATTCCTCTCTCCATTGGTTTCCCTTTAATGGCCCACCCGAATCTTGGACCATTCTGGTTTTTGGGCCTTGGGCATAAGATGGGCTGACGCATCAGTTGTCCGGAGTGGATTTCACATACATATCACAGTGGACCCCATTCGAGCCCACCGCTACTTTGCTCGCACATCTAGACTCCCGCGAAGAGAATACACACGGAGGGGTGCACGCCCACGCACACACATTCGTAAATGAGATGGTACTAATGAGAGCTTCCCATGAGGTCGAGCTGTACGGGTCCACCATGATGCGTGATGGACATCCATGCCATTCATTTGGGGTTTCCCTCTAGATTACGGGATGTGCCAAAAATCAGCCGATAGATAAAATTGTTACCTGGAGTGATTCCAACAGATTCCTTCATTCCAACCAAGCTACTTTGAGCAACCTTATATAAGAATCTTGACTGTCTGGAATCACCCACACGAGCAATCATGTCATCATCAAGAAGAATGTTGCTCGGTTTTAAATCACAATGGATGATTTTGGCCCATCACAGGCTCGGATTGGGTTTGGGCTTATGTAAAACAATGTGGGTCGGGCTTTGACACAACTTGGCCTAACCCTAGCCCAATCCATCGACACCCCTTAGTAGAGAGAGCAAGAGAGGAGGTTTAAGTTTGATTGATTAGACCACAAGTTATGTTCCACCCAGTGGATAACTTCCAACCACTTAAGTGAATGTAGCGTACAAGCCTTCCAATAGGTTGGGCCCACCATGAGGATCACTTAGTGCAAAATTAGCTCCATCTGCTCATCAAGTAGGTCATACCTAGAAAACAATGTCTAGCTATTGATAACTAGACCTTCTCAATTAGTGGATGTAGCAGATTTTTTCATAAAGAAATCTCAACTTGTTGGACAGATTAATTGGATATTGCAAGTAGATGAAAGGTTGGAAGTTACCTTCTTAGAGGACTAGAACTTGTGGTTGAGAAAGGGTACGTCAATTTGGGTGGACCCTACCATAATATTTATGTGAAATTCACGCCAACCACCCGTGTGCATCACCCCATTTTAGGCCCAGGGCCCAAAAATCAGTTGCATCCATCATTCAGGTGGGCTACACAATTGGAAATGGTGTACATGCAACACTTAATTACCCTCCAAACTATTTCCCTACGTGGGGCCCATTTGAATCATGGATGGGCCTGATATTTAGACCCCAAGCTTACTGTGCCATCTAATGGTTGGAGTGGATTTAATACTATAAACACAGTGGACCCTATAAAAATCAAGTGTGGACTTCTCTCTTCCAATATTTTCTTTTGGTGTGGCCTAACTAAATCAGCGCCAGCCTAATTTTTGGCCCTAGAAGTAACTTGGGAAGACACATCTAATGGTCAGAGTGGATTTCATTGTGGACCATGTAAAAATCAAGGTTGCATCCCTCTCCCCAACATTTTCCCTTGGTATGGCCCACCTAAATCACCGACTAGTCTGATTTTTGAGCTTTAGACCTTTGCTTGCAAGTCCAATCTCTTGTAAAGCATAACACACACGCGCACGCATGTACACACACACACACACACACACACACAAGGAAATAGGGAAAATTATTACCTGGAGCGATGTACCAAATAGATCCCTTCATTCCAGCTGAACTAGTTTGAGCAAACCTCAAATGATCTAGGCCAGCCCGAAATCACCCACACGGGCAATCATGTCATCATCAAGAAGAATGTTGCTCAGTTTTAAATCTCGATGACTGATCGACGTTTGGCAATGATTATGTAGATAATCCAATGCAGAGGCCACATCTATAGCTATGTTTAGCCTTTGAGTAAACTTCTAGTTCCATCTTTGTGCAACCACTTCTCTAAACTTCCGGTGCCAAACAAATTGGTAGAAGAGAACCCATTTGTTGCTTTAAAGAGTTCCGCATAAGATACATTCACAAAAGGATCCTAACAGAAGGCACAACCATAGCCATAGACTTTTTCCTTGACTTTTTGACCCAATAAAGAGCAATAAAGAAACACGGAAAATGATGAAGGGTCTACAAGCATGCATGCATGCCGATACAACACAAGGGTCTAAGATGTAAACTCTCCATTGTATAGGCATAAAGTTTGGATGTTATTGGCCTATCAATCATGCTGTTTAACTTCTAAAATTGTTTAGGTCAGTCATTTGTCTTGTACATTTTTTTCTCACCCGAGTGAAATGGCCTTATTTTGAGTCACAAGAAAATAAGTGTGGCTCAACTTTTCATAAGGCTCGGATGTGGCACAAACTCCACATTGGCATGTGTGATTGCATGCAATGGATAGGGCTCTCTTCACATGTGGGCCCAACCAACCTATGCTTTCTTACGCCATGCTGTACTAGTCCTCCCCACAAACCTCCATTGATATTTCTTCCAACAGAAGAAGTGAATTCCTCCTCTCAAGAACCCATGATCAATCCATATTTCCAGATGGAGAGAAGTAGTTGTAAATGCACTTATTGGCATTCACCGTTAGAGACTACCATGGTTTGATAATTCTAACCATCTTGTTAGTGGTGATTCAATATACATTTAAAATGGGGCAATGATTTACATTCATCAAGCAAAATAACTTTATCAGTTGAATGTAATCATTAGACTATATAAGTTTATTTTTTCCATTTACTTTCTTTCTTTCTACTTTTGTGTGTGTGTGTGTGCACGCTCGTGCCAAATCCATCATGAGATTCATTGGATGAATGCTTCATCGGACTAATATCAAGTTAGAAGTTGGTAGTCCAATAGATAAACTAGTTCCTTAAGATTGAAAAATCATTTTAAAACGTTTGCATAAAATATATTAGTGATTAAATATCTTTGTAACCAAATAGTATTCTTATTATAACAAGATGATGTCTTTTTCAAATTAAATTTATGATAGAATCTCCCTTCGCCCAACACAAGAGAAAAAAGGAAAAAAAGAAAGAAACACATCTTCTCATATAATCACTATCAATACAAGTACACTCTTCTGCCAATGTTAAATATATCGAGAGCTTGTTTAGAAAAGCATTCAACAAATTATATTTTGAAATGTTTCTTAACACAACTATCAATAATAACTTAGTAATGACTAAGGTAAGATGAACCTTCATCTAATATTTGCGACCTAACTTGTCTGTTGCAGTGAATCCCCACCCCCAGATAAAAGTCCTTGATTGCATGCATTTCTGCAACAACATCTCTCATCCACATTCTTTCTCCTGGAGATTCTGCAGAGCACAACACACCAATTTTGACCATTGAAATCAAGCATTCATGCATTCTATTTCTTCTATCGACATGATTTTCATTGTGTTGAATAACTTCAGCTTCTTCTTCGAGCAATTGTGTATCAACAATCTCCATTACTCGTTCAGGCAAAGCTAATTCAGCAAAATGATGAAGGCTTAGATTGTCCTTAAACATGTCGTCGGTTGGGCCCTTTCCAGTGATCATCTCCAATAGAAGGATTCCATAGCTGTAAACATCTCCTTGTGTAGATGCTTTACTGCCCATCCCATACTCTGTAATTTATACATCTCATATTGAAATGTAAGTGACCATTTAGATAAATGAAATCAAAGGTTGAATTTTGAGAGAGAGACGAGGGAATATTCTATTTGAACAAGTAAATGACATTTTTGCTATTCTAAGCATCCAAATTTCTAACATCAATTAGTGTGCTATGAACTTGTAAGTTCTTGCAAAGATGTTCTACAATGAACAAGACTATTAAAATGAAAGAACTCAACATCTCTATCATCAAGTGAACATATGAGTTATTGTTGTGATTTTTATGTAACACATATCTTAACTGAGGACATTGTCATAAAAGAATTCTTTATACCTCATTATGGTGTGATTCATGTGTAACACATATCTTAACTAAGATGTTATAAAAAAAGAAATCTTTATACTTTATTATGATGTGATACATGTGGGGGTGGAAATGACTAATGCTTGGTACATATAGATCTTTAAAATTAACCAGATTTTGATGCCACCAAGTTTGAATCTTGCTGCATGTGGGTCCTTCAAATCCCAACTCATTTTTTTAGGACCTAGATCCAGATAAAATTGGGTTTAGGTATCCATTAGGTCCTTGTACCTTTGTTTTGATTTAGGCCCTGGTTAGGACTAAATCTGGTATAGGTCAAGTACTTGACTAGGCCCACCCAATTCATGGATTAGATGGCACTCATGTTTCACTTTTAGACATGCATGGTGTGTAATAGGCTTGTGCTTGTAGCTTAGAAAACCTCATTCCACATGATGTAATACGCAACCCAGGTCATATAGACCTTTCATTTGGATTAGATGAAGGATTGGGCAAAAAATGACGTTGTTTTGCAACTTAGGTGGGCTCCAGTAAAAATCAAGGGTGGGCAACCCCTGCCACTATGTTGTGGCCCAACTGATTTTTGGGCCGTAGAACTTTCATAGTGTTTGGATGACATTTCACCCGGCCATTCAATTTGTCCCACCATAAACATTGAATGCCTCTAAAAAAGAACAATTAGAAGATTTATCATTGTTCCACATTCAATGTACAAGAGTGGCCTACTTGATCACAAGAATGATCAGGCCAAGCCAACACGCTTGCTAGAGCCCACTTAAGGAACATGCCAGGGTCATATGTGGGGCATATAAAAACCTAAGCAATTCAACAGGCGGGACCCACTATAAAAATATCAGAACCAATAAAGTAAGAAGTTCCATTATTCAGTCAAATGTATGGGAAAATTTGCAAGATTAGTGTTTCATTTTAATCCGGAAGCATTATGTTATCCCAGTGCATACATGCTTGAAAATTGAAATGGCCTGAGTTCATGAATGGCTATGATTTTATGAGTGTGTGCCACAATCGCATGTGTGCCATGCATTGTGGTACATGCACCACCTAGAGAATCCATCCACCTAATAACCCAGGCAACTTTACATAGAGAAATTTGACATTGTAAGCATACTTCTACAATCAACAATTTCCTTTGCTCATGTCATTTATGTAGAAAATCCAAGTCATGCAGAGGGTGGGATGCACCATAAAGATGACCTTGGATAAATAAAAAGGATGGCCCACTCACCAGGCAACTCTAACCATCAAAATTATGGAAGAGAGCCGATAGTCTGACTCACAATATGACTATGGCTCACTTAACATCTCCATTGGTCTAATGTTCACTTTATAACATAGCCACCTTTCACATGGCTCATATTTTCCACACAAGTGATAAAGTAATATTGAGAAGGGTGTGAGAGTAAATTGCAGCAAAAGAGAGCAATATTGCATGTGAAAGTGGATATGCAACATTATCCTATGTGAACATTTCTCATCTAAATAAATATACAGTCACTAAGTTAATTGGTATTATGCTCATTGACGCCTTATTATAATTTTCTAACCATTAAAAATAAGAAGTTTACTCCACAGGCAAAAAGATGCTAACATGCCTCTTAAAACTGCCCTAATGAGTGGAGCAGTCTTACTTTTGTGCATGGTCGTCTTCATGCTAGGGATACCTTGCCCCACACACCCAAGTAAGCATGTGTCAGGTATGTGTGGACCGTAACTTGTGGTTGAGAGAGAGAACCGTAACTTGTGGTTGAGAGAGAGAGAGAGAGAGAGAGAGAGAGAGAGGGTGATGGTCCCACCAGACCATCCTTGTGAGCAAAGGAGTTGGTGTCTCGGGTGGGCCCTACCATAATGCTTATGTTAAATCCACCCTGACCACTAGGCGAGTCGGCTCGTCTTAGATCTAAGATTTATAAATCAGCACCATCCATAATTCAAGTGGACCGTACAATTGGAATCTATGTATAGAGCAACAGTCACCCTACAAATTGTTTGCCTCCGTATGGCCCAACTGAATTGCGGATGGGCTTATTTTGGGCCCCAAGCCTAATTTTAGTTTCCATCTAAGGTTGGATTGAATTTCATATTATCAACGGTGGGCTTTATAAAATAAAAATCAAGGGTGGAGTCTCTCTCCTAACTTTTTCTTTTGGTGTGTCCCACTTAAATCACAGGTTAATCTATTTTTTTGGCCCTTAACCAAACTCATGGTGGGGCGCCCCTAATTAAGATGACCCCTACTTTGATCGCAGGTCCATTCTCCAACAAGCAAATAGACAAGGAGTCTAGGGTTAGGGTGTGTGTGAAAATAGATAAGATTGTTACCTGGAGTGATGTACCCAATCGATCCCTTCATTCCAACCGAACTAGTTTGAGCAACTTCAGATAAGAACCTGGCTAGCCCAAAATCACCCACATGAGCAATCATGTCATCATCAAGAAGAATGTTGCTCGGCTTTAAATCTCGATGAATGATTGACGTTTGGCAATGATTATGTAAATAATCCACTGCAGAAGCCACATCTATAGCAATGTTCAGCCTTTGAATAAACTTCAAGTTCCTTCTCAGCTGCTCATGACCATCTCCCAACCACTTCTCTAGACTTCCATTAGGCATGTACTTGTAAACTAGAGCTTTAAAATCATCGCCCTTAAAATCAATGCTTGAGCAACAAGTTATGATCTTAACAAGATTCCGATGCCTAATGTTTCTCAAGACTTCGCATTCAGCCACGAAGCTCCTTAGAGCTCCTAGTTGTTGAAGGTTGAAGACTTTCACTGCTACCATAGTTCCAACACGATCTAGAACCCCTTTAAATACAGCGCCAAAACTTCCGGTACCGACCAAATTGGCAGAAGAGAACCCATCTGTTGCTTTAAAGAGTTCCGCATAAGAGACGTTCAGAAAAAGATCCTCCGCAGAAGGCACAGCAATAGGCTTCCTTCTTGACTTTCTTATCCAATAACGAGTGGTGAATAAACATGATAGTAAGATAAGACATAGGACAACAGCAACAAGTATTGAGATTTTTACTTTTGAAGCAAGAGACCTTCCCCGTTTCTTTGATGCTTGGTTAGAGCACGGATGCAATTTTAATTCTTGAATACCCCCACAAAGCTTACTATTTCCGAGCACTGAAACTTGACTGGCATTTCCAAAGACCCCTTGTTTTGGTAATTCACCCTCAAAATCATTGAAGGATAGATTTAGAAACTGTAAAGCAAGCTTCTCCATGTATTTTGGAATCTCTCCAGACAAGTTGTTGCGTGAAAGATCCAGGATTCGAAGGCCTCTTAGAGTACTAAATGTTGGAGGAATTGATCCTTGAAAGAAGTTCCCATCCAACCAGAGATACTCTAGGCTGAGACAATTGCCTAGGGAGCTTGGAATTTCGCCTGACAATTTGTTATTGGAAGCACTGAATGTTCCAAGAGTTTTGAAGTAACCGGCTTCCAGTGGCAGACTACCGGTGAAAGAGTTATTTCCAACTCTAAGTTCAATCAAAGATGGAAAGCTGAAAAGTTGTTTGGGTAAGCTACTGCTGAAGTTATTATTGAAGAGATCTATGAATTGCAGCTTTATGCAATTAGCAAGAGTTGAAGGTATGCTCCCTGATAGATTGTTTTCATATAAACTGAGTACGTACAATCGGGAGATGTTGCCCAAGGAAGACGGAATTTCCCCTGATAATTTATTTGCAGCTAAGAAAAGTTTCTCCAACTTGTTAAGCTTCCCAACACCAATGGGAATAGTATTTGTTAAAAAGTTATGCTCCATATCCAACTCTGTTAAGCCGATGAGATTCTGAATCCCAGATGGGATTCTTCCGAATATCCTGTTACTCCCTAACATAAGTCTTGTCAACTGTGTGGAAAGATTAGCTATCGAGTCCGGCAACGAACCGCTGAGATGATTTTTGTTTACGTCCAGAAATTGTAAGCTACTGCAATTGGTCAAAGAATGGAGAAAACTCAAGTCATGAGCTTTCCCAATTCCAAGTTCATTACCCCACAAACGTAACTTGTAGAGATCCTTTAGGTTTCCAAAATTCATAGGCACGGAGCCACTAAAACTATTGTTTCCAAGGTCAATAAGTACAAGTCCTGAAGCATTGGATAATGAAATTGGTATGGTTCCTGTGAATTGGTTTTGTCCGGCATAAAGCCCTTGGAGATTAGGAAGAGTGAGGCCCAAGTTAGGTGGAAGGTTTCCATGCAATCTGTTCAATCCCACGTCCAAAAAGTTAATAGAGGAGAGATTGTATAGGTGGGGCGGAATCATACCTGACAGTTCATTTTCTCGAATGGCAATCAACTCTATGCATGACAACCGACCAAGGTCGTCTGGGATGCTGCCCTCCAGACTATTCACTGACAGATAAAGTTCAGTGAGAGACGAAAGGTTTCCAAGTGAAGGTGGGATGCTTCCTGTAAGAATGTTGATACCAAGGCTCAAATAGGTGAGTTTCAAAAGAGAGCCAAGCTCAGTTGGAATGCCCCCTGCAAGCTGGTTCCGGGAAAGAGCAAGGGTTTTGAGTTTCGAACAGTGGGTCAGATTTGCTGGAATTTCTCCTTTGAATTTGTTATTGCCCAGTCTGAGATACCGCAAACGGAACAAACGGCCCATCTCTTCAGGAATTGGTCCGTTGAAGCTGTTGTTTGCGAGAACGATTCTCCTGAGGAAGGTGAGGTTCCCTATGAAGGGAGATATGGGGCCCTCCAAGTTCTGGTCTGTGAGGATCAAGGCGGTAACCCTTTGAGGATGCCGACGACCACCGCATGTGACACCTTTCCAGTGACAGAAGTGGAGAGTATGGTTCCAAGAGCTCAAGGAATGGAAAGGATCGTCAGTTATCAGATGTTTTATGTGGAGCAAAGAAAGGCGATCGGTTTCATTGGAGAAGTGAGAGGCAGATCCGAAGAAGCATGGAAGGTGAATGGAAGAGAGAAGGAGAAATGACCAAAATGCCCATAAGCTCATAAGCTGGAGCTCCATTATTGAGTTTGTGAATGCAGGAAAGCCAAGGTGAAGAGACAAATATAAAGTGATCAATTCCGGTCCATTCATAACTTTTTCTTTCTTAATTATTATTTTTATTATTATTGTTTTCTTTGTTAGTCATGCAACCGGGTTATCAGGGAGACACGTCATTGATGACCTGAGGAGTATGTTAGGAAGCGGATTGCGTTGTAGGAGCAAGGAAGGGGCAGATCTGTGTGTGGCCACTGTTATGTATCTGTTTATCCATTCCGTCTATCCCTTTCTTCATATCATTTTAAGGTAGCATCCCAAAAATGAGGTATTTCGTTGACCGCACTAAATAGTAAACTTGGGTTGCACTAAATACACTAAGCATTAAATGCAGTAGTCATTTCTGGTGTAGTACTCTAAAACGTTTGGATCCTCCTCAATTTTTTGTTCATACCATAATAGAATGTGAGAAAAGGGATGGATAGTGTGGATAAATGGATCTATTGTAATGGCCCCACACAGATCTGCCAGTTGCTATGTCCGAACGGGTCGGACGCAATCCGCTTCCATTTTAGTAATAAAAAATCGATTTGTATTTTTTATTTTCTTTTTTCCACACGGCGAGCTCCGTGGAAATCGGATTGGCTACTGAGTCACAGAGTAAACTCTATTGGGCCACTTTGAATGCATGTCGTTTACAGACGAAGTCTGTAAAGGGTTGAATTCAAAATTGAAGAATATCCAAAGCTCAAGTGTACCGCAACACAGGCAAAGGTGGGAACGATGAAAACCTTGCTAGGGTGCACAATGATGTTTATTTGTGATCCAACCTGCTCATAATATCGCATATATTTGGGTGAAGGGAAAACACAAATATCAGCTTGATCCAAAACTTCTGTAGCCCATAAGAAATTTTCAACAGGAGACATTCAATTCATACTGTTTCTTGTGGTGTGGTCCACTTGTGATTTGGATATGCTTCAATTTTAGAATCAAGCCCTACAATTATCTGATAAAATGAATGGACGGAGTGGATAGAATACATAAATTATGATAGACCCCACAGAGTATACTCAGTTAATCAGTACGCTATCCGTTTCAGTTCTGTGGGCCTTCCAAAGCAAAGCTTCCTAGACCTACTTTGAAAGTGACCCATTGTTACGTTAGCCCCTTTGTTAGATGCATACGCGCATGTACAAACTTGACACACGTACGTTAGATCCAGGCCATTCATCGAGTGGTCCTCAAGTCCCCTCTCATTCTTCCAGAAGAGAGACTTGTCCGGCTTTCAAGTGGGCCGCACAAGTACATAATTAAAACGATAACTGAAGATGGATATCCTCCGGTTCACATTCAACGTACGAGCGTGGCCCGCCTTCGCAAGGAGGTTAGGATTCAGTCACACGCGCGAAGACGGATAGGATCCCACACATGTGTGCCCAAAAGAAGGCCATCATAATTCGAGTGGGCCACACAAGAGGACAGTACGGAAGGAAACAGAGATCATTGAAACTTTCTGAGATGGGACGGCCAAGGGATGAAGGTCCTGATAAAAACCTTCGGTGTTTTCAAGAAGGTTTCAATGGTGGGCGTTCCCATCCTCACTTCCCTGTGGCGTGGATCTCACGTACGTGAGTCGAGTATGTACACGCGAGTCGTGATGACTTTTTATTTAATTATTTTTTAGGTTAGTCATTCAAAGCACCTACCCTGCTAGCGCCAATGCGTCTTCCAGCTGGGCTAGCAGGCGAGACACGCCATGGATGACTTGAGAGGAGTACACTAGGAAGCGGCTTGCGTCCGACCCCATCCATACGAAGCAAAGAACGGGCAAATCTATGTGGGGCCCACCGTTATGTATCCGTTTATCCATGCCGTTCATCCCTTGTAGTCTAAAGCTCAAGTGGAACACGCCAAATACTAAATGCTTGGGTTGCATTAAATGCACAAAGCATCAAATGCAATAGTCATTTCTAGTGTGGTCCACTAGAACGTTGGATCTGCCCAATTTTTTGGCTCATACTATAATGTGATATGAGAAAAGAGACGGACGGTGTGGATAAACAGATATATCATGGTGGACCCCACATAGATCTGCCAGTTCCTTGTTACGTCCGAACAGGGTCGGAAGCAATCTACTTCTAGTTTAGTAATAAAAAATCGATTTGTATTTTCTATTTTCTTTTCTCTTTTTTAATACTGAAACAGGTCACAAAATACTCCACACACTTATGTTACTGAGTAAACTCTGTTGGGCCCACTGTGAATGTATGTTGTTTATCCATGCCGTCCATATGTTTTTACAGCTCATTTAAAAGATTGAGCCCAAAACTGAAGAATATCCAAAGCTCAATTGGACCACACCAAGGAAAAAGTGGGAATAATGATTTCCACCATTGAAACCTTACTAGGGTTCACACTGATGTTTATTTGTCATCCAACCTGTTCATAAGATAACACAGAAGTGGATGGAGGGAAAACACAAATATTCAACTTGATCCAAAACTTCTATAGCCCCCAAGAAATTTTCAACAATAGATATTCAATTCACACTATTTTACATGGTGTGGTCCACTTGTGACTTGAATATGCTTCAATTTTAGGCTCAAGCCCTAAAATTATTTGGTGAAATGGATGGACGCAGTGCATAGAATACATAAATCATAGTAAGAACCCACAAAGCTTACTCAATTAGTCAGTATGCCCGCTTTCAGTATGTGGGCCTTTCGGAGACAAAAGTTTGCCTGATCGTAGGGAATATTAGTTAATAAAGCTCTTGATTAGTGACATCATTATTATGTTAGCTCCTCTATTAAAAGTATTTTTTTTATCTTGCCTTCTGGGCATTGTTTGGCTTTTTTCGAACGAAAATGCCCATTTACCGTTGTCCCCTTATACGGCTGCAACAGAACATGGAAGTCAAGAGAACCTTTTGAGAATAGGGTGTAGGCCCAGTAAATCAATAATTGGGGCTACCCCTCGGTTGATCTGATCCGTTCACTTTAATCGGATAGTCATAAATGCACAGTAAGGTCATTTCAAAAAAAAAAAAAAATCAAATTTTCTATATCCCATACTTGCATTAACACTATGAGTTAATTTTGAACTATTTCCTCCGGTGTAGTCCATCTGTGATGAATGTTGCCCTTAAACTTGGACAAATGACATAAAATTAAAACCTCATTCTTGTGGATGGCTTAGATCTGCTCCAAGACTATCCAGTAGGCCCCACATAAGATGTGGGATGGGTTCAATAGATTTGTCCATTGCGCGAGAAATGTCATTTGACCGTTACAACCGTTGTCACCTTCGTAGAACTCACTGCAACGTACTTCCAACGTGCATCTGTCATCATTCCCTCCATTCCAATGAGCTTCTGAGTTTTGTTTTTTCCCTTCATCTAGGTTTGTGTGACCTTATCAATCGGTTGGATGGCAAATAAACGTTATGCCCTAGAAAGTTTTTAATGGTGTGCGTTCGATCACCATTGTTTTCCTATGATGAGGTCTACTTGAGATTTGGATCAGCCTCGTTTTTTTGGCTCATGCCCTAAAATGATCATAAAAAATAGATGGTTAGCATGGATAAAATACATGCATAGTGGTGGAGCCTATAGAGCACTGATAATAGCAAAGTAGTTTATCGTCTCACGAAATTTTCGCAACAAATAAAAGGCTAATTTTTAGGAAAACAATATCGAAGTAGGAAATTGGATTTCCCTCCATTTTCTATGTTTTTGTGTTTATAAACAATAGAAAGATGGTTTCTTGAGAAACATGTTTCCTTTTCTACCATTTCACTAAGGGCTCGTTTGGGAGCTTGAAAGTGAAGGTAAATGGGAAATGGATTTGGAAGTAAATGAATTATGATTAAATGACTTTACACAATTGTGTTCGGATGGGAGTAAATGAAATACATTTGAAATTAAAATATTCCGCTTGGATGGAAGTAAATGGTATTGATTGGAATGCATTTGAATTTTTCAATATATTCACAAGAATGTATATGATATCCTAAATCAGCTTTAACATCCCAACTTAGTGTATATATGCGATATTTAATAGAATGATTGTAATAAGCCCATTGGAATGTATACTTGAGCAAAAAATGAGGAAATTTTGAGCTTCATATAGGCCATGAACATAAGGATAACAAACAACCAACTTCCGAACATTTTTAACCGTCCATTTAGATGGCCATCCTTTGAATGATTTGGATATTTTTTTTTTGTGTGTGTGAATTTAGTGATGTAGCCGATATTTAAATTATTGAGGAGTATCATTAGTGTGACGTGTGTATGGCGGACATGTAGACATGTGCATAGTTGCACATTTGTTTACATGTCCACTCTCCAAGGGAGCTCAAAAAGGCATTTCACCCCATTTACTTCCAATTCATTTACATATACATTTACTCCCATTTCATCCCATTTACCTCCATTTACTTCTGTCCAAACGCACCCAAAATCTCATTTACCCTCATTTATTTCAAATTTCACCCATTTACCTCCATTTACTCCCATCCAAATGGCCCTAAGGTTCTCTCACCATAAAAATGGGATGTCCCAAAAACCAGGTTGACTCAACTATTAGATGCACCCCATGTGTTCTACCAGATTTTTTTTTACGGTTTCTAGATATCTCATATAGAGAAGACAACACCAACTTGAGTCTTGGATCTGAGTTTTCTTGGCATGTTCTAAAATGAGCTCACAAAACGGATAGACATGCTCAATTTTTCACAAACATAACAGTGGGCCCCACCTAGGTTCCCACCGCAGGAACTTCCTGTCGCAAGAAATCCGCGCCCGGGAGGGTGCCCACCTGCTGCCACAGATGAATGAAGGTTGCAAATAAACATTACAGTTGGCCCTAGGAAGTTTTTTATGGTGGAGATTCAATCAAAACTAATTAATTATTTTCCTGTGGTGTGGTCCACTTGAGATTTCGATTTGCCTCATTTTTTGGCTCATGCCCTAAAATGAGCTGGAAATATGGATGGATGGCATGGATAAAACACATACATCATGGTGGGGCCCACAGAACTTTCACACCAGCTAGCTGGCTGGTGGTAGGTCACTAGCCAAACAGCGTCCGCCACTCCCAACATGTATCAACATGCATGCACCCAGCATGTCTTTTTCATCAGGAATACCAGTACTCAACGATTTAGGGCTTTTCTCCTCTCCCTCCTTACGACCACATGGCCTGATAGCTAGTTTCCCTTCCTTACGAAGTCACTTGGTTCCCAAGTCACTTACTTCTTAAGTTATTTGGTTCCTAAGTCACTAGGGTCGTAAGTCCTTAATTGCTAAGGTTATATACCTCTATAAATAAACTCATTTTGGGTTAAAATCTATGTACAAGATCAGAAGGAGAATTCTCCATATTCTTAGTTTGTCTTGGCTATCATGGTATCAGAGCGGGTCTGATCCAAGGCCATCTCATCCACCCTTCGATGAGATGTGGTTATCGTCCAGATCATCTGATCCTTGATCTCTCATTACGTTCGCAGCTCCATCTCCGATAACATTAATCGGCCTCATTCCCAAACCCCATCTTCACCACTGCAAACACCAAATCCTATTGGTATCTCAAAACCCCATCTCTGGTATCATCTATATATTGACGATTGCAGCCGCCATTACGACACTCAAATCTAGAAAACCCTCTGCCCTACGCCCTCACTGTCCAATCCTTCGTCCTTCACCCGATCCCGCACCCTCACTACCCTTGCTGGTACCCCCCATTGCTAGAATCCCGGCCACCTTTGTCGTCGCTATTGCTGTTGTTTCATTCCAGATCTGTCAGAAACCCATTCCAGATCTATCGGAATCCCATCCAGACCCGACGTTGTTGTTGACCATCTTCATCCCTACACTTCACCCACGAACGACACCAACTTTTTCTAGTGAAAACCCCTCAGCGCCACCTCTGTGGCATCTATTGTGGCAACCTAGTCGTCTGCTCAATATCATCTGTAAGCTGCACACCTCAAACCCATTTTTGCCTCTGCATGCACACGCCATCTTCTCTAGCCCTCCACTCGGTCGGCAGCCCTCGCATAAGAAATCCTTGCACCATTGTCATGTGCTCCAGCAACCAGTGCACCTTTTGCTCGTTCTACAAATCTCTGTTCCTACACATCTCTCAAATCTTTGAGATTCACGCCCCCTCCTTTTGGAGATTAACTCTAATATGGTACTCTTTGGATCACGATCATCCATATTCCCCTGAGATCAGAGCGGGTTGATCTAATCCATTGATCAATGGGCCTCCAAAAGTTGTGGTCTTTGTCACCACCCAGTTAGTAGGACTTCTGTCCACTACTTCTAGACTCCGGCCACTCTAGCGCCTTGGTATTGCACCACTCCCGCAGTCCCAACGCCATCTTTGCAACATCTGACAATCGTGCGTCTGCCGCATATCGAATCTCGCCTGGCCATCATCCAAACCAGTCGCCAGCCCAGAAGAGAAGATCTCTTCTCAGTAGCTGCCACATCTCGAGTGGCTTTCATACTTCGTCATCTCCAGATAGCAACCGTCCCTTGTAGATGCTACCGTCTAAATCCAGATTTGCAGCCCCAGATCTGGCAATCTCATATTCGACCCAAGCTGTTGACGCGCCTCTGTTGCCGCACTCAATATAGCAACCTCATATCCGATTAGATCCATACATATGCCCCATACGTTCCTGATTAGATCCAGGCCCTAACTGTCGATTAGATCTGGACCCGTCTTTACTTAAATCAGGACTTGTTTCAAATCCTGCCCTGCATGTCAATCAGGCCCTGTGCGTCAAACGGACAGCCATCTGTCGAATGGATGGTTCCCACTACATACAACCTCCTGTTGCTGGGATCTACTGTTCTGGGCTCTTCCACCCCTTAGGGTTTCCTCTTCCAAGAATATATGTCATTCAAGTTCAGCCATCTGTTGATGTCATAGCAAATGTCATCATCACTGCTTAAGGGCAACGACCTGATTCATCACCATCTGCATCTGGCCTTGCTGTTTTTCTCGACAACACCTTGATCCAGGGCCAAAACCCTTTTGGATCTTTCAGCACCTTCAGATTAGGCGCATCCGGTGTTCAAGTCCCAAACATCGGTATTTTCAGTATTTTCAATATTTGGGCATTTAGTATATAGCCTGAACTTGAGGGTAGGTGTTGGAGGTGTCAACAAACCTCCTAATATACATTCCACTGTCCTGCCGCACTACGTCTTTGTCACGCATCTGTTCTTCCAGTACATGCATCTCTGTCACGCATCTCCTCTTCCGGTACCTTCTCTTCGTAATATTCAGGCTCGTGTCGCGTCCCTATCACGCATCTGCTCTTCTGGTACCCTCGTCTTCGGTTCACTGCGTCTCCGGCCATCATCTGCAAACACTACATCTTTGGTAATCATCTGCATCTCCGGTGCACTGCGTATACTACCAGAAAAATGACTTTTCCCGACGGTCCCGCCTTTCCATTGCCGACGGCTATAGACCGTCGGTAATTCCGACGGCTATAAGCCTTCGGAAATTCACCTAAAGCCGTCGGACAAAAGAGGTATTGCTACACCAAACCTGTTAATTTAACGCTCATTATTCAATGAATACTATTTTCTCGTGGTGTGGTCCACTTGAGATTTAGATCTGCTTCATTTTTGTTAACAAGCCTAAAATAAATTTGAGGTTTTTAATAGACGGCATGGATGAAATAGATACATCATGGTGGGGTCCACAGACACGTGGCAGCGTGGGTAGCCAAAACACTTTTGGCTGGTGCAAAACGCACACATTGCGTGCGGACTTCAAAAAAAAATTTAGAATGGGAAATATCCTCTCACGTTGCCTCTCATCTCCCTCTTGGCTCTCCGTCTCTCACGCTCCCTCTCCTCCCCCTCTCTCGGCCTCTCCTCTCCCTTTATCGTCTCTCTCCCTCTTTCTCGTGCTCCCTCTCTCTCACCTGGCCAGACAATATCCTCCACTCGCCATAATCCTCTCCCTCCCTCTCTCCCTCTGGCTCTCAATCTCGATCTCTCTCTCTACATAACCTAAAGTCGAGATCTGCCGGATTCGTGTGGGGATGTTGTTTTCCTTCCAGAAGGCAAGAAGAAGAAAAGGAGGAAGGTTAGGGTTTTGTGAGCGAACAGCCGGTGGTTGGAGGATTAGATGTGTGTTGGCCTCTTAGGGTTTGTTATCTTTGGGGAGAAGGAAGTTGCGATTCTGGAAAGGGTGATGCATTTCCTTTGGGTTTCAATTCGTCCGGGTTTGCTTTGCAAGAGATCCACGAGATTTGGTCTGTCGAGGAAGAAATGCCTTCCGATTGTGGATCTAAGGTTTTGAAAGCCATCTCTGTGGTTTTGGAGTGTTGTTTTTACAGGCCAGGCTTCCTTCCTAGCAGTCTTGGGAAAAAGTCAGTGAAGAATGCCGCAGATCCTGGATCTAGGTTTTCAGATCAGGGTGCTCTGTTGCTGGATTTTCAGATCTTGATTCTCCTTTTGTGCTACATCTTAATCTTCTTTTTAGGGCTCTCTTTGTTTCAGATGATGTTTTGCAAGAAAAATCTGAGGTTTTGACTTATGAATGCCTTTGATTCCAATGGTTGGCTTCTGTTTTGCAGCTTTGTATGCAGGAAAAGAAGAATGCGGTTATCCTGTATCTAGGGCTTTGTTGGGCTGGATTTTCAGATCCCGATCCCTTTCTTATGCTGCATCACCATCTATTCTTTATGTCTATCTTTGTTCCACATGATGCTTTACAAGTAATCTCCATGGTTCAGCTCCCAGGCTCCATTGATTCAAAGAGCTGGCTTCCCTTCTAGAAGCTTTCTGCACAATCAAAGAGATGAACTGGATGGGGTTTTGGAGCTACTCTGCTTTGGAGTTTTGGGGCTGCCGGAGTTGGCTTGTGGGCTAGGCTGCAATTTTTTTTCTGCTTGATTTGGGTCTTGCAGGTGATGGCTGGATGGGGTGAGGCTGTTTCCACTTCTGTTCGGAGTGGGATTAGTTGCTCTAAAAGATGTACTAATTTGCTTTGGATCATCCAGATGGTGAAGGAGCATCTATTCCAGCAGGATGCGCCAGAAAATGGTTGGCTCTAGGATGGATACCCCAGGACCTTATCCCAATCCATAGCTCTTGAAAATCTTTCAATACATCCTGGCGTTTTTCTTTTACTTGATGTAAGTAGCTTTTAGCATTTAAAAATTATCCAGGTACATTGACCAGAATTTCTGGTATGTTTGTCTGTATATTCCTGTTGTAGCTACTACGATTATTACTCTCTTTCTCCCTCTATCAATATTGATTGTTCTTTCTGAAGATATGACTGCTATTATTTGCTAGTGGCTTGAAAAATAAAATCCAACTTGTTCCAGTTCCCGAGGTAACATGGCATCAAACATTGAGTCATCACATGCCACTTTAGCGTGCCTAAAGGATTGTATATCCGATGCCTATTGCCAAATTCACTCATTGATCTAGTGTTGAAGTTACCATTTGAATAGTAGTGGTAATAGTATTAATAATGTTGTGATGGTAGTAGTAAATAAATAAATAGTGTTAAGGCTATTGTGCTACTCAACAAGTATCAAACATCAAGTCATTAGGGTCACATGCCTAAAGCAACGTACATCTGGTGTCTATTGCCAAATTCACTCACTGGTCTAGTGGAAAGATGTTGTGCCTTGTTCCTGAACTCTCCATTTGTGGATCCTGTAACTTTAGCTGATCTATTAGAGAAGAATAAGAAACTCTAGAACTAAAATCTAGAGTCACCCATAAAGTTTCTGTGCATCTCACATGTTACATGGTTGGGATGACCTATAAACGTGCCATATTTTCAGCCACATCATCTGGTTGTCAAGGTGCTTTCCATCTCCGACCAAACGCCATTGTTTCCTCATTCAATTCCCATATGGGGCTGGTTCTTCAGAATCATTCAAACGGAGACCATCCGGTCGAAAGATTTGGCCTTGGTCATGGTCCAGCTCCATTATCATGCTTGGATGAGTATTGGTGCAATTATCTTGGATGTGACTGATTTTGCTGCAAGAAAAGCAAATGTCTGGGAGAGATTTGTCACTCAATGCAAGGTTTCTTCTAAGAAATACAACAGCCACAACAACAATAACCATAGTTTGGAAAGTGACTGATCTTTTTTTTAATGCCTCTTGCATTTTATGTTTTTTTTTTTCTTTTCTTATTTAGGTCTTTCTAGTTGTTGGGTTTTGATGGATGGTTCTACAGTTCCTTTTTTTTCCTTAGGTGTTGGATTGTGGTAAATGGGAAGTGGGGTTTGATGGAGACTATTGAAAAGGCTATGATCTTTTCTCGTTTCATGTCCCCACCTTCTTCTTACTTGATTTGAGGTATGATTTGTTCTCTACTTTTTATTTGTGATGAACATATAACTTGTGGTTGGTATGTATGAAACTATGAATGTATGATGAAATTTGTAGATTTTTTTTTCTTTTTTTCTTTTTGTTTTGAATTGCAGGGAACTCGAACAATACCCACAAAAGAAAAGTTCTTACGTTTGTGGTTGGTGTATTAGATATTTTGGTTGCTTCTGCTTGTTATTGTTAAGATTTTGTGCTTTTTCTTTTATAACAGATCATTTTGCACATATGCTTCTGGTTTTTTATGGTATGATTTACTTATTTGAAGTGATTACTGTATACGATAAATCTCGTATATTTGAATTTGCCATTTTCTTGTTCAGTGTTCTTTCATTGTCAATGAAAGAATGGGTCATTTGGATCTCTATTCTCTTATTGAAGAAACATGTTCCATTGTCTAAATCTATTCACAGTGCATGCCCACTTCATGACACATTATTTTATTTTAAAGTAATTTCTAAGTGCCTACATGTCATCCATCACACAGCCAGAGGATCAAATTTCCGGTTTGCATATTTGCTAATTAACACAAAAATTCGAACAAAAAAAAATAAAATTTGGAGTCTTACTGAACCCCCCATGCACCTGTGCACGTTGCCGTGCTTTCGAATATGCACATGTGAGGGACATCCAACCTGTTCATCAGTTGGGCCCTGCTGTATCGATGACCTAGCTGAAAAATGAGACCCGTCCACTCATCAGTCTAGCCAAATTGACATTGAATGCGGACTGTTGGAAATTATTTATGGTTGTTTTGCTGAATTAAAACATGGGCCGGTAATCTTCAAAACAGATTTTTTTAATTTGAATTTTCTGCTGAATTAGGGCCAATTTTGTTGTACAATGAATTGCAATTGCTTTGATAAAATTGCACTCTCTCTCTCTCTCTCTCTCTCTCTCTCTCTCACAACCCACCTATTCTTCACTGAGATTTAAAATGTGACAGTGTTTTTGTTAATGGAAATCATAGGGAAGTCAAAATAGGAGATCTTAGGTTGGCCATTGTTATGCAGCAACCTACGACTCGTAGTGTCATTGGTAAGTATGGAACTTGTCTTGTAGTTTGAGTGCACTAGTTTGTGACACATACCCATTTTGGTCTTACACTTGTTTTCACAGGTACACCCGAATTCATTGCTCCAGAGCTTTATAAAGAGGAATACAAAGAACTTGTTGATCTATACTTGTGTTTTGTTCTTTACCAGTAAAGGAATGCAGGAACCAGAAATTCAGAACATTCTATCTGACCCCATCATGAGACAGGTGTGCTCTTGTTCCTCTTGATACACGTCCTATAATTCTTGTTAAACATTCCCATGATCCTATCAGATTTTCCTTTAAAGGTCAATTGGCATGCCTTTGAAATTCTACATGCATTGAATGATGTTATTGATTTTTGACTTAATGTCCAGTTAACTAAGTTTTAGATTCTCCAACATTTGAAATTTATTGGTCATGCTCTCCCATGGTATTTTTGGAAATTCAGCAACTGTTTCTCTGTGAGTAGTTGAAAGGAAAGGAGCTAAGCTTATGCATTAGAGATGTTTTGGTGTGTGATTCATGGACCTTAAGTAGTGAATGTTGATAGGATTCATCAGATCAAGTTCCCAAGTGATTCATTGGGCATGAACTCATACACTAGAGCGTGTTTGGACCCACCAGATTATTGGATCAGCGTGACCTTGGCATGTCTAATAATCATGATGGAAGCACCTGTTGGACAGGTAGGATGCCTCCTTATGGGTTCCGTTCTAGGTCGTTTGCCTGGCGAGTGTAAGCATCAATCGCTCATGGCCTGGAAATTGCTTGAATTGAAAAATCCTAACTCTCTAATTAATGGATTTTTTATGTTTAAAATTGGTTTTGCTAGTATTTTTTTACGTATCTATTTTGATGTGGAGAAATGTCTGAAAGAAATAACTTCTTATGAGAAGATTTTCAAGATCCGATGAAATCTAACCTCAATTAATATTTCGGTCCCGACATGAATTGAATGTGTCATTAATTTGTAACTCCTTGACCAGTGGTAAATATGAAGAAGACATTGCAAGCAACAATGGCCCTATCAACAAGTTATAGATGGAAAACATGCTCTAAAACTGTGGAAAAGAACAAGCTTGAGATTGAACAACTTCTTCATCCACAATTTTAGCTGCTGCTTCTTTAGTTTATATTAGATCATGATCTAGCCTGAAACTACAACTGATCTAAAGTTCAAACCACAGCAGATCTGGAATCTCCAACTCAGCTCAAAGGTCAGATCTGCACCTCAACTTGAAGCACTGATCACAGCTCCATTAGAGCTCCGATCTTAGCCCCATTGAAGTTCTGATTTCCGCTCTGTTAAAGGTAGATCTGAACTCCAATTCATATTGAATTCGCGACAGTTTTATCAGATCTTAAACTTATAGTACTTTATAGCTGTTCTTGAACTTCATTTCACAACCAGATTATAGCCCAGTTAATGACCAGATCCGCACCCAATTCATAGCTGATTTCTTTGCTCATTCATGAGCTGATTTCTGCACTCAATTCATGGACAATTTCTAGCTGCTTACATGAGCCGATTTGAGCTCTTTCATAGCAGATGTCCAGCTGTCTTTACAGTAGATCTTAAGCTCTAGAGCACATCCAGATCATGGCCCATTCCTTGGCCCAGATCACGTGCAGATCATGGCCCATTCCTTGGCTAAGATCATGATCAGATCGCTGCCCATTTTAGGATCAGTTTACGTGGCCCATCTGCAGTCCATTGCATGGCCTGTTTCATGTCCATTTCATTCTGTTCCATGTACATTTCATGTCCATTTCATGGCCTATTTTATGCACATTGCATGAAACAAGCTACCTTGCTGGCCATTTGTTGTCTCTGCTATTTCATGTCCATATCATAGCAAGTTGTTGTCCCTTTAAGATCAGATTAATAACATGTTGATACAGCTACCTTGCTGGCCATTTGTTGTCTCTGCTATGCATTTAACATCACGGCTGTCCAGGCCTTCTTGCTGCTCAGATTGTGGCTCATCTTTTGTCCCAGATTGTAGGCCATCTTGCTGTCCAGATTTTGCCCTGTTTTCTGTCCAAATCGTGGCCCAGGTGCCATCCAAACCAAACTGCTATCCACACATATATACTAGTTGTCCATTACATATTGGTGCTGTCCATTACAGATAGGTGTTTCCCATTTCACATAAATGCTGTTCCAACACAGCTAGTAGTTATCCAAGCAGTGCACTTCATACACATGCTACCCATAGGCCACCAAGCTGTCCAGATTTCTAGCTAACTAGATCACTAACTTGCAGTCCATTTTCCTTGATAACAGTCCATTCAACCTTATAATTGTACAAATTAATAGCTAACAGTCCATCACCATCACTCTCCCCCTTTATGTAATAAACTGCGTTTTTTATCGACAGATGATGATGGCCCATCTCCTCCTTGAGATCTTTCACCACACAATGAAGATGATGGCCCGCTCTCATTTGACAAAATAGAGAACACTATCTCTGGTTTACAACCATCTTCTTCTCCCTGATTGCAATTTGTTGCTGCCTTAGTGTCTTTCTCAGTGTCAGATACTAACTGAGAATATTATCTTGAAGAACTTTGTTTTTACTTAATTATTTTTTTCCTCATTCAGTCATCTGCTTGTTTCTTTTTTTTTTTTTTACTCATTTTTTTATTTTGTAATGCAGAAATTTCTCATTCAATCAAATCTGCCATAACATCCCATTTTTAGAATTGTTATGACCTATTTTTTTCTTTTTTATGAGATTATCAGAGGGACCCATTTGTTGTTTTTTGTCACCAACTTCTAGATTGAAATCTTATATTGATTTTATAATACATTACCCTATATAGGTTGCTGCAGAACAATGCCATTTTAGGCCCTATGATCCTACCAACATTGGAAGGATGGAGAAGCTCGAAATGCTCGATCTCTCAACTAATAATTCAATGGTGGGATACCCAGTTCAATAGGGAAGAAATTGAAGTGTGTCTTGTGCTTTGTCGCCATATATCCTTGACAGCCTGAGGACTCCTGAGACATGTCTCTATAGGATCATATTCACACTTGAAGATCCTACTGCCAGAATCCTACTTATATGGTGAAGATGAGGTAAGATTTTATTATTACTATCTCATCATTTAAGTATCATCTTACTGTTTATATGTGCGCTTCTTGAGATTTATACATTTTATAATGGTGAGATGTCTTGCTATGGAATGGACAAGTGAATGCATTAAATATCATGGTTTATGTGAGATTCTTTTGGTGATTTTGTGATGCTTATGTGATTAATGAACATAGGGAATAAAAAAATTTGGGTGGTGGCAGAGCCGTTTGCAAATAGTACTTTTTTTCTGCTACCACCCAATCTTTTATTCCATGTGTTCATTAGTCATGTAAGCATCACAAAATTACCAAAATAATCTCACATGAACCATGATATTTAATGCATTTACTAAACAAGTTAATGATTTTACAATGGGCTAGCACTATTGTTAATACTTTATTTTGCAATGGGCCATAGTAGTCGTAAACGTTTACCCTTTTCACAAGGGGTGGAACCCAATGTATGTTATGTGCATTAAGAACTAGCAACACCTGTTTTTTACAACGGTCATAAACTGTTGTAAAATGCATGCTCAAACGCTGTTGGTTTTTTATTTACTAAAGCAACGCCGACGGTCATAAACCGTCGGAATTTGCGAGGGTTCCGACGGCCCATAACCGTCGGAAAGCAATTGTGACGCCCCCTTTCCCGACGGCCCATCCGACGGTCAAAAGCTGTCGGCAATTCCTTTGCCGACGGCTTTCGGCCGTCGGGAAAAGTCATTTTCTGGTAGTAGTCTTTGGTCCACTGTACCTCCAACCATGTCTTTGGCGCACTACGTCTCCAGTCATCATCTACGTCTCCGGCCATCGTCTTTAGTGCCGCATCTTGAAGACACTGCAGATGTAAAGGGTTTTTTTCCCCTCAATTTTGAAATCACTCCTTTAAGTCAGTAATGACATCTGTGTTGAGGGTCATCTGATCTCCATCTTGTTGAGTATGGAGCCAACTCACTAAGATGTGGTTCGACGCTTGGACGGTCTGATGACCGGGCGCCCGATATTCATGTGTTCTAGGATAAAAGCCAGCGGACTGTTCTGTGAACGGTCGTGCTCCCGATGGTCAAAGTGACCGGGCGCCCGATATAAGTTTGATTTATTCTATTCCTCACTAGACGATTTTTGAATGGGCGGGCGCCAGACCCAGTAATGACCGGGCGCCCAATTGGCCGTAGGCTTAAGTGCGGGGTTTCCTATTTTGTGTTTTAATTTTGGGGTTGCTATATAAAGGGGTGTAAACCGGGATTAGGCAATGTGATTAGGGTTTCTATACATCTAAGGTGAGAAAAAAGGCTAGAGGATTAGCAAAAGGGTCATCTCTGTGCATGGGAGCATATGAGAAGGTAAGTGTATTGCTTGTAACTTCGTTCTTCTTCATAGTAGAGTTTTACACCTTGGTTTTTTACCCTTATTTGGGGTTTTTTCACGTAAAATCTGTCTTGTAGATTATTGTTTTGTGTGAATTTCCTCTTCTAGTTATTATTACTTCATGTTTATCGTTTGTGGGTGAGACCGGAGATTGGATGTCGGTTCACCGGCGTTGTTAACATGCTGCGCAACAACTGGTATCGGAGCTATTGGTTTAGTTTAAGTGGGAGCGATGATGGAAGAAGGAAAAACTGGAATTGAGAAGTTTGATGGTTCAAACTTTGCCTTCTGGAAGATGCAGATGGAGGATTATTTGTATCAGAAGGACCTCTACATTACTCTAAGAGGAAAAGAGAAGAAACTAGAGAAGATGATAGATGATGAATGGGCTTTAGTGGATCGGAAGGCTTTAGGAACGATCCGACTCTCTTTATTTAAGAGCATCGCCTTCAATATATCTAAAGTAAAGACCACAAAAGAATTGATGCAGGCTTTGGCTACGATGTATGAGAAACCCTCGGCATCTAATAAGGTTCATCTTATGAAACGGCTATTCAACATGAAGATGTCAGATGGTAGGGACATGGCTGAACATCTAAACGAGTTCAATACTGTCACGAGCCAATTGGAATCCGTTGGCATCACTTTTGATGATGAGGTCGGGGCACTATAAATCTTGTCCAGTTTGCCAGACAGTTGGAATGGTTTGGTGATTGCTATGAGCAATTCCTCAGGGTCTATGAAGTTGAAATTCGATGATGTGGCCGGTCTAATTCTAAGCGAAGAATCTAGAAGGAAGGCATCGGGTGCTTCAGGGGATTCAGGCAATGCTCTAAATATTGAAGGAAGAGGAAGATCTTCGAACAAAGGAGGCAATAAACACGGTCGTTCTAAGTCAAGGAATAAGTCCAAGGGATCGAAAGACAAGGACGGGTGTTGGCATTGCGGGAAGAAGGGGCAGATGAAGCGTGATTGTAGGGCACTTAAGAAACAAGAAGGAAGCTCTCAAGGTGGGAAGAATTTAGTGAATCTATCTGAGGAGAGTGACACAGAGGCGTTGATCTTGTCTCTCGATGCGCAGAATGAGTCTTAGGTTATAAGCTCGGGTGCTTCGTTTCATGCCACTTCATCAAAAGAAATTCTTCGTGATTATGTGTCAGGTGACTTCGGAAGAGTCTACCTGGGTGTTGATGAGCCATGCAGTATTGTTGGCAAGGGAGATGTTCACTTAAGTCAGAAAGACAGAACGGTCTTGAGGCTGAAGGATGTCAGACATGTACCAAGTTTGAGACAGAATTTGATCTCAATGGGGCAGTTGGCCGATACCGGATATGTGACGACATTCACGAGCGATGCATGGAAGGTCACAAAAGGTGCCTTTGTGTTGAACCTCCAATTTATACATTGTATAGCCCACTACATCACATTATATGCATGGTTCTCATGTTTAAAAGGCCCATCTAACGCATGTTTTGTGATTGTAGGGATGAGAGCAGACTTCACTCAATTGGAGGCCAAAAAGGGTCCATTTAGAACCTTTGAATGAAGATCCAAGGTGGACCAAAGAAGGAAGAAGAAAGAGGGAGAAAAGAGAATAAAGAAAAGAAGAAAAAGAAGAAGAACAGCTAGTACGACCGGTCGTCCGACCGGTCTTGACCGGTCGGCCAACCGATCGGTGCTTTCTGCTGAGCTCGCTGGAACAATGCCCAGTTTGGTCCGACCGGTCGGCCAACCGGTCAGCCCTCTCTGTGTACTCCCTGGACTGTTAAAATACAGATCCGACCGGTCGTGACCGGTCAGCCAGACCAGTCCGACCGGTCGTCCGACTGGTCGGCCATGCAGAAAATCAGGAAATTTCTATTTCTGGTTTCGAAAATTGCTGCGTACTGCGTAACCTTACGCGGTTTCTAGAAGATTCCGACGCAACCGAGCGTCCTCACTATAAAAGGACACCTAGGGACTCTTCCTAGGGTATCATAGAAGCCAAGGGACGTCGTGGGAGAGGACGGAAGTCGTCGTGGAGCGTCTGCAACCCTCCAAACTCCGGTTTTTCTAGTTTTTATGCTTTCTTATTTGAGTTCTAGTTGTAGTATGACAATGCTCGGCTAGAATCTCTCAGCTAAGGCTGAGAGGTGAAGCTTGTAGCTAATTTCATGTTTGATTCAAGTTAATTCAAGTAATTTTCAATTCAAGTTTGGATTTTGCATATTCTAGTTCTTCAAGTTGGTAGTTTGAGATGTTTTATGAGAGTTCATGTGCTCCGGACATGGATTCCTTGCAATTCTCTGAGATTATCATATGATGCATGTTTAGATTCGAATTATAGTAGTCCTTGAGCAGGCCATAGTCCATAGGCATGGCTGTTACTCCGAAGGCTATGATTTTGAATTCTACATTGATTGAATGGGACTAGAACTTGGAAGTTCAACTTGAATGTGATTGAATGGGACTAGAACTTGGAAGTTCAACTTGAATGTGATTGAATGTGTTTAATGCTTTATTTTCCAACTAGATGAGAGATAGGACTTCGAATCTAGTTGTGTATCTTGCTTGGATTGATTGGATTGACATGGGATTGCTACAAGTGGATCCTTGAATGCCTTAGTGCCTTTAAACTACTGTTTTCATTAAAGTTACTGTTTTTGTATAATTGCTTCAATTGAATCTCCTATTTCTTGCAAAATTGAGTTGCTGAAATAGTTTGGAACCTGTTTTCCAATTCCCTATGGATCGAGCTCGGTCTTACCGAGTTTTATTACTACATCGCAGCCTTACACTTGAGGCGAGCGAATAAGTTTTTGGCGCCGTTGCCGGGGAATTTAGATAACTGTTTTCAAATTATTTTAGTGGCTGTAGAAGTAGAAGTAGATAGGTTTTCTGATATTTTTAGAACTAACAAATTGTTTTGTTTTGAAGGATTTCTTTTTTAGTTCAAGCGCATCGGGTAATACTTTTCTAACTTAGCTTTTTACAGATTTTCTATTTTCAGATTAATTTCAGATTTTTAGGATTTAGGTTTAGTCAGTTTTTGGTTGAGTGGTTTATGTCCCGTTGGGAACGTAACCACTCCAATCGTCTCCAATTCGAAGGTGGTTTAGTTGGACCATTGTCAGTCCATAGACGAGTCCGGAATTACCAAGAATGTTGTGAAAGTTTGGGGAGTATGGATCAAACACCTTTAAGGAATCCTCCCCCCTACTCCAACTACAAACGCAAATCAAGAGGGAGTAGGAGAGAATGAGGTACATAATATTCCTCCAATGAGATCACTACGGGACTACCTACAACCAGCCCGTGCAACTACACCCTCTTGTGTGGTTTTACCACCAACCCGGGGAAACATTGATATAAAGCCGGGTGTGATTCAACTCATACCAAAGTTCCATGGGCTAGATTCTGATAGCCCATATTTGCACTTAAAAGAATTTGAAGAAGTAGTGGCTACTTTGCAATACACCAACGTCTTTGAAGATGCCATAAAGCTCAAACTCTTCCCTTTTTCATTGAAAGAAAGAGCCAAGACTTGGCTTCACTCTCTTAGACCACATTCAATAGGGTCATGGAACGAGATGACCCGGGAGTTCTTGAAAAAGTTTTTTCCGGTTCATAAAACGAACACCCTTCGAAGAGCCATAATGAATTTTTCGGCTAAAGAGGGTGAATCTTTCTTCCAATGTTGGGAGAGATTTAAGGATCTCCTACTTGCCTACCCACATCATAGCTATGAGAGGTGGCGAATTATAAATTTTTTCAATGATGGATTAAATTCCAATATGCGCCAATTTGTAGAGATGATGTGCAATGGTGAGTTTATGAGCAAAAATCCAGATGAGGCTTGGAGTTATTTGGACATGTTGGCTGAAAATGTCCAACCTTGGGATACCTCGGATAAACTCAATAACCTCAAGCCTATTCAAGAGAAAGAGAAAGGAGGGATCTATATCCTCAAGGAGGAAGACGACGTGAATGCAAGGATAGCCAACCTCACAAGGAAGATCGAGGCCATGGAACTTAGTAACAGTGGAATTTCAAAGTCCAATGAAGATATTGAGACCATATGTGGGATTTGTCACATCGATTTACACGCTACACAAGATTGTCCCACAATTCCTGCATTTCAAGAGGTGTTGCATGAACATGCAAATGCCACATATGGGTATCAACGGCCTTTCAATGGACCGGTGGGTAATACGTACAATACTAGTTGGAAGAACCACCCAAATTTCAGTTGGAAGAATGCTCCCACAGGCAATCCTACTAACTCTCAAGGAGGGCCACCCATGCAAAATATGGCCCCACCTCAATTCTCAATGGAGAATACCTTGAAAGCGTTTATACAAGGGCAAACGCAAATTAATCAAACGAATCAGCAGATGTTCTAAGAGCTTAAAGTCTCGGTTGATGAGATTAAGGGACGCTTGAATGCTAGGGAAGGGACCTTTCCGGCCCAACCTCAGCCCAATCCAAGGCAAGTACATGAAGTGAGCATTCCTAATCCTTCCAACCAGTACATGGAGCAAGCCAAATCCATTACCACTCTTAGAAGTGGTAAACAAATTGACAAATCTATTTCGGTGAAGGCCGACAAGCCTAATGATCTGGTAAATTCTGAGGATGAGGATGGATCTAACTTAGCCCCACAAGAAACAGAACGCATTTACAAGCTCGTAGCACCATTCCCTTCGAGATTGGTTGCCCCAAAATCTCTCCCAAACTCTCATGATATTCTAGAGATTTTTAGGCAAGTCAAGATCAACATTCCCTTGCTTGATGCCATCAAACAAGTCCCTTCCGATGCCAAGTTTCTAAAGGACCTATGCACAACAAAACGAAAATATAATGTGCAGCAAAAGGCCTTCTTAAATGAGCAAGTGAGTGCCATTCTCACTCAAAAGACCCCCCCAAAATTCAAAGATCCCGGTAGTCCCACAATCTCATGTATCATTGGAGACTATCGGATTGAGCGTGCATTGCTAGACTTGGGGGCAAGCGTAAATTTGATCCCGTACTTGGTATACGAGCAATTGGGTCTTGGTGAATTAAAACCCACTAAAACCACATTGCAACTCGCTGATAGATCCATCCGTGTACCGAGAGGGATAGTTGAGGATGTGCTAGTCCAAGTGGATAAATTCTACTACCCGGTAGATTTCATCGTCTTGGACACACAACCGGTTATGGATGCGAGCACCCAAATACCGGTGATTTTAGGCCGCCCATTCCTTGCTACATCAAAAGCAATCATAAATTGCCGGAATGGAGTGATGCAAATGTCCTTTGGGAACATGACGTTGGAGGTGAATGTGTTCCACTTGGGCAAAAGGCATAGGGATGATGATGATGTCCACGAGGTTGATATGATTGATTCAATCGTGGAAGAGGAGTTCACTTTAAGGAAGAATTTTGATCCTTTAGATGTTGTTAGCTTTGATCCCTTTGAGGATTGGGACGACAATGATGGCCCCCATGAGGTAAACATGATAGAATCTATGGAAGATGGGGGGTTTTTCAGCATGATTTACCTGAAAGTTTGGGGACATGTTTGACACATTTTAAGGATGAATCTAATTCTAATTTTAATAAGACCTTGGAAGTGTCAATTTCTGAAATTTTATTTGACAAGTCACCAATTTTTGATTTACACAAATTTGTTGTGTAGGATTTGAAAGAATTGGTGCTTGACTTGCCTACAGAGAGGCAAATTTCTAAAAGTGTAGAGGTTAAGGACCTACTCCAACCTACACAAAATTCTGAGAAGAAGGAAAACATAAAGGGTCCAAATCTAAAAATTTCCTTCGATGAGGTCTCCTATACACTTGAGAAGTGCCTAACCTACTTTGAGGATTGTGATGATCCCATGATTCAAGACATTGTACATGCTTTGAGAGAGACCTCCCCGATGCCTAAAAAGTTTCCTTCCACAGAATACCAAACTGAAAAATCAATTGTGTAAGCACCGGTGAAATCTGATTTTGTGGAGATCATATCGACTTATGAAGAAGAAATACAAGTCTCCACATCTCTTTGGTCTGTTCAAACCGAAGAACACTTTTGGGATGACCCATACTTAAATAATTTTTGCCCAAACAAGAAGGAAAGGAGATCCATATTCAATGATTTCCAACCAATGCAATTCTCCTTTCCTAGTACATGTGACAATTTTGTTGAAGAACCCGCAGAAATTTTTCAGTAGGATTTTCAATGGGCTAGACTGGTTGATGTCACCAATGTACTTTCCAAAGCAGGATGGTGGTTAGTTCTACTGAAAAATTTGTTACACCACTTGATGATCCTGCTCAACTTTGTCCTTTTGGATGTTATAATGATAATCGATCTCCTAGTATGATGGAGATCCTCTTTTTACAAGGACGGGTTAGTTATCTTTATTGCTTTCCGTAGATTAGGTTTAGTTTTATTTAGTTTTACTGTTTTAGTAGCTTTAGTTGTTGAGTTGTAGACTTCCATGATTGACTCTCTCAGGTATTATTGTTCTCACTCTCTTAATTTTCACCGTTGCTCTCATGATCATGCTCATTGCACATTTTTTGTTACATTGAGGACAATGCAAGGTTTGGTTGGGGGGTGAGATGAGATCCTTCATCTAGCATGATGCAACATTTCGAGCCTCATATGCGCAAATTTTTTTGGATTTTCTAAAATTTCAAAACTCTTTTAGAAAACCTTGTTTCTTTGCATTCGAGATGCTATGAGTATAAGAAGAGGAGATACGAAGTGTGTGATGTTGTAAGTCTTGAATTTCTCCGAACATAATGGTTTTATATGTGATTTCCCCTATTGTTGTGATTGATAGAACATTTGAACACCTTTACACCTAGATCACATTACACGATTCTAATGGATTGAAAGGATTATGCGATTTGTGGATTAGCTAGACTTTGATTTAAAGGTGTTGAAAAACCAAGCCGGGGTACTTTGTCCATCCTTGTCCATGGGAAAATAACGAAAGATATGGATTTCTAAAAATCCTATCTAATTTAAAAGAAAAAGGAAAAGGAAGGATGAAATTGGGAATGATGGAAAAATGGTGAAAAATTTCAAAAAGGGCTACCTATTACCAACCGGGGGATGGTCTACCCGTAACCAAAGCCGGAAATGGGACATTGTGTGAAAGCCGTTGAAAGGACGGTAAGGCAAATTTCTGTCATTGGCTTGTTGTTACTCTGTGCACCTTGAGATCTATAGTTTGGTTGATCTATGAAGAAGATAATCCCAAAAATTCATGAGATGAACTTTCACTATGCACACTAGGTTGAATTTTGTTCGAGTTCTTCTATGTATCAATCAATCAGCGGGAATTTCATGTAGACACTTATTATGCTTTGAGAGTTTAAGGTTTCAACTTCTATCACCTAATTTCTCCAAATTTTATACTTGTATGTCTTGGAATGGATAGAAACATGGTTTCTGAAGGAGAGTTGGTTTGGAGGTTTGAAATTGTTTCACGCATGTTTTGCTTGAGACTAGCAAAAAAGCTGGTTGGGGGGTGTGTTGAACCTCCAATTTATACATTGCATAGCCTACTACATCATATTATATGCATGGTTCTCATGTTTAAAAGGCCCATCTAACGCATGTTTTGTGATTGTAGGGATGAGAGCAGACTTCACTCAATTGGAGACCAAAAAGGGTCCATTTAGAACCTTTGAATGAAGATCCAAGGTGGACCAAAGAAGGAAGAAGAAAGAGGAAGAAAAGAGAATAAAGAAAAGAAGAAAAAGAAGAAGAACAGCTAGTCCGACCGGTCGGCCACACCCTTGGAAACCACTGGAAGAAGGACCAGTTGGTCCAACCGGTCTTGACCGGTCGGTGCTTTCTGCTGAGCTCGCTGGAACAATGCCCACTTTAGCCCGACCGGTCGTGACCGGTCGGCCAACCGGTCGTGACCGGTCGGCCAACCGGTTAGCCCTCTCTGTGTACTCCCTGGACTGTTAAAATACAGATCCGACCGGTCGTGATCGGTCGGCCAGACCAGTCCGACCGGTCGTCCGACCAGTCGGCCATGCAGAAAATAAGGAAATTTCTATTTCTGGTTCTGAAAATTGCTGCGGACTGCGTAACCTTACGCGGTTTCTAGAAGATTCCGACGCAACCAAGCGTCCTCGCTATAAATGAACACCTAGGGACTCTTCCTAGGGTATCATAGAAGCCAAGGGACGTCGTGGGAGAGGACGGAAGTCGTCGTGGAGAGTCTGCACACTACAAGAAATTCCATTTTTACCGACGAATGATTTCGTCAGTAATCAGTAAAATTTCGTCGGGAAATCTTTTTCCCGACGAAATTTTTCGCGGCTAACATCATCGCAGAAAGGCCGTCGGTAAAGGTTTTCACCGACGAAATAATTTTTCGTAGGTAATAATAAAACCATTACCGACAAAAATATTCGTCGGGAAAACATATGAATTTTTGTCGGAAATGAAAATGATACGTCGGTGAAAAAACTTTTACCGACGAAATATTTCGTAGGTAAAAACATGTAAAAAATTTTTACCGACGAATTTTTTCGTCGGTAATAAAAACTGGCATATTTTTACCGACGAAATATGCCAGTTTTTATTACCGACGAAAAAATTCGTCGGTAAATTTTTTTTACATGTTTTTACCTACGAATTATTTCGTCGGTAAAAGTTTTTCCTGTCTCGGTTTCATTTGTTTTCAAAATTCAGGAAAATTCCTGATATACACCTGTAAAGAAACCTATACATTTTTCTCCTATTCACATCCACAAACATACGAATAAACAGAAACTACACCATCCATACACAAATAATCCATTCCACATCCACAAACAAACAATATTCATCCACACACAAATACATACAAGTTAAAAGTCGTATATTAAAAAAAATAATCAGGAAGATGAAGGCGGAGGTGGCAGGGCATCGGCGCCAAGGCGTGCAGCGAGAGCCTGAAACATCTCCTGCATCCGTCGCTCATGCTCTTGCCGCTCCTGCCGCAACTCCTCGATCCTCCTCTCCTGCTCTTCCCGTCGCCTCTCCTCCTCCTCCCTACGCCTCTGCTCCTCTCTCTGCCTCTCCAGCTGCTCTCGAATCTCATCGACAACGACCCGTAGCTGTTGAACCTCTCTCTCTCTCTCTGCGATATCAGCTCGGCGTTGAGCGCTCTCACCAGCTACGGATCGGCTGGAGCCAGCTCTAGTTTGTGCCATGAGCTTGGCACCATGGCCAAGCCCACGCACATATCCAGAACGGGTGCCAAGCACCTCACTCAGGATTTCTGGCTCACTCCGCTGACTACCATCGGGAGTGGGTTGACTGCGTATGGTTTCCTTCGCCGCCTGTAATGAAAAGATATGAAATTTCATAAAAAATGACATGAATGACATTATTATCAATCAATGCGCAATTAAAATTTACAAAGTAAAGATTTTTACCCAATGCTCACTGGCTTTAGGATGAACCCAAGATCCCGTCGCCTGCCGACAGTGAGTCCCTCTGTAGAGGTCTATTGGTCCAGGCTCCTGGCCGGTGACGGAATCTCGCCGCGCAATCGAAATGAAAAAAGACTTATAATTAATGCCAATCAAAATAATATATTAACTTAATAATCGTCAATAATTTCTTACCATGTCGTAACGATGTCGTACAAATGACTTTGAACCAGCTACGTGGTTCACTTATAACTTTTCCCTGTTCGCAGAATTTATTCTACTCCTCTTCTGAACACATTATACAAAATACATTTCTATTAATTGCGAATTTAATTGTTACCTTAAGAAATCGTACATGTAAATATTACCTGAAAAGCCTCCGACGAAAATCTCTCGCAGAGTATCCGCCAGTAGTCTGTAGTAACGTGTGGCGGTGCGGACAGTACGGCCTCATCGTGTGTCCTACACCGCTTGTACCGCTGGTGCAACTCTCCGCGGTACTCCTTGAACCGCTCTCTAATCATATCGTCGACGGCATGAGAAATGTAGGGAACATTCAATTCGAAGTCAAATTTATCCTGCAGTTTCGTAAATAATAAATTAAGGGAATAAACTTATTAACAATAAGACTTAACCATAAATGAACTTTCACAAAAGAAAATTTCAATTTACTAAACTTTACCTGAAGGCGCTGACGGATGAGCTGTCGCACATCATCTGTCACTTCAGTCCAACGGGGGGTGTGGCGGGGATCAGAGATCGGCATAGGACACCGACCTCAGACGTAAACAGTCTGGCACTGTCCCCAACAGGTCTAAGGCAGTCCAGTGGGAACTCTACCGCCACCCTACCCTCACGCGTAAGTTGCTCTAAAACTAACCCACGCGTGGGTACACGTCCTCGTCGGCTGGTAGAAGATGCTGTTGCGAAAAGATATATGTAAGTAACAATATAAACAGAAATCACTAAATAAATGTCTAGACTTACATGCAGTGCCCGGTGTATGCTGAACTGAAGGATCAGATGACTGTGATGCACCGTGCGACGTCGATGCTGTCTGCGTCGCATCACGGGTGGAAGGGGTAGATCCAGTGCGCGAAAGACCTGATCTCCCACCTGGTGCCATGACTGAATATATCTGAAATACAAACTTATAAATTTAAACAATGTCAATGCAAGTTTATGAACATCATTGTAGAGTGAATTTGTGCTTATGCTTAGAGAGATGATAAAAATATGATTAGACCATTACACTATAATGCAAGCAGAATATAATAAAACTGTAAACAGAATATAAAAGTTGAAAAATCCATTACACATTGTCATTCTATATTAAATACATATATTTCATTATAATACAAATCAACTTCGGATCAACTATCCGAAATACTCCCTGCGTAAGTTATTGTACGCTGCAGATGTATATGTCAAGTTGTATGAAGCACTCGACATTGTTACAGCCAACATGCCAGTCACAATAGGAGAAATCTGATCTCTCGGGACTCCATTCAGATGTGCAAGTGATAATGTCGCATCTTCCATATGAAGTTTTCCGCGGTTATATTCCTCAATTAGGTCCGAAATTTCTTTGAGATTGTATAATCTTTTATCTGAGTCATCGTCTTCCTCCCTACATTTCTCGACCAGACCGGGTATCTCTTTGGCCCTACCAGAAGAATATAGGGCCGAAAAGTCCATCCGCAACAGCTGATGAGGTATGCTGCGTGCTTCCGCTACGCTCCAGTTTGTGGAGGACATGATCAGAAGTGACTTAACTGTAAATGTAGATTATAAACAAGTCAATTCAGGAAAAAAATCATGACTTGTAAAACATATATGAGGATGACTCCAATAAGGCAACTAAAAAAAATGCTCTTCTTCCTCCAGTTGTACTCCAATACTGTACGTTTTCTCTTCTTCAAGTGCGGTGCCTTACCAAATCTAACTTCTTCAATATTACTCAGCTGTTGTAACACATCTTCTGCAGATAGTTCTTTCGGTGGTGGCCTATGAACTTGTTTGCCATCAAAGATTACCGTCTTCCTGCGCCAACTATGATCCCTTGGAAGGAAGCCACGATGGCCCATATAACACGTTTTTTTACCATGCTTCAATGACAATGAACAAGTCTCAGTACTACATGTAGGACAGGCCAACTTTCCCTTCGTGCTCCACCCAGACAAATTCCCATATGCAGGGAAGTCATTTATTGTCCACAAGACCGCTGCATGCAATCGAAACGTCTGTTCTGCAAAAGTGTCATACGTCTGGACACCTTGACTCCACAACTCGTTTAACTCATCTACTAACGGTCGGAGATACACATCAATGTCATTCCCCGATGACTTAGGTCCAGGAATAAGCAACGACATCATAAAAAATGATTCCTTCATACACAACCAAAGAAGTAAATTGTAGGGCATAAGTTTCACTGGCCACATACTGTACGAGCTACTCATATTACCAAATGGATTAAAACCATCACTTGCAAGACCTAGCCGAACATTGCGAGAATCCTCTGCAAACCAGTCATATTGCTTATCAAAATGTTGCCAGGCTTCAGAGTTAGCGGGATGCCTCAATGTATTATCATCATGAACGCGTTTCTCCTTATGCCACCTCATATCTTCAGCCGTCTTGCTCGACGTAAATAATCTTTGTAATCTGGGTTTCAATGGAAAGCACCTTAACACCTTTTGTGGAATTTTCTTATGCTTAGCTTCGTCATATTTCCACCTAGACTCTCCACATTGTGGACACTCCTCAACATTTTCATGTTCTTTCCAATACAATACACAATCATTTATACATGCATGTATGAGGATGTAACCAAGGCCCAAGTCTCGTATTAAGGATTTTGCCTCGTAATGAGACTTAGGCAATGTCTCACCTTCAGGTAATACTTCTTTCAACAAGCCAAGTAACATGTCGAACGATTTGTTACTCCAACGATTTATTGTTTTCAAATGAAGTAACCTTGTAAGGAAATTCAACTTGGAGAAGTTCCGACACCCTGGATAGAGTGGACGTTGCGCATCCCTCAACAACCTACTAAACTTTTCTGATTCGGCATCACCCATAGGAGGAATATCCTGGCTAGTACTTGTCGCTGCAAAATCAGTATTCGCAATTGTTCCCCTTAACACATCCCCAATGATATCTTGCATATCGTCAACATCTTCATCCTCGTCATTAGGCACAATTGGGTCAGCAAGGACTTCAGTGGCCTCAACTCTTTGGTGAAAGTCTTCACCATGATGAATCCACCAAGTGTAACCCTGGTCAATCCCAACTATGAACAAATCATCTTCCACTTTGTCCAATGTCTTGTGAATCATGTTCTTGCATTTTCGGCATGGACACCTAATTCTATTACCTGAATCTGCCCGATATCTGGCAAATTCCATGAACTCCTTAACACCTTCTTTATACTCTGGGCCAAACCGATTCTTAGCTTGCATCCAACTCTTATCCATATCTACAATGCAAAGATTAAAGTCAGGTTTAGTTTAGGTGATTTGAGTTTAGGATTAGGTTTAGTCATAGGTTGAGATTTTCGGGTTCGGGATCGGGTTTAGGGTTAGGTTGCCGAGTTTGGGTCTAAGTTTAGGCTAGGTGAATGGATTTAGGAATAGGTGTAGGTTTAGTTTAGGTGACATGAGCTTAGGATTAGGTTTAGGGCATAGGTTTAGATTTGCGGGTTCGGGATCGGGTTTCGGATTTACTTTTCGTGTTTGGGTAAAGGTTTAGGTAAGGTGAATGTATTTAGGAATAGGTGTAGGTTTACTTTAGGTGATTTGAGTTTAGGATTAGGTTTAGGCATAGGTTGAGATTTTCGGGTTCGGGATCTGGTTTCGGGTTAGGTTTTTGTGTTTGGGTCAAGGTTTAGGTTAGGTGAATGTATTTAGGAATTGGTGTAGGTTTAGGTAAGGTGATTTGAGATTAGGATTAGGTTTAGGGCATAGGTTTAGATTTGCGGGTTCGGGATCGGGTTTCAGGTTTGGTTTTCGTGTTTGGGTAAAGGTCTAGGTTAGGTGAATGGATTTAGGAATAGGTTTAGGTTTAGTTTAGGTGACATGAGTTTAGGATTAGGTTTTACTTTAGGTGACATGAGTTTAGGATTAGGTTTAGGGCATAGGTTTAGATTTTCGGGTTCGGGATCGGGTTTCGGGTTTGGTTTTCGAGTTTGGGTCTAGGTTTAGGTTAGGTGAATGGATTTAGGAATAGGTGTAGGTTTAGTTTAGGTGACATGAGTTTAGGATTAGGTTTAGGGCATAGGTTTGGATTTGCGGGTTCGGGATCGGGTTTCGGGTTTGCTTCTCGTGTTTGGGTCAAGGTTTAGGTAAGGTGAATGGATTTAGGAATAGGTGTAGGTTTAGGTTAGGTGACATGAGTTTAGGATTAGGTTTAGGGCATAGGTTTGGATTTTTGGGTTCGGGATCGGGTTTAGGGTTTGGTTTTCGAGTTTGGGTCTAGGTTTAGGTTATGTGAATGGATTTAGGAATAGGTGTAGGTTTAGTTTAGGTGACATGAGTTTAGGACTAGGTTTTACTTTAGGTGACATGAGTTTAGGATTAGGTTTAGGGCATAGGTTTAGATTTTCGGGTTTGGGATCGGGTTTCGGGTTTGGTTTTCGAGTTTGGGTCTAGGTTTAGGTTAGGTGAATGGATTTAGGAATAGGTGTAGGTTTAGTTTAGGTGACATGAGTTTAGGATTAGGTTTAGGGCATAGGTTTGGATTTGCGGGTTCGGGATCGGGTTTCGGGTTTGGTTCTCGTGTTTGGGTCAAGGTTTAGGTAAGGTGAATGGATTTAGGAATAGGTGTAGGTTTAGGTTAGGTGACATGAGTTAAGGATTAGGTTTAGGGCATAGGTTTGGATTTTTGGGTTCGGGATCGGGTTTAGGGTCGCGTTTTCGTGTTTGGGTCAAGGTTTAGGTTAGGTGAATGGATTTAGGAATAGGTGTAGGTTTAGGTTAGGTGACATGAGTTTAGGATTAGGTTTAGGGCATAGGTTTGGATTTGCGGGTTCGGGATCGGGTTTCGGGTTTGGTTCTCGTGTTTGGGTCTAGGTTTAGGTTAGGTGAATGGATTTAGGAATAGGTGTAGGTTTAGTTTAGGTGACATGAGTTTAGGATTAGGTTTAGGGCATAGGTTTAGATTTTCGTGTTCAGGATCAGGTTTCGGGTTTGGTTTTCGAGTTTGGGTCTAGGTTTAGGTTAGGTGAATGGATTTAGGAATAGGTGTAGGTTTAGTTTAGGTGACATGAGTTAAGGATTAGGTTTAGGGCATAGGTTTAGATTTGCGGGTTCGGGATCGGGTTTCGGGTTTGGTTTTCGTGTTTGGGTCAAGGTTTAGGTAAGGAGAATGTATTTAGGAATAGGTGTAGGTTTAGTTTAGGTGATTTGAGATTAGGATTAGGTTTAGGCATAGGTTGAGATTTTCGGGTTCGGGATCGGGTTTCGGGTTAGGTTTTCGTGTTTGGGTCAAGGTTTAGGTTAGGTGAATGTATTTAGGAATTGGTGTAGGTTTAGGTTAGGTGATTTGAGATTAGGATTAGGTTTACGCATTGGTTTATAGTTTCGGGTTCGGGATCGGGTTTAGGGTTAGGTTTTCGAGTTTGGGTCTAGGTTTAGAGTTAGATGAATTGAGTTTAGGTTTCGGTTTAGCCGTAGCTTATAGGTTTTAGTTTTAGGTTTATGGTTTCGGGTTTAGGGTGTAGGTCTTGGAGACTCAAGCAACTTAAGGATAGCTCCGACGCACATCCGGGTCTGCTCCACACAAAGCGGGCCTGTCCAAATGGCCGGGCCACCCATATTGCTGTCCATAGGAAATGGACAGCTTCATCATCATGGTCATAACAGCGGTTCCCACCTTCCAGGGACCCCCGCTCAACACCCGGATAGCTCCGACGCACATCCGGGTTTGCTCCATTAATTTCGAGCTAATATATAAATACGGGCCTGTCCAAATGGCCAGGCCACCCATATTGCTGTCCATAGGAAATGGACAGCTTCATCATCATGGTCATAACAGCGGTTCCCACCTTCCAGGGACCCCCGCTCAACACCCGGATAGCTCCGACGCACATCCGGGTTTGCTCCATTAATTTCGAGCTAATATATAAATACGGGCCTGTCCAAATGGCCAGGCCACCCATATTGCTGTCCATAGGAAATGGACAGCTTCATCATCATGGTCATAACAGCGGTTCCCACCTTCCAGGGACCCCCGCTCAACACCCGGATAGCTCTGACGCACATCCGGGTCTGCTCCATTAATTTCGAGCTAATACATAAACACAGGCCTGTCCAAATGGCCAGGCCACCCATATTGCTGTCCATAGGAAATGGACAGCTTCATCATCATGGTCATAACAGCGGTTCCCACCTTCCAGGGACCCCCGCTCAACACCCGGATAGCTCCGACGCACATCCGAGTCTGCTCCATTAATTTCGAGCTAATACATAAACACGGGCCTGTCCAAATGGCCAGGCCACCCATATTGCTGTCCATAGGAACAGGACAGCTTCATCATCATGGTCTAAACCGCGGTTCCCACCTTCCAGGGACCCCCGCTCAACATCAACATCAATCAACTACTCTTAATCACAAGTATCATGTTCGTCATCTAATTTGCAACTAAATGATAATATAATAAAATCAGTCGCCCATCCAAGGATGGATAGATTGAAATGCTATCATTATTTCCATTTAAATGCCCAAGCCTAAATTTCGACAGCATCTCCCCCTATCTCTTCAGATATATTTATCTTACATTTAATTTTCACGTCAACTATCCACACATTGTGTGGATTAAATTGACAATGGAATTAAACATAAGAAACATATCCAGAGAGAATAGGAGAGTTACCGCACGAAACTAATACAGAGCATGTAAATGACAAACAACGATAACATTCCAATCTATCCAACCTTGGACTGTCCAACAGGACAATTTGGCAGATTTCTATACCTCCAAAGCACACTTTATCTATGCTCGGCAATATAGAAATCTCCAAATGGGCTAACTGATTCTATTATACTACCATTTGTGGACAAAAAATAACTATTAATAATAAGCCAAATACATCCACAACATACATCCACATAAATCAACCACGGGTAACTCCGACGTACATCCGGGTTTGCTCCATCAATTCCAGATACACAAGCATATGAAAATGACAGAATCATCAACACCATGAATCAAGTCTAATCAAATACCTAATGACTGCTATTTTCTGAACAAATAAGTATGTATGGGGCCCACCATGGGAATTGGATTGCGTGCGGAGTAACTCTGCACGCTAGCTCTTATCTCTTATCATGTAGAGTAAACTCAGTTGGGCCCACCTAGAATGTATGTGATTTATCTATTCCGTCCTTATGTTTTTTCAGCTCATTTTAGTGGTTGAGCCCAAAATTTAAGCATATCCAAATCTCAAGTAGACCATGCCATGGTAAACAGTGGGAATAATGATTTCCACCATTCCCAGGCTCCCCTATGATCTTTATTTGTCATCCAACCTGTCCATAAGATCACATGGATATGGATGACGGGAAAACACAAATATCAGCTTGATCCAAAACTTCTGTGTCGTCCTAGAATTTTTCAATGATAGACATTCAGTTCACACTTGTGGTGTGGTCCACTTTAGGTTTTGATATGCTTCATTTTTGGGCACCATACCTAAAATTACCTGCTAAGATGGATGGATGGAGTGGATAAAATACGTAAATCACTGTGGGCCCCACATAGTTTACTCCACACAAATATATACTTCATCTAAAACAGTCGACAGTGACGTAGGCCCCACAGGCAGTGGACAGCGACGGTGGGCCCAACAGCCAGTGGATAGCGACGTGGGCCCCACAGGTAGTGGACAGAGACGGTGCGCCCCACAGCCAGCGGACAGCGACAGTGGGCCCCACAGCCAGTGGACATCGACGTGGGCCCCACAGGCAGTGGACAGCGACGGTGGGCCCCACAATTTCATTTTTTCTTTAATTTCTAAATCACAATTTGGATTTTAAAATTTAAAATCCCTAATTAGGAGATTTTAATTTTGAAATCCCTAATTAGGGATTTACTAAATCAGTAGGCCCCACCAAATAATAGACAGCTAAGGCGGACCCCACATGCAATGGACGATGGAAAGTGATGGTGAGACCCACCCGGCCACATGCATTGGACAGCGACGGTGGGATCCACATGCATTGGATTTTGGAAGTGGGCCCCACAATGAACAACGAGGAGAGAGGGAGAGAGGGGAAATGGAGGAAGAAGGAAGGGGAAGAGGGTTACCGGAGGTGGCGGCGGCGTACGGAGGCCGGCAGAGGTTCTTGGCAAGCAGCGGTGGGACGCCGGTAAGAGATGGTTGGCTGAGATGGGTGGTCGGCAAAGATGGTACGACGCCGGTGACCGAACGCCGGACGCCGGTGGTCGGCGATGAGAGAGACGGCCGCGGACGGTGGGGTGGGGGTCGTTCGAGAGAGAGAGAGCGAGCGAGAGAGTGAGTGAGAGAGAGAGAGAGAGAGAGAGAGAGAGAGAGGAAGAAATGAGGGACGGTCGTGCTGTGTAATAAATTAAAAGACTTTTATCTACGAAATTTTTCGTCGGTAAAAGTAAGGAATTTCGTCGGTAAAAGTCCTTCTCACTCTTGGCGGGAATCAGGAAATAAGACTTTTACCGACGAAATTGTTCGTCGGTAAAAGTTCGTCGGTAAAAGTGAAGTTTTCTGTTATCTTTTTTAGCGACGGGTTACTTCGTCGGCAATAAGCTTTTTACCGACGAAATTTTTATTTCGTCGGTAAAAGTGTATGGCGGGAATGAATTTGGTGGTGGCGGGAGCTTTTTACCGACGATTTTTTCATTTCGTCGGGAAAAATGATTTTTCCCAACGAAAATTATTTCGTCGGTAATACTTTCGTCGGTAAAAATTCGTTTTCTTGTAGTGTCAACCCTCCAAACTCCGGTTTTTCTAGTTTTTATGCTTTCTTATTTGAGTTCTAGTTGTAGTATGACAATGCTCGGCTAGAATCTCTCAGCTAAGGCTGAGAGGTGAAGCTTGTAGCTAATTTTATGCTTGATTCAAGTTAATTCAAGTAATTTTCAATTCAAGTTTGGATTTTGCATATTCTAGTTCTTCAAGTTGGTAGTTTGAGATGTTTTATGAGAGTTCATGTGCTCCGGACATGGATTCCTTGCAATTCTCTGAGATTATCATATGATGCTTGTTTAGATTCGAATTATAGTAGTCCTTGAGCAGGCCATAGTCCATAGGCATGGCTGTTACTCCGAAGGCTATGATTTTGAATTCTACATTGATTGAATGGGACTAGAACTTGGAAGTTCAACTTGAATGAGATTGAATGTGTTTAATGCTTTATTTTCCAACTAGATGAGAGATAGGACTTCGAATCTAGTTGTGTATCTTGCTTGGATTGATTGGATTGACATGGGATTGCTACAAGTGGATCCTTGAATGCCTTAGTGCCTTTAAACTACTGTTTTCATTAAAGTTACTGTTTTAGTATAATTGCTTCAATTGAATCTCCTATTTCTTGCAAAATTGAGTTGTTGGAATAGTTTAGAACCTGTTTTCCAATTCCCTGTGGATCGACCTCGGTCTTACCGAGTTTTATTACTACATCGCAGCCTTACACTTGAGGCAAGCGAACACTTAGTAATATCTTGAGGCAAGAAGGAAGGTACTTTGTCCGTGACTTTCGGATTGTATAGTTCACTCGCAGTCGCATCAGCTGGAGTGAACGGGCAGTTATGGCATCAGAGGTTGGGACATATGAGTGAGAAGGAGATGAAAGTGCTATTGTCAAAGGGAAAGCTACCAGGGTTGAAAGCAATCGATCTGAAATTCTGCGAGGATTGCATGTATGGCAAGCAGAAGAGGGTAAGCTTCAAGAAGACAGGACGCGCTCCAAAGACACATTTATTGTAGCTTGTTCACACTGACGTGTGGCGATCGGGACATTATCATCTCTTGGTAGTTCCCGCTATTTTGTTTCTTTCATTGATGATGCTAGTAGAAAACTGTGGGTTTATTTCTTAAAGCACAAGTCTGATGTATTTGATGATTTAAGAAGTGGAAATTTATGGTAGAAAATGAGACTGATAAAACTGTGAAGTGTCTCAGATCGGATAATGGGGGAGAATACTGTGATAAGAAGTTTGAGGAGTATTGTGCAGTAAATGGGATCAAACATCAGAAAATGATTCCAGGGACACCGTAGCAGAACAGTGTGGCTGAGCGCATTAACAGGACCATCCTTGAGCGCGTTAGGAGCATGAGGCTACATGCAGGGTTGCTCAAGACCTTTTAGTCAGATGCTTTGAATATTGCCATATATCTCATCAATAGAAGTCCCTCATCACCATTGGATGGTGGGCTACCAGAAGAAATGTGGATTGGAAAAGAGGTGAACCTTGCACATCTCAGAGTGTTTAGTTGCACTTCTTATGTTCACATTGATGCAGAGTATAGAAACAAGCTGGATGCGAAGTCCAGAAGGTGCACGTTGATAGGCTAAGGGCAGAATGATTTTGGCTACCGATTTTGGGATATTGAGAACCGAAAAATAATCAGAAGCAAGACGTAGTCTTCAATGAAAAAGTGATGCATAAAGACAGATTGCAGCAAAAGCAGAATAAGGCCGATGAGAAAGAATTCGTAGAGTTGGAAGAGTTACCAGACACGGGTGTTACAGTGCCACAGGATGAGCATGCACAGGAGCATGATGAGGCAGAGCCGCAGACACCGGTTGTGAGGAGGTCTACTCTGGAGAGGAGACCCAAGGTCCGATACTCACCCTCCTTACATTATCAACTGCTGACAGATAATGGTGATCCAGAGTGTTTTGAAGAGGCATTACGGTCAGATATGCGAGTTAAGTGGGAGTAAGCCATGGAAGATGAGATGGACTCTCTTGAGTCTAATCGTACGTGGGAGCTAGTCACTCTACCTAAGGGTAAGAAAGTTCTTTATAACAAGTGGGTTTACAGACTGAAGGAGAAGCACGATGGTTCGAAATGGTACAAGGTTAAACTGGTTGTGAAAGGGTTTCAACAAAAGGCAGGTATCGATTTCATAGAAATATTTTCTCCTGTGGTGAAGATGCCTACGATTCGCATGGTCTTGAGTATAGTGGCTACAGAGGACTTACATCTAGAGCAGGTAGATGTTAAGACAACCTTTCTTCATGGAGACCTTGAAGAAGAGATATATATGCATCAGCCGACAGGATACGTGGCACCAGGAAAGGAGAACAAGGTGTGTAGACTGAAGAAGAGTCTATATGGCCTGAAGCAGGCCCCGAGGCAGTGGTACAAGAAGTTCGACAGTTTCATGTCGGGAAACGAGTACAGGAGATGTCATACAGACCACTGTTGCTACTTGAAGAAGTTTGATACGTCGTACATCATCCTTCTTCTGTATGTTGATAATATGCTTGTGGTCGGATCAAGCATGAAGGACATCTCAGATCTCAAAAGATAACTTTCTAGAGAGTTTACCATGAAAGATTTAGGAGCTACAAAACAATCCTATGCACGAGGATAAAGCGTGACAGGGAAGACAAGAAGCTAGTTTTGTCACAGGTAGAGTACATAGCCAAGGTACTTGATCGATTTAGCATGGGAGGTTCTATGCTGGTTAGCATTCCATTAGCCAACCACTTCAAGTTTTCTAAGGAGCAAGGAGCTAAGATGTAGAATGAATGGGACTACATGGCTAAAGTCCCTTATGCATCAGCTATAGGGAGCCTCATGTATGCTATGGCTAGCACGAGGCCAGATATTGCTCAAGCAGTGGGAGTTGTTAGCAGGTTCATGAACAACCCCGGGAAGGAACATTGGGAAGCTGTGAAGTGGATCTCAGATACCTGGTAGGTACTGTGGATGTAGGGCTGTGTTATAAAGGATCGAAAATCAAGCTACAAGGCTATGTTGACTCAGATTTGGCAGGAGATATCGACAGCAAAAGGAGCACTACAGGGTATGTCTTTACCCTGGGTAGTGCTGCAGTCAGTTGGGTCTCTCAATTACAGAAGATAGTATCCATCAGTACAACGGTATCAGAATATATTACAGCTACAGAAGTGTGCAAGGAGATGGTATGGATATAAGGTTTTATGGAAGAGTTGGGGAAGAAGCAAGTAGGTTGCAAGCTGTACATTGACAGTCAGAGTGCAATACACTTGGCTAAGAATTCAGCCTTTCATTCGAGGACCAAGCATATTGATATAAGATATCACTTCATACGTTCGTTACTAGAAGATGGATCGATTGCTTTGGAGAAGATTCATACAAGTGAGAATCTACAGATATATTGACCAAGGCGGTCACACAGGAGAAGCTGAAGCTCTGTTCGGCTTTGATTGGTCTTCAGGTTTGAAGACTGGGGGGTGGTGCACTCCGAATGTAGAAGACAAAGGATCATGTGGTGATGTGTCTCCAAGTAGGAGATTGTTGAGTATGGAGCCAACTCACCAAGATGTGGTCGGGCGCCTGGACGGTCTGATGACCGGGCGCTCGATATTCATGTATTCTAGGACAAAAGCCACTGGACTGTTCTGTGAACGGTCGGGCACCCGACGGTCAAAATGACCGGGCGCCCGATATTAGTCTGATTTATTCTATTCCTAGCTGGACGATTTTTGTAATGGGCGGGCGCCCGACCCAGTAATGACCGGGCGCCCGACCAGTCGCAGGCTTAAGTGCGAGGTTTTCTATTTTGTGTTCTAATTTTGGGGTTTCTATATAAAGGGGTGTAAACTGGGATTGGGCAATGAGATTAGGGTTCTATACGTTTAAGGTGAGAAAAAGGCGAGAGGATTAGCAAAAGGGCCATCTCTGTGCATGGGAGCATAGGAGAAGGTAAGTGTATTGCTTGTAACTTTGTTCTTCTTCATAGTAGAGTTTTGCACCGTCGTTTTTTACCCTTGTTTAGGGTTTTTCCACGTAAAATCTGTCTTGTGGATTGTTGGTTTGTGTGAATTCCTCTTCTAATTATTATTTCTTCCTGTTTATCGTTTGTGGGTGAGATCGGAGATTGGATCTCGGTTCACCGGCGTTGTTAGTGTGCTGCGCAACACATCTAATAGAAGTCCATCATTCTATATGGTACTATGCCTCAGTGCACAAACTGTTGTTGGTTGATTCCCCACATCAGTTTGAGGGGGGGGGGGGGGGGGGGGGGGGGTAATAGCTGGTTTCCCTTCCTTACTAAGTCACTTAGTTCCTAAGTCACTTGGGTCCTAAGTCCTTAATTACGAATGTTGTATACCTCTATGAATAAACCTATTTTGGATTTAAATCAATATACAAGATCAGAAGGAGAATTCTTCATATTCTTGGTTTGTCTTGGCTATCATGGCCATGAACAAAGGGTTGCATAAGGGCCGTTGATTTCTACAGTGCGATTAGACCGAACTATTTCAATCCACACCGTATAATCAGGACGAAAGTAAGAGGAACTAAATGGAGAATCCTTCGAGTGCAGTGAATAAGCATCAATTTCATAGCAAGAAAGAAATGGAGAAAACCAATGACAGAATCAGCCGACTACCAGATGCTATCCTTCATTACATCATTTCTTTGATGCCGATGAAATTCATGGTAAGAACAAGCATTTTGTCAAGGAGAAGGAGAAACTTGTGGAAATCCATCTTGGCTTATGCCACTGCTCTGGATTTCGGTGTGGAATTCGCAAGAAGAATTCGTGGCTACTGTCAACCGATATCTACAACTCCATAAAGCCAAGGAGATTCAGATGTTTCAGCTCTTGCTTAATCCTGGCAATCGATATCTGTCAGATGCTGAGAAATGGGTCGAATTTGCAGTAGCAAAAGGAGTCAAAACTATATATGATTTTATAACCCATTTAAATTTTTGGGCATTTGAAGGCCTACCTACTAAATTGCTTAACTCCATCTTTAGTTGTGATTCTATAACCCATTTAAATTTTAGTCGCTGCAATTTCTCCCTGCCGTTGAATTTCAAAGGTTGCCCCTATCTCAAAATGCTCCACCTAAGACTTGTTAGAGTTACAGATGCACTGCTTGAAAACATGCTTTCAAATTGCCCCCTTCTGGAGGAATTGAGTTTAAGGCATTGTCATGGTTTGGCTTGTATCAAGGTTTCTGCTCCAGATCTGCCACTTAAGAACTTAATAGTGGTCGACTGTCGGGGTGCTGGAAAGATTGAGATTTTTGCTCCGAACCTCCGGTCATTCTGTTTCTATGGTGATTTTATTACCATCTGTTTCTATGGTGATTTTATTACCATCACTTTCGAGAACAATCCGAACCTCCGGTCATTCTGTAGGGATGCTTACTGTTTTGATTGGATTACTGTTCTGCACCATCTTAAACACGTTAATATTCTGACATTGTGTAATCTCTTACTTGGGGTATGTGTTCATTCCTACTCTTCTATGAAATTCTTAACAGTTTTCATTTGTTCCACAGAAACCTCTACAAGCGTTTGTAGGATATCGATCCACATTAGGTGGGCTCCATATTGTAAATGTCCTGGCTGAAAATCAGTTAGTTCGACCGTAAGTTGGGCTTTAAATGTTTAAAACATTCTGAGGTTCAAAAAAAAAAAAAAAAAAAGGAAAAATGCTAATGAGTGGACTGGCCTGTAAATTTTGGCCAGTTCATCTACACAAGTGGGACCCACCAGCTGTATGGTGTGCAGAGGTGGACTGTTATATTACTAAATTCTTTCTTTTGATCTGCACAGCATGTAGATATAGCCGGGAAATATAACATGCCTATAACATCTAAAATCACTTGGTGGGGCCTACGTGAGTTTTGGATGAGACTGAAACATGTTGTGACCCCTCATACGAGTGGGACACACGCAATGGATGGGCTGGATGTGTGAACCACATCTCGGTGGGCCCTATGCACGATCATGAAGGTTTTAATGGGCAGGTATATATGGTGAATTTCCCATTCCCCATCGAGACAACAGTCTCCACCTCCACTTCCATGATCTCTTAACTCCCACGGTCCATTTTCCCGGTCCTTCCTAAATACATTCCATTCAATTCCCTTGCATACTTATTGCAATTCCACCACCTTAGATACACACCTCCAAGACAAAAGCAATAGATCCAATCTCATTTCCTGGGGGAATTGATGGTGATATCGGCAATGTCAATCAACTAGGGCGCCATCCATAAATGGTTTTTAGGCCAAAACAGGGGGCTAATGCCAATCCTCCTAGAGATGTTGTCTAGATGGGGAATGGAAAATTCACCATGGTAATGACCATTGAAAACTTGTAACATAATATTGTTGGGTGTGTTTCACAAAACCTTAGGATCTCGCCCCCCAAACTACTAGAATTATGGGTTGTGATAAAGCAATAAACTAAATCAAATCATCAACCGCATGAAGCAAGAGACTTTTACGTGAAAACCCTCAAAGAGGTAAAAACCTCGGGATCTCGTCCAGATCAACAATCCAATATCAAGTAGCACCGTTACAACCTCGATCATAAGCACACACCGTTTGGATCAAACCTTCTTCACCCATGCAGCGATGGATAACAATAAAAAAATTAAAAACTGAGAGATCTCACCTGAGCACGAGGACGTTGAAGAGCCGAGACGTCGTTGCACCATGAATCACCTTTGCGAGCAAAACTTCCTCTACTAATAAGCTTCCTCTCCTTCTCTCTCTCTCTCTCTCTCTCTCTCTCTCTCTCTCTCTCTCTCTCTCTCTCACCTTGGACGTGTAATACACTTCATGTGTCATGCCCCAAACTCGGGGACCGGGCTCACTAAATTTTCGGCCGCTGAATCTAGTGCAGCCTTCATAGTACCCCATTTTCGGCTCCTAGCTTCCATACGCCAGGTTCTGATCTTGGGATCCGGCAAGGAGGATTTTCAGGGTAAATTTTTTTCCTTTATAGATGAGCATAACTACAAGTGTACCAAACCAAAAAGCATCACATCACATATCCACTAAGATAATCTTTTGAGTACAATATTGCGAAAAGGAAAATACAATGCATAACTAAAAAGCTGAAGGATCAAATGCGCGCCCCTGTCTCACTGTTGTCGCGGTATAGCATATCCTGCACGTAAACAACGTGCATAAGCTTACTATGAAGCTTAAAGAGTGCATGGTGTGTGCACAATACATAAGACCGGTATACAGATATCAGAGTAAGCGAAAATGATGGAAGGCTACACTACCAAGTCTATGAGTGCTATTAGCCATCCCGAGGCTATGCAATACAAGGGGCCTATATGGCCGAGTGTTATATTCTAAAGATACAATGTGCGCATGTCAATCCTCAACTGCAATATATCATACGGTTTACAACTGGGACATCACCGGGGTCTAGTACACTCCTGACATTGGTCGCGTGCATAACCAAGCGAGTGGAAGAGACCTCACTATCCGCCTCGTCAATGGCATATAAGAAAATCCACCTGACTCGTCGATAGCGAACCCATTCACGAGCTGGTCAGACTCAACCTAGTATATAGCCCTTTGCACCCGGGCGGGTAAGGTCACACCCCCTTCCAATCGACCCTGACACAGTGGAAGACACGACCTACTGATATTTGGCCCTCGTGTGCTCATAGATCCAGTCGGTCTAGACATTGGAGCATTATACTGGTACTGCAAGGTTTAAGGACTTTCACCCATGAAAGTTTTTGGCGCCTAAGTACTAGAACATATTTCCGGTGTCCATTTCTACCATCCGCAATGTGACTGTGGTGGCTACAACCCCGTTGCCACTGGGGTGTGAATCTGATCGTGACATACATGATGTGAGAAGCATGAGTCATACTATCAAAGTCATGCCCCAAACCTGCGCATACCGCATGATCATGTGGGGCGACCCTATCTCATACAGGTCCCCTAAGTATCTCAAGCCGTAAAGCATATGCTATGATCAACATCATCCATACTCCGGCATACATATGATGCGTATGCACAATTGAATGGGCATGATATTCATTACACTAAGCGTATTATCAGTGTTACCTACCAAGCTAAGTATACTAACATGTTTCAAACGTATCATGTGATAATCGGCCTCAAATGGTCGAATATACAGGGAGTGGGATCTAAATAGAGGGTCCTACTAATAATAGAAAAGTTTACGTGACATGGCCCACTTAAGACTTGAATCAGTCCATCATATGACTCGTATACTAAGAAGATCTAACAAATAGACACGAATAGATCATATGCATCACGGCGGCAATCCGTGACAGTTCTCACAAGTCCCCAAAGTGAGATCCATAGTGGGCCCTACCGATAAGTTGGATGGCAAGTACACATTACAATAGGCCCTTGGAAGTTTTAGTGGTAGGCATTCAGTCACCACTATTTTCTTAAATGTGGCCCATCCAACATCGGGCCCCACACATTTCATGGGATGTCAAGATGGATGGGCAGTGTGGTTAGAATAAATACCCCACGGTGGGCCCCATGGCCTCTAGCTGGATGTGGCAATAAACATTACATTGGTCCCAAGAAAATTTCAATGATGGGCATTCATGACCATTGTTTCCCACGGTGTGGCCCACCTGAGGGTTAGATCTGTCTCATTTTTGGGTCCACGTCCTAAAATGACATGGAAAAATAGATGGGCAATGTGGATAAGACAGATACATCACGATGGGACCCACAGGGTGGGCCACCTGCTGAACAGTGCCTACAGCGTGGACCCACATGGGTCATAAAAGGTTTGGATAAGGCTGATATTTGTGTTATCCCCTTCACCTGGACCTGTGCCATAAGTCTGGGTGGCATATAAACATCATGTGGCCTTAGGAAGGTTTCAACGGTGGACATCATTTTCTCCACCGTTACAGATGGTGTGGCTGTGGCCCACATGAGACTTGTATCTGGTTCATTTTTGGGCCCATGCCCTGAAATGATATAGGAAAATGGATGGACGGATGGGCATGGTGGGCTCCACGAGGTGGGCCACTGCTGGGCAGCGTGTCAAACACGCTGCCTTCAGCGTGGACCACGCTCGTGGCTGATATTTGTGTTTTCTTTCCATCCAGGTCTGTGTGACCTTAACAACAGATTAGATGGTAAATAAACCTCACGTTGGGGCCCACACGTGCAACAGCGGCCCAACCATTTTCAACGGTGGCCATTCATCCCCACCGCTTCCCATGGTGTGGTCCACTGAAGTGTTGGATCCAGCTGATGCTTGTGTTTTCCATTCATGCAGGTCTGCGTGACCTGATGGATGGGTTAGATGGGAAATAATCATGATGGTGGGCCCTGAAAAGATTTCAACAGCAGGCATTCATCCTCAATGTTTTCTGTGGTGTGGCCCACCTGAGATCTGGATATGCTCCACCTAAGTGTTGTTCGAGTTACAGATGCCCTGTTTGAAAGCATGCTTTCAAATTGCCTACATCTGGAGGAATTGAGTTTAAGGGATTGTCAAGATCTGATTCATGTCAAGGTTTCTGCTCTCCATCTGCCACTTAACCGCTTGACGGTGGTCAACTATTGGGATGCCGAAGAGATTGATATTTTTGTTCCGAACCTCCAGTCATTCCATTACTATGGTGATTTTATTCGTATGTATTTCAAGAACATTTCGAGTTTGGAGGATGTCTTTGTTAATGGTGTAGGTAAGATAGGTCACAGTGTTGAGGATGAATGGATAACTGTTCTGCACCAACTTGAACATGCTAAGATTCTGACATTGGGTAATATCTCATTTGACGTATATGTTCATTCCTACTCTTCTATGAAATTCTTAACACTTTTGAGTTGTGTCACTGGAACCTCAACAAGTGTTTGTAGGAAATTGATCCACATCAGGTGGGCCCCACCTTGTAGATGTCCTGGCTGAAAATCAGTCCGTTGGACTGTCACTGGGCTTCAAATGTATGAAACATCGGCTCAAAAAAAAAAAAAAAAAAGAAAAAAAGAAAAAAAAGAAAAGAAAAGGGAAACAAGAAAAATGCTAATGAGTGGACCTGCCCGGATTTTTGGCCAAGTCATCTAAACAGTGGGACCCAACTGATATATGGTGCAGAGAGGTGCATGTTTGGCATAGCACAACTCTTTAATAATGTGACTTTTATGTTGCTAAAGTCTTTCTTTTGATCTGCACAGCATGTACGTTTTGCGGAGGATTATAGACCTGAAGGTTTCCCTGTTACATTCCACAATTTGCAAGAATTGCAGCTGTTGATGGATTGGTGTCCTGATGGTTATCTGGCCAGCACATATAGCTTCTTCAGAAACTGTCCATGTCCTTGTCTAGAGAAGCTTTTCATTGATGTAGGTCTCATATGCTTCCACTGTAATTTCAGTTCCCATTTAATTTCTTTGAAGAGTTTCAGCTGACATCCTAGCCATCAATGAGATGGCTTTACTTATATAGATTGAGCTGGTGCATTAATCAGTCATGTAACACCCTGTATTTTCTCTGTATAATTTTTTATTTTATTTTGAATTTTAATTATTTTTTTTTAGCCTTTGATCTTGAGAGGTTTATATCTAATCAACGGTAGGGAATCTAAGGCGGGCCCATTATAAAAGTTGCTCAAATTAACCTAAAAAATGGTCCAGAATGGCTGGATTTTGTTAAACTTACCGTTTTCGAAAAATTACGAAAATGCCACTATTAAAACCCCACCATTTAAGTAACCCAGTTTCCACAATCATTTTTTAGCCTAAACTTAGTGTATGGCCTATCTAACACAAAACAACCGTACACGTCGAAAATCAGCTCCCCAATCATTGTGCAAATGCCCTAATTAGAAATCGGACCCTAAATGACCCACCTTAACTTGGATCTGTCTCAAATTTCTGGCCAACGACTAATTTTACATTGCCGACATTCTGGACGGAGAAGATCGCCTAGATCCACACCAGTGGACCATGTGTGTAGGGGGCAGCGGTGGCACGCGGTCTTCGTACCGCGTGCGCACGACGCGCCAACCTCCCCCTCCGTCTTCTTCGTTCCGCAGCTACAGCGGATGGCGCTGTCCGTCTGTGGGCTCCATGTTGGCCCTCCAGTGGACCCCGCTACCAAATCCACTCCGTCCATTCGACTCGTGGGCCAGCCAAACATAGTCATTCTGAAAATCTTCGCCGACCGTCACCTGTACGGCCCGCTCCAAACCACCGTTCGATAGAAGAAGGATCAAGACCTGATCCGTTACTCTGCATGGGCTCATGAGACCACATCTAAAACCTTCTTGTGGACCCTCCCTTCACTATGGACGGTCCTCATGCGTAAGGGACCGGTGTGTAGAGAGATCCGAATTTCTAGTCGTTTCCTTGTGAAGTACGGAACCGGAACCTAAAAGCTTCCTCCGAACCCTAACCAGAGCTACATAAAATCTTTTTTTCTTCTCTGCAGCCTCCATGATCGTCAGAGAGAGAGAGAGAAGCCGTCAGAGAGAGAGAAAGAGAGGCCATGAGGAGAGAGAGAGAGAGAGAGAGAGAGAGAGAGAGAGAGAGAGAGAGAGAGAAAGAGAGAGATAGGAAGGCCGGCTGCCGCTGGACAGTTGCTGCGGAACGGTCGTCGCTGGACGACTGTTGCTGGACTCCGGCCAGGGAAGGAGAAGGAGGAGGAATGGAGATAAAAGAGAAAGGAAGAAGAAAGGAAGAAGAAAGAGAGGCAGGGAAGAAAGCAACCGAGCCAAACCGAGTCGACTCAGCCGGCATCCGGATTTCTAAGAGGCAGGCCCCAGTTTCTATGATATTTGTCCCTTATAGACAGCCTACCCTCTAACATTTTGATGGATCTAACCTTAGATGACCATATCATTGAATATCATGCTGAAATAATCCCTAAGCGTGTGTTTCCACAATTACATTAAGTTTAGGATCTAGAGGATGTGCACACTATCTATAGATCATGTCATTGAATTCTAAGGTGAGGATTTTTTTTAAGCCTAATTACAGCAATATCGCATGATGTGTCGAATTGTGTCTTATTGTTATGGTTTATTGTATGTTACTTGAAAACATGAATGATTGTGAATCCTTTATGAAATCGTGTATTGATGAATATATTTGACATTAATTGCTGAAATTTCGTTTTATATAGATTGTATGTCAGATCTGAGGGTTAAGGAAAGAATGATGATTGATTTACATGTGTATATACGAATATGTATGCAACATGCTTCAATATGCCTGTTCACATGTGTATATGAGATTATGTATGCACCATGCTGTTAGTGCACTTTTTCGTGGCATACTAGTGCACCTTGTTTGTCAATCACTTACAGCTGTGAGTCTTGTGTCGGTTGAGCCCAATAAAGACGAAGAAAGAAGACTCAAGACGTCCAGTCGCATCAAGGAAGAAGATTCAGGTAAATGAGATGCCTTGGTGCCTTAACCTCGACCAAAACCTATCCCCTTTGTATTCTTGATGACCTTGACCATATTTAGAACCCTTTAGGCATCATTGATAGGCCCTAGGTGTCCCATTTGATCAACCTTTCCTAGGACTTTATGTACAGGCTGAAGATTGTAGAGTGCAGCTTGTATGTGGGGAGAACCAGGCTGGTCCGACCGGTCATGACCGGTCGGCCAGCAGCCTTGCTGCTTTATACAATGGCCAGCCGACCGGTCATGACCGGTCGGCCGTTTTCATATCATGGTGGGCAAGTATGGCCGACCGGTCATGACCGGTCGGCCTGGAGGATTTCCTTCATCCAGCAAGGAGCGCCGACCGGTCATGACCGGTCGGCCTGCAGTGTTTAGGCAATCCAGTAAGGGGGTCCGACCGGTCATGACCGGTCGGCCCATATATGTGGCCTATACATTTGAGGTTCTTCAGCAGGGGAGTCCGACCGGTCATGACCGGTCGGGGCAGGCCGTTTTATGGCCGTTTTATGACCGTTGGAGCCTCTTTTCTATATATATGGTGCTCTATTCTTGGGCAAGCGGAGAGAAGTTTTTGAGAGCCCATTCCACACTTATCTTGTACATCTTTTGGGGCCTCAAAGAGGAGGTTTTCGAGTCATATCCCTTGTGTTTCAAACACAAGTATGGGCATTCAAATGCTATCAAGAGATGACTTGATTCCTCTCTCAAATCTAGAGGAGTGACACTATTCCACATAGGTATATCCTTTGTCCAAGACCTCTAGAAGACTCTCTAGGTGAATCTCCTAGTTGGAACAACCTACACATTCCATGTATGAGATTCACCCATCCTCCTAGCACCTTGGGCATTTCAAGGCATCGCATGCAAGGTGTTTGATCGAATGTGGCTGAGGCATTGGCGACGCAACGGCGACACGATCAAGGGAGCAAAGGGAAGCTGATTGAAGCACGGGAGAGCGGAGATCAAGCAACCCATTACGGCGCTAAACAAGGGGCTCATCCGACAAGTAAGTTGTCTCATTTGAGAGTCCAATTTGAGTTTGTTTGTCAAGCTCGTCTTAGGGACGTTAGCCGTTCCTTGGTCCGTCAGCCGGGCCTAAACTAAGTCTCCAAGGGGGAGCCTCCGACACGGGAGTATACGTGCGATTGGGTTGAGAGTTAGCCCTTGGTTCAAAACTCCGGTGACGGTTGAGAGGTGAACCGATAAAACCTCTGTGTGTAAAGGTTGAGAGGTGAACCTCATTTAAAACCTCCGTTAGTGAATGCCGGTGTGCTCAAAGGGGTTGAGTACTTGAACCGGGAGTGGAGTAGACACGTAGTCGAACCACTATACATCCTTGTGTTTGTGATTGTTCTTGAGCACATTCTATCTTTGCATTGTTAGTTTAAATTGCTTAATTATGAATGATTGATATGAATGCATGCTAGGCACCTTTTAGGCATCCTCACACAAGATGTACCTTCACTACTTGTGTAGACTTGAGCTCATTGATCCACTCTCATAAGTCTACACAAGTTGCATAGGAAAGAAGCTTTATTAGTTGAATCATTTTCTTACCTATGCATGCTTAGACTAGGTTTGATTATTGCTTAACCCTTGCTAGTCTATTTGATTGGACCCACCAAGGCTTGGAAGCTGAGGTGTTCTTGCTTATAACGCTTATTTTGTTGAATTGTATTAGTAGGCGAAAAGATTTTCAAAAAGGTCCTATTCAACACCCCTCTAGGTCCATAGACATATCTCCAAGTATCTCTCTACTAGCGGTAAAACTGCAATTTCAGTTGGTATCAAAGCGGGTTCCTCTTTAAGGGCTTAATTGCCTAGAGGTAGATCCTAAAGAGAAACTTGAAAATATGTCCAGAGAGGACTCTTCATCCGTCACTAAGCCTCCTTTCTTTGATGGGTCAAATTATCCATATTGGAAAGCCCGAATGCGCATCTTCTTGGAATCCATTGATTCGGATGTGAGGGACATGGTTGATTTTGGATATGAACCCCCAATGGTTACTATTTCTAAGGAGGGTGAGCCGGATGTTCTCAGGCCAAAAGACAAGGCATTGTGGACTGCTCATGAAAAAGCTCAACGTATTAATAATGCCAAAGGCCTGAATGCCATATTTTGTTCAGTATCAAGAGAAGAATTTGGTCGGATCCAAAATTGCACTACCAGTAAACAAGCATGGGATATTCTGGAAGTTACCCATGAAGGAACAAATGTTGTTAAAAATTCTAAACTCCAGCGCCTCTCCACTCTCTTCGAAAATATTACTATGGAGGAGGATGAAACGTTTACTGAATTTTATACCAAACTGAACAAAATCACAAATGATATGTGGGGCTTAGGGGATCCGGTTCCGGAACATAGGCTTTGTAGGAAAATTCTGAGATCTCTTCCGGAACGGTTCTCTTCTAAAGTCACCACCATTGAAGAGTGTAGGGATCTAAACACAATGAAAGTTGAAGAACTCATAGGTTCCCTACAAACCTTTGAGCTAGGCTTTAAAGCCCCCTCTAGAAGGAAAAACATCGCCTTTAAGTCCTCTCACAGACACAAGAAAATCAAAAGTGAGACGGAGGATGATAGCGATGATGAGGATGATGAGGAAGAACTATTGAACAAAAAATTTAAGAGATTCCTCAAATTTGATAGAGGGAATAGCCGTGACAAGAAGGACAAGAAGGGTGATAAACGTTCAGGAAAATCATCCATACCTTCATCCGTCCGTTGTTACGGTTGCGGTCGTCGTGGCCATATTGCCCCGGAATGTCCGGAAGGGCCTAAACCGAAAGGAAAAAAGGCAATGGCTGCTACTTGGGATGATACGGAGGAGTCCGAATCTGATGATGAGAGCCAACATAAAGATCTTGCTCTCTCGGCCTCCATCACGACCCCTCTACCAGATTATCTAAGAGGGGATCCCAACCGCTATCCCTTCTAGGAGAAGAAGGTGTTCTCAACCCCTCACCTCATGCTACATTTTATGAGGGTGTTGTGGAACTTTGCTACCCTTTGGTTTTTTTTTTAATCTCATCATGGTAAGAGAGGGTAGCTAGTTTTGCTTTTATTGGAAAATCTGAGGATTTCAGCCTCATTTCTGTGTATATGGGCAAATCAGAGGATTCAAGCCTCATTCGCCCAAATTTTGATGATTTAGCAGTGTTTGTATTATTACATTTGCTTGCTAGATTATCATCCTGCTTAGATTAGCTAACCATCTTGAGTTTTATGCTTCATGTATGCTAATCTTTGCTTAGTATTGGTCGTGATATACCCTAGGGGAGGATGGTTGATTGGGCTATAAGCCCTTTGTGCTTCATTGCAAATGTATATCCTTGACCAATTGCATGATTAATCTTGCCTGAATAGTTACAGTTCTTGTTAATCATGTTTCTTAGCTTGCTCCATGTATTTATGATTCATGCACCCTATACTCTCATTCTAGCATGTGCTTATAGTTATAACTGCGACACACTATCTCCTCTTACCTTAAACTTCATTGGTGTATCATTAAGGGGGAGAGAATAGTTTGTCAATTGCTAACAAAAAGGGGGAGAAAGATCACATCCCACCAAAACGAGTTTGCTATGTTTTGTGATGCAGGGATTGACAGGTTGTGGGGGAGCAAACTGAAGAGGAGCAGCTTAGTTTAGTCATGTCAAGAGTCCTGTATTTTATGTTTTATCTTTGTAATATCTTGAACATGTAATTTGTTTTGGTAGGTTAAGTTTTTGTAAGTAATTGACAAAGGGGGAGATTGTTAGTGCACTTTTTCGTGGCATACTAGTGCACCTTGTTTGTCAATCACTTACAGCTGTGAGTCTTGTGTCGGTTGAGCCCAATAAAGACGAAGAAAGAAGACTCAAGACGTCCAGTCGCATCAAGGAAGAAGATTCAGGTAAATGAGATGCCTTGGTGCCTTAACCTCGACCAAAACCTATCCCCTTTGTATTCTTGATGACCTTGACCATATTTAGAACCCTTTAGGCATCATTGATAGGCCCTAGGTGTCCCATTTGATCAACCTTTCCTAGGACTTTATGTACAGGCTGAAGATTGTAGAGTGCAGCTTGTATGTGGGGAGAACCAGGCTGGTCCGACCGGTCATGACCGGTCGGCCAGCAGCCTTGCTGCTTTATACAATGGCCAGCCGACCGGTCATGACCGGTCGGCCGTTTTCATATCATGGTGGCCAGCAAGTATGGCCGACCGGTCATGACCGGTCGGCCTGGAGGATTTCCTTCATCCAGCAAGGAGCGCCGACCGGTCATGACCGGTCGGCCTGCAGTGTTTAGGCAATCCAGTAAGGGGGTCCGACCGGTCATGACCGGTCGGCCCATATATGTGGCCTATACATTTGAGGTTCTTCAGCAGGGGAGTCCGACCGGTCATGACCGGTCGGGGCAGGCCGTTTTATGGCCGTTTTATGACCGTTGGAGCCTCTTTTCTATATATATGGTGCTCTATTCTTGGGCAAGCGGAGAGAAGTTTTTGAGAGCCCATTCCACACTTATCTTGTACATCTTTTGGGGCCTCAAAGAGGAGGTTTTCAAGTCATATCCCTTGTGTTTCAAACACAAGTATGGGCATTCAAATGCTATCAAGAGATGACTTGATTCCTCTCTCAAATCTAGAGGAGTGACACTATTCCACATAGGTATATCCTTTGTCCAAGACCTCTAGAAGACTCTCTAGGTGAATCTCCTAGTTGGAACAACCTACACATTCCATGTATGAGATTCACCCATCCTCCTAGCACCTTGGGCATTTCAAGGCATCGCATGCAAGGTGTTTGATCGAATGTGGCTGAGGCATTGGCGACGCAACGGCGACACGATCAAGGGAGCAAAGGGAAGCTGATTGAAGCACGGGAGAGCGGAGATCAAGCAACCCATTACGGCGCTAAACAAGGGGCTCATCCGACAAGTAAGTTGTCTCATTTGAGAGTCCAATTTGAGTTTGTTTGTCAAGCTCGTCTTAGGGACGTTAGCCGTTCCTTGGTCCGTCAGCCGGGCCTAAACTAAGTCTCCAAGGGGGAGCCTCCGACACGGGAGTATACGTGCGATTGGGTTGAGAGTTAGCCCTTGGTTCAAAACTCCGGTGACGGTTGAGAGGTGAACCGATAAAACCTCTGTGTGTAAAGGTTGAGAGGTGAACCTCATTTAAAACCTCCGTCCTAACTAGAACCTCTGGTTGCTAGTGACTGGTGAGAAGAGTGGAGTGAGCCCGTCTCATTAGTCAGGGTGCCTGAACTAGAGCACGCATTTCATGCATAGCATTAATCAAGATATTTCTTTTTGCATGTTTTGTTTGATATCTGCATTGTTTGGATATTATTATAATAGTTTTAATTGGTGATCCTTACTGAGTTGATCGCAAGTAACTCACGTCCTCCTGGGATGGTATTTTTAAAACACCACTAGACATTGCAGGTAAAGATCCGTTAGGTGAGCCCGATTTGCAGGGGGACGAATATGAAGGTTCGTTGCAGCAAATGGCGGATGATGAAGCCCACGTAGATTGATGATGATCCATTTATTGCTTTTAGTAGAGAAAAGTTAATTATTTGAATTCGAAATAAGTTTCCTTTTATTGAAACAATAAATGAACATTTTGTTAGACACGTTTTATATTTGATTTTGAACTTAGAGTAGAAAATCATGGAATTAAATCTTTATTTCCCATCATTTTGCTTAAATGCCATGAATGCATGTAAGTATAGTATGTGTGTATGGAATAGTAATGTTAACACACAGGAGTTAACACCCGAAACTCGACAGATCGTGTTGTCCACGGGAGTCGAAACTTCGGGGCGTTACAAGTTGGTATCAAAGCATAAACGGGACCTTGGGCGTGACACCCAACCCACTACATAATAAATTCACCCTAGGACATAGACCCCTTGATGACTAATTACACTCATCCTAGGTATGCCACAAATGGTTGTGTGAAGTGTTCAAACTTAGAAACCCACATTAGGTTTCCCTTAGAATCAATAGGGTAGTCATTACACATAGAAACTTGAATCTAGGACTTCGAGAAGGAGAAATTCTAAAAACAATTTTGTATTCATTCCTTGGGGATCTCATCTATTCCCCATGATTATCTCAACAAACTCGCTGACTAGGATATGGTATACCTATCAGAAAGTTTAAATCTTAATTTTTCAACGATTCTTATTCCCAAAAGCAGGATTCCAGACCTATTCATGATAAGTCTGTCATAAGTAAATAATTAGAAATCATAAAATTTTGAAATTTTATTTCTGGACTCCTAACGCAACCTACAATACCTCTGAAAATTTTCAGATTTTTCTGACGAACACAAAAATCACAAAAATTCCGTCAGTAGGAAAGATCCTGCGAAATCCAGCGCTGATCTACAGAGAATTTCGAGGTAAAAGTGGAAAGAACCCTAAGTTATAGTTCGAATCTGGACTTAATAAAATTTTGACATGTTCCCCACCTAATAACCTACCAATGTTTCAAATTTCAGTATAAACCGACATCCAGGCTGAGCGATAAAAATCCAGGAACGCAACTAGGTTCTAAATTTCAGATTAGTCACTCTTCATTAAGGTGAGCAAAAAAAAAAAATGCTTACTTTGAGGGTTTAATTTCACCCTAGGACTATTCTCCTAATTATTTGAATGCTTACTTTCAATTATCGATGGCCCCAAGAAGGAAGAACAGAAGCGTAATCTCCATCCCCACAATCGCCCCACCATCTGAAAATAATGCCCCAAATCAGGAATCCACTCCCATGGGGACCCCAACTCCTCAAGCCGGACCATTGAAAGGACCTAGAGCACAAGGATTTTATTCCGTACCACCACCAATGCCAACTGGCCCTCAACTGTGGGAGGCCATGTTCGGAGCTTTCGATCGGTTGGCTGGCATGATGCATCAGCAACAAGTACAACAGCAAGAACAACAAGCTAGACAACAGGCCCTCTTGGAAAGACTCGTGACCTTAGTGACATCAAGCCAGGCACCAACCCAAACACCTCCTCCAGAACCCAGTCGAGTGCCTTTTCTGCCGCAGGATAACCTAGAGACCCGAATGCCACCTCTAGCGCCCAGTCAAGCGCCACCACCTATGCAGCCAAGATTAGCGCTACCAGAAGAAACCATCATGATCGAAAAGTTCATGAAATTGCACCCAGATGCATTCTTTGGAGGACCAGACCCCATCAAGGTAGATTATTGGCTCAAGCAGATAGCCAAGAAGTTAGACACATTGGCATGCCCACTCCATCACAGAGTGATTCTATCCGCTTACATGTTGGAGGGTCCCGCACATGTCTGGTGGCAAGCGACCAAGAGGTGCGCCCCGGTAAATTATCAGTGGACCTGGAAAGCATTCCGTATCAAGTTCTATGACAAGTATTTCCTTGAGGTCTATCGAAAGGAAAAGATGTCAGAATTCCTCAGGTTGGAACAAGGAAACATGTCTGTGGCCTAGTACGAAGACAGATTTGCTGAACTGGCCAGTTACATGCCTGAAACAGTAGAAGACCCAATGTACAAAACTCACAAGTTTCAAGAAGGATTAAGGTCGAGCATACGATCTAAGATTAGCATTCTGAAGCTCAACTCGTACGAAAAGATAGTAGATCGTGCTATGATTGCAGAAAAGGACACGGAACGTTACTTACAGCTGCATGGTCAGACCAGACCCGCTGTACCAAAGAATAAGGCGTCACCAAATGCCCCACCTGCTCCTGAGAAGAAATTTAGGGCGACCTATCCTCAGCGTAATGCACCAGATCAGTGTCAGATTCCAGAGAGTATAAACTGTTATTACTGCGGGAAGCCCGGACACCTAGCCGCCAGATGTCTTAAGAAGTTAGCAGATGAACAGAGGACAGCTTCGCGTGGGGACAACTGAACTCAGCAACCTCAATATGCCCCAAGACCAGTAGTGTAACCTGCTCGCCCTTCAGCCCAGAAAAAGGAGACGACGAACTCGAACCAGAAGAACCCGAGCCGTCTCTTTGCTATGGCACCATCAGAAGAAGTGGAAGAAGAACCTCGAGCCGTCGAAGGTATTATTTACATTTGCGACATTCTGGTAGTAGTTTTGTTTGATAGTGGTGCGTCTGCTTCATTTATCTCTGCATCCGTGCTAGCACAATTAGACCTCCAGATTGATCGCTTAGATGAGTCAGTTGTAGTAGCTACTCCTATAGGCCGGATCGTAGAATTGCGAAGAATATGCCGAGGATGCCCCTTGAATATCAGCGGAGTCACCATGAAGGCTGATCTTATAGTGATGAATATGAGAACGTTCGATGTGATCTTAGGCATGGATTGGCTTTCTAAACACTTCGCTAACTTGGATTGCCACGCCAAGACTATCTCTTTAGCCCTCCCCAGACGAGACCTGTTAGTTTTCCAAGGTAAGAGGAACGTTGATGAGCGTAGTAGAAGAAGAGTTGACCGAGTTATTGATTGCGCGAATTCCCATAGTAGCGGAGTTCCCAGAAGTCTTCCAAGATATTCCCAGCTTACCCCCTGAGCATGAGGTAGACTTCACTATTGATCTTATGCCAGGCACGTCTCCAATAGCTCTACCCGTATATCGGATGGCACCAGTAGAGTTACAAGAACTCAAGAAGTAGTTAGAAGAACTCCTGGACCAAGGGTTTATTTGCCCAAGCGTTTCTCCCTGAGCCGCCCCTGTCCTGTTTGTGCGGAAGAAGGACGGTTCACTTCGTCTATGCATTAACTATAAGAAGCTGAACCAAGCCACTATCAAGAACAAATATCCCTTACCGCACATAGAGGACCTTTTCGACCAGCTGCGTGGAGCAAGATTCTTTTAAAAAATCGACTTAAGGTCTGGTTATCATCAGCTACGCATAAAGAAGGAGGATGTTCTGAAGACTGCTTTTAGAACGAGATACGGTTATTATGAATTCCTAGTCATGCCCTTCGGGTTGACAAATGCCCCTGCCGTGTTCATGGACTTAATGAATCACGTGTCCAAACCCTATTTAGACAAGTTCATAATTGTGTTCATCGACGATATCCTAATTTACTCCAAGAGCGAAGAAGAGCACGCCGAGCATTTGAGGACCGCCCTGAAAACCCTGAAGAATAACCAATTATACGCCAAGCTTAAGAAGTGCGACTTTTGCAAAGAAGAAGTGAAATTTCTTGGTCACGTAGTGACGCGTGAAGGCATAGCAGTGGATCAGTCGAAAGTCGATGCAGTCCGACATTGGAGTCAACTAACAACCGTCACAGAAATTCATAGTTTTCTTGGCCTAGCCGGATATTACAGACGGTTTATTAAAGAATTCTCGAAAATTACCCGACCCTTGACAGAGCTCACCAAGAAGAGAGCTCGATTCGAATGGAACGATAAGGCAGAAAAAGCATTTCAGACACTGAAGGAGCTATTAACATTAGCCCCAGTCTTAACCCTGCCAGAAGAAGGAGTCGAGTACGTAGTATACACCGATGCGTCAAGAGCCGGACTAGGATGTATATTGATGCAGAAAGACAAGGTGATAGCCTATGCCTCTCGACAGTTGAGGCCTCACGAGCAGAATTATCCCACACACGACTTAGAGCTAACCGCTGTGATTTTAGCACTAAAAATATAGAGGCACTATTTGTACGGCGAACAATTTAAGTTAAATACGGATCACAAGAGCCTAAAGTATCTATTTCAGCAAAAGGACCTGAACATGAGGCAGCGTCGTTGGATGGAAACCTTGAAGGATTTTCAAATTGAATTATGTTACAATCCGGGCAAGGCAAACGCAGTAGCCGATGCGCTAAGCAGGAAGAAAACCCATGAGGTAGCCGCAACTTGCATGGTGAAGAAGTGGGAGATGTTAAATTTTGTTAAGGAGTTCAAAGTCAAACTGAGCCTAGACAAGCGCAAAGCATACTTGAGGAACATCGTAATTGAACCAGTAATGATACGAAAAATCATAGACGTTCAAAGTCAAGATGTGGACCTCCAAGAAGAAATAGCCAAGGCAAGGGATCCAGAACACAGCAAGGATTGACGAATAGGATCTGATGGGGGAATTCGTTTTCGTGATCGCCTATGTGTACAAAATGACCCAGAGCTGAAACGTGAAATAATGGAAGATGCACATAGATCTAAATTGACAATTCACTCAGGAAGTACGAAGATGTATCAAGACATGAAAAGACAATATTGGTGGAATAACATGAAGCGTGAAATAGCCGAATTTGTGTCAAAATGTCTCACATGCCAGCAAGTAAAGGCCAAACATAAGAAACCAGGTGGGTTGTTAACCCAACCAGAAATCCCCACGTGGAAATGGGAGCATATCTCAATAGACTTCATCACAGGACTACCCCGGTCAAATAAGAGACACGACGCGATATGGGTCATCGTGAACCGCCTCACCAAGTCAGCTCATTTCATTCCGATCCGTGTGACCGCCCCAGTTTCAGAATTGGCAGAGTTGTATGTTAAAGAAGTAGTGCGTTTACATGGTATGCCAGCATCGATCATCTCAGACAGAGATCCGCGCTATACATCCTCATTATGGTTTAAAATGCAACAGGCGATGGGCACCTCTCTTAAGTATAGCACAGCTTTCCACCCCCAGACCGACGGTCAGACCGAGAGAGTGAACCAAATATTGGAAGATATGTTAAGATCTTGCGTGTTGGATTTTAAAGAAAAATGGGAAGATTATCTAGCCCTCACTGAATTCGCCAACAACAATTGTTGTAGACAAATTTGGCTTTAAAGAGAAGTGAGGAATCGCGGTCGCATCTCCAAAATGCGACCAGCCCGGCTCGTGCTCGAAGAAAGGGGTCGCATCTCCAAAATGCGAGTAGCCCTGGTCTCTGGTCTCTGGTCATGTGAGCAGCCCTGGTCTCTGGTCTCTGGTGAGCAGCTCCTGTCATATGAGCAGCTTCCATCATGTGAGCAGCCCTGGTCTCTGGTCTCTGGTATGCGAGCAGCTCTGCTCTCTAGTCTTTGATCTCTGGCTCTGGTATGTGAGCAGCTCTGCTCTCTGGTCTCTGCTCTCTGGCGAGGATGTCCTTCAGCTCATAGTACCAGCAGCCTATATATGCGAGCAGCTTGTCTCGCGAGCATCTTCCGACGTGCGAGCAGCTTTAACTACTGATCAGCGATGACATCCCTTAGCCTATAGTACCAGCAGCACGTATAGGCCGATTTTGGGCTTATCTTCGTCTACGGTTCTGTGTCTTAAGGGATCGCTATCAAGGAACGTAATTGACCAGATGAGTAATTGGATTAGATTATTCCTTTATCTAAGGATAAGCAGGATAAGCACCTTATCCCATGAAATTAGTAGATGATCTCGGTATCTTACGTAACAGAATGGGACATTCAGATCTATATAAATAGATGGTTTCATCAATAAGAAGGTACACAATCTCTAAGCCTACATTTCACGCTTCATCTTACTATCTCAGTACCCGTACTGACTTTGCCATCGGAGGGCCATAAGCCGGGCCAACCGGCGGTGGTCCTAACCTTTCTTGGTGATTGCAGGTTCTCAATCTATACCATTCATCTCTGAGTGGAGATCAGGCAACAAAGAATCCAAGTTGGTCCCTGACCAACAGCTGTTAGCCAATTTTTGGCGTTAACAGATTGGCGCCGTCTGTGGGAACGATTTGATCATCAAAGTCAGTCGTTCTTACCACTGATCAATATCCTTCCATAATGCCTCCTAAAAAGACTGTTCATCCTTCCACATCAAGGTAGACATTACCTTCGCCTGACGTTACGGAATCAGTGCCTGTTCCTCAAACCACTTCAATAAAGATCCCTCAAGGAGCTCCAAACGTGCCATCAGCGAACCTATTATTGGAGGTTTTCGGAAGTCAAGAGGACGTCATGCGTTTCCTCGGAAATACTCTTCTAACCCTCAACGCCGGAGTTCAAGCCCTGTCTAATCGGATTGATCAGCATTTCCTGGAGCCGCAGAGACAACCTTCCGAAGGGTTGCCAGCGCAACCCATACGGATGGCTTCCAGATATTCTGTGGATGAGCCACAGGTCCAACCAAATCATCCTCCATCAAATCGAATGCCGCTTGGCAACCAACCTCCTGTGCTACCTCCACATTCTATACATTCTAGTGCTTCTCGTCAACATCAATCTCAGGGGTCCACCGTTAAAACATCAGGTTATACTTTATCGTGGGAAGGAGACCTCAAAAGAATCCATGATCGCTTTGATGTCATGGAGCAGCGATATCAGGCAAATCGACCGTCAGCTGTGGTGGCGTCGATACATCGATCTGAGTCTCCTTTCACCAGCGAGGTCATGGGAGCACCTTTACCTAGAAAATATCGTACACCTGTCATCACTCCATATACAGGTATAGGCGATCCTCTCGAACACTTGGAAACTTATAGGTCTTTTATGGAGCTGGAGGGATATGGGTCGGAAATCGTGTATATAGCTTTTTCCTTAACCTTAAAGGAAGCAGCTCGTACGTGGTTCCGGGGGCTGAAGCCTCGATCTATCGGCTCCTTTTCACAGTTATCGGAGCTTTTCCTTTCCCAATTCATGGGAAGCATCCGCACCAAAAAGCCAGCGTCCCACCTAATGGATTTGAAACAGCAGCATGGGGAGACGATAAAGGAGTTCACAGTACTGTTCACTGCCGAAGCCGTCCAAACTGAAGGATATACCGAAGAAAAAGGCCTTACCGCCCTCATAGCCGGAATTACGAGCGAAAAATTCAGATTTGCCTAAGACAAAAACCCTCCAAAAACCACGGCGGAATTCCAAGCTAAAGCTCAGAAGTATATCAATGCAGAAGAAGTTGCTTTGACGCGTCATGGTATACAGGGTAAGAAGCACAAGCCGGAGGAAATCTTGCCCCCAGATAAAAATATCGAAGTGATCGACGAGACCGCTCTCCCAAGAAGCCTTAGCATATTTATTGGGTGGAGAAATCATCCAGCACGTTAAGTTTGGAGCCATCATCCAATCTCTCTCTCTCACGAAGGTACTAAAGGAATCCATTTCCTTCATAAGGATTCCATCGTTGTAGCGTTGAAGCTCTCGTGCCTCAACGAAACGGAATATGAAGCCTTAATTGTCGGCCTCAAATTAAGCAAATATATACGCAATAAGGAACCTACTCATTCACAACGACTCTCAGCTCGTTGTATATCAAGTGCTCAACGAATTCGAGGCAAAGAAGGACTGGGTGGCTTTGTACAAATCTCAGGTACTTATCTTGCTCGTTCAAATTGAACAAATATAAAATAAGTCATATTCCTCGAGAGGAGAACAAGCTCGCAGGTTCTTTTGCAAAATTATCTTCTGCACCTGAGTCTGATCTGACGCAAGCTATTCTTATCGAGCATCTATCTACCCTGAGTGTCGATCAAGTTGCTCCAAAGCAGCTCGCACATTATTTTTATCTTCCTGTTGGATGGACCCCATTATCCTTTACTCCAAAGTGGATGACTCCCAGATGATAAAAATCAGCCCGACAATTCGCTATCGTGCTGCCAGGTACATCTTACAAAATGAAAAATTGTTCCGTAAAAGTTTTACTTTACTGTATTTAAAGTGTCTCCATTCAGAAGAAGCACACCGTGTTCTAGATGAAATACACCCAGGGGCATGCGGTAATCATCCCAAAGGACGGTCTCTAGCAAACAAAGCAATGAGACAATGATACTATTGGCCCACTATGAAGGCGGATGCTATCGAATTCTCAAAGAAATGTGACAAATATCAGCGATATTCTCCATTCCCTCATTTACCGTCTGAGTAAATGACGCCGATGGACGGTACTTAGCCTTTCGCTCAATGGAGAATCGATATAATCAGACCACTACCTATGGGAAAAGGACGTGGCAGGCGATTACTTCACCTCGATCTCCTAGAAGAGAAAATGAACATATCTTGTCTTTAAGTTGGCTTATCAACAACTTGGTGCTCAGGCAAAACATCGGAACAGCTACTTGGTTATTGCATCTTAACTGGGAAGGCCCGTATCGAGTCATCGAGATTGCTCGACCAACTGTTCAGCTATGGAATCTATAACTTGGTCGCTACTCCATTTTTTGGACCCGAATAGCCCCAAAGGGAATACATACATTCTCTTGGCCAACCTTCTGCCCTTGGTAGAATCAAAGCCTCAATCGATAGATCAGTCTATCTCTATGCGGACATGGTCGCCAAGACCTCCCAGATTGAGCCCAACTCATTTTCATGAGTTGAGTAAAACATTATAGCATGAAGTGACTAAGTCATCTGCTCACCGCAGGGCCAAAGACTCAATTGATAGGCCAGCCTATCTCTATGCAGAAAGCTGGCGCTTATAAATGCATGCTCAATCATGTACGGCTTCTCCTCCGAAAATAGGCAGTTACATATACATACAAGTCCTTCACGTAGCTCCTCAACACTAAAGAAAGTCATTATCAGATTGTTCGATCGCGAGCCTCCTCCGTTTATAGTTCATCTCAGATCCCCGAGCAATGCCATCCGATCAACATGCGAGCAGCTCGGCTCGTGAGCACTCCGGACATATGACCACTCTCGTCATGAGCACTCCGGACATATGACCACTCGTCATGAGCACTCCGGACATATGACCACTCTCGTCATGAGCATTCCTGATGTATGACCACTCTTGTCATGAGCACTCCTGACATGTGAGCAGCTCCCGAACATGCGACTAACGTTATGGCCTTTGGAGTCGGAGCTTGCTTCGGACTCCCAGTTGCCGGAGACGTAAAACCATTTTTTCCTCCATCCAGGGCAATTGGAGGAGGGGTTCCCCAGAATGAAGTTATTCCGGTGCCAAAAGCAAAGCCATTCTGTTGTTATTTATACACAATCATTTCTTTGATTTGGTCGACACGCGGCAGCCTCTCATTCAGCACGACAGACGAATGGGCACAAGCATTAAATACGTAGACACGTGGCGACCGACGCCTCATTTCCTGCAGCAGGAAAAGCTGCGTAAAGCTGGCCATCATAAATGCAGAATCATGTTAAATGAATCATGCACGATTCTCTCCCAGCAGTCAGCTACGCATACAAGCAAAACCCTTAGCATAGTTCCTCAACGCCAAGGGTTTGGGGGCACTTGTTGTAGACAAATTTGGCTTTAAAGAGAAGTGAGGAATCGCGGTCGCATCTCCAAAATGCGACCAGCCCGGCTCGTGCTTGAAGAAAGGGGTCACATCTCCAGAATGCGACCAGCCCGGCTCGTGCTCGAAGAAAGGTGTCGCATCTCCAAAATGTGAGCAGCCCTGGTCTCTGGTCTCTGGTCTCTGGTCATGCGAGCAGCCCTGGTCTCTGGTCTCTGGTCATGTGAGCAGCCCTGGTCTCTGGTCTCTGGTCTCTGGTCATGTGAGCAGCCCTGGTCTCTGGTCTCTGGTCTCTGGTCATGCGAGTAGCCCTGGTCTCTGGTCTCTGGTCATGTGAGCAGCCCTGGTCTCTGGTCTCTAGTCTCTGGTCATGCGAGCAGCCCTGGTTTCTGGTCTCTGGTCATGTGAGCAGCCCTGGTCTCTGGTCTCTGGTGAGCAGCTCCCGTCATATGAGCAGCTTCCGTCATGTGAGCAGCCCTGGTCTTTGGTCATGCGAGCAGCCCTGGTCTCTGGTCTCTGGTATGCGAGCAGCTTTACTCTCTACTCTCTGGTCTCTGATCTCTGGTCTCTGGTATGCGAGCAGCTCTGGTCTCTGGTCTCTGGTCTCTGCTCTCTGATCTCTGCTCTCTGCTCTCTGGCGAGGACGTCCTTCAGCTCATAGTACCAGCAGCCTATATATGCGAGCAGCTTGTCTCGCGAGTATCTTCCGACGTGCGAGCAGCTTTAACTACTGATCAGCGATGACATCCCTTAGCCTATAGTACCAGCAGCACGTGTAGGCCGATTTTGGGCTTATCTTCGTCTACGGCTCCGTGTCTTAAGGGATCGCTATCAAGGAACGTAATTGACCAGATGAGTAATTGGATTAGATTATTCCTTTATCTGAGGATAAGCAGGATAAGCACCTTATCCCATGAAATCAGTAGATGATCTCGGTATCTTACGTAACAGAATGGGACATTCAGATCTATATAAATAGATGGTTTCATCAATAAGAAGGTACACAATCTCTAAGCCTACATTTCACGTTTCATCTTACTATCACAGTACCCGTACTGACTTTGCCATCGGAGGGCCATAAGCCGGGCCAACCGGCGGTGGTCCTAACCTTTCTTGGTGATTGCAGGTTCTCAATCTATACCATTCATCTCTGAGTGGAGATCAGGCAACAAAGAATCCAAGTTGGTCCCTGACCAACAGCTGTTAGCCAATTTTTGGCGTTAACAACAATAGCTACCAAGCAAGTATAGGCATGGTACCTTTTGAAACCCTCTATGGTCGTCCATGCCGCGCACCGCATTGCTGGGCAGAAGTTGGAGAACGTAGTGTGCTTGGACCAGAAATTGTGCAGCTTACCTCAGAAATGATTGAAATCATCCGCAAACATTTGCAGACTGCCCAGAGTAGACAGAAAAGTTACGCCGAGATCTCGAATTCAAAGAAGGCGACTTTGTATTCTTGAAAGTATCACCAATGAAGGGTATGTTGCGATTTGGGAAGAAGGGCAAGCTAGCACCATGATTTATAGGCCCGTTCCAAATTTTGCAGCGTGTAGGAGAAGTGGCATACCGTCTCGCTCTACCTCCTCAATTGTCAAATGTCCATGATGTCTTCCACGTTTCCATGCTAAGGAAGTACGAGAGAGATGATTCCCATGTGATCGAGTGGGAGAAGATCGAGGTTCGAGATGATGCATCTTATGTAGAAGAACCAGTGCACATTTTGGATCGAAAGGAACACACCCTCTGAAAGAAAGTCATCTACCTAGTCAAAGTCTTGTGGTCCTTCCATGGTGAAGAAGAAGCGACGTGGGAGAATGAAGAGGAGATGAGGAAGGAATACCCCAAGCTATTCGCCGACCAATCATAGGTAAACTTCGAGGATGAAGTTTGTTTTTAAGGGAGGTGGAGTGTAACACCCCGTATTTTCTCCGTATAATTTTTTAATTTATTTTGAATTTTAATTATTTTTTTTTAGCCGTTGATCTTGAGAGGTTTATATCTAATCAACAGTAGGGAATCTAAGGCGGGCCCATTTATAAAAGTTGCTCAAATTAACCTAAAAAATGGTCCAGAATGGCTGGATTTTGTTAAACTCACCGTTTTCAAAAAATTACGAAAATGCCACTACTAAAACTCCACCATTTAAGTAAACCAGTTTTCACAATCATTTTTTAGCCTAAACTTAGTGTATGGCCTATCTAACACAAAACAACTGTACACGTGGAAAATCAGCTCCCCGATCATTGTGCAAATGCCCTAATCAGAAATCGGACCCTAAATGGCCCACCTTAACTGGGATCTGTCTCAAATTTCTGGCCAACGGCTAATTTTACGTTGGCGACATGCTGGATGGAGAAGATCGCCTAGATCCACACCAGTGGACCACGTGTGTAAGGGGCAGCGATGGCACGCGGTCTCCGTACCGCGTGCGCTCGACGCGCCAACCTCCCCCTCTGTCTTCTTCGTTCTGCAGCTACAGCGGACGACGCTGTTCGTTTTTGGGCTCCACATTGGCCCTGCAATGGACCCCACTGCCAAATCCACTCCGTCCATTCGACTCGTGGGCCAGCCAAACATAGTCATTCTGAAAATCTTCGTCGACCGTCACTTGTATGGCCCGCTCCAAACCACCGTTCGATAGAAGAAGGATCAAGATCTGATCCGTTACTCTGCATGGGCACATGAGACCACTTCTAAAACCTTCTTGTGGACCATCCCTTCACTATGGACAGTCCTCATGCGTAAGGGACCGGTGTGTAGATAGATCCGAATTTTTCGTCGTTTCCTTGTGAAGTACGAAACCGGAACCTAGAAGCTTCCTCTGAACACTAACCAGAGCTATATAAAATCTCTTTTTCTTCTTTGCAGCCTCCATGATCATCAGAGAGAGAGAGAAGCCGTCAGAGAGAGAGAAAGAGAGGTCGTGAGGAGAGAGAGAGAGAGAGAGAGAGAGAGAGAGAGAGAGAGAGAGAGAGAGTGATAGGAAGGCCGGCTGCCGCTGGACAGTTGCTGCCGGACGGTCGTCGCTGGATGGCTGTTGCTGGACTCCGTCCAGGGAAGGAGAAGGAGGAGGAAAGGAGAAGAAAGAGAAATGAAGAAGAGAGAGAGGCAGGGAAGAAAGCAACCGAGCCAAACCGAGTCGACTCAGCCGGCATCCGGATTTCTAAGAGGTAGGCCCCATTTTCTACAATATTTGTCCCCTATAGATAGCGTACACTCTAACATTTTGATGGATCTAACCTTAGATGACCATATCATTGAATATCATGCTGAAATAATCCCTAACCATGTGTTTCCACAATTACATTAGATTTAGGATGTAGAGGAGGTACACACTATCTATAGATCATATCATTGAATTCTAAGGTGAGGATTTCTTTTTAAGCCTAATTACAGCAATATCGTATGGTATGTCGAATTATGTCTTATTGTTATGGGTTGTTGTATGTTACTTGAAAACATGAATGATTGTGAATCCTTTATGAAATCGTGTATTGATGAATATATTTGACATTAATTGCTGAAATTTCGTTTTATATAGGTTGTATGTCAGATTTGAGGGTTAAGGAAAGAATGATGATTGATTTACATGTGTATATGAGAATATGTATGCAACATGCTTTAATATGCCTGTTCACATGTGTATATGAGATTATGTATGCACCATGCTTCAACATGTTTGTTCACATGTATAAGATTGAGATTATGATTCATGTATGAGGATGGTTATATGTATGGATGTCGTTCTAATGGAAGCCTTTGCGCCATGGATAGTATAACTGTATATGTGGAAAATGATGGATTCGTAAGAAGCCCATGAGATGTATTTTGGCAAGACCATGATCGTGGTATTAATGAAGTGCCAAGGACCTATGTAAAGGAGTAGATGATGGACTCTTGAGTCAGATACAAGTGTTTTGGGTACCATGTGTCTCATCTTGACTAAGATGTGTACGCCTTTTCGTGGTTGGCCCCTATCGAGAGGAAACGGCTATTCTACGTTATGACGGGCCATGGATGGGGTATAGAGTGACCTTGAGATGGGAACATCTCTAAAACTACTGGATGATAAGCTATTTAACTAAATGTGGAACTAAATCATGCATTCATCGCTTGCTAGTGAAAGTGTGCATGAGCCGGTTTCACTAATTGTTTTTGGTGTATGGGAAGAGTGGAGTGATCCCATCCTAACTAGAACCTCTGGTTGTTAGTGACTAGTGAGAAGAGTGGAGTGATCCCGTCTCATTAGTCAGGGTGCCTGAACCAAAGCATGCATTTCATGCATAGCATTAATCAAGATATTTCTTTTTGCATGTTTTGTTTGATATCTGCGTTGTTTGGATATTATTGTAATAGTCTTAATTGGTGATCCTTACTGAGTTGATCGCGAGCAGCTCACGTCCTCCTGGGACGGTGTTTTTAAAGCACCACTAGACATTGCAGGTGGCGATCCGTTAAGTGAGCCCGATCTGCAGGGGGACAAATATGAAGGTTCGTGATAGCAAATGGCGGATGATGAAGCCCACGTAGATTGATGATGATCCATTTATTGCTTTTAGTAGAGAAAAGTTAATTATTTGAATTCGAAATAAGTTTCCTTTTATGGAAATAGTAAATAAACATTTTGTTAGACACGTTTTATATTTGATTTGGAACTTAGAGTAGAAAATCATGGAATAAGATATTTATTTCCCGTCATTTTGCTTAAATGCCATGAATGTATGTAAGTACAGTATGTTTATGGAATAGTAATGTTAACACACAGGAGTTAACACCCGAAACTCGACAGATTGTGTTGTCCACGAGAGTCTAAACTTCGGGGCATTACAAGTCAAATCAATTCATCAGGTGGGCCACAAATGTATATTGTCCTTTGTTTTTGTACTTGTGTGCTGGGTCATCTGCACACTTGTGGTGTTGGTACAATGGGCATGAATGCCATATACACTATGCATACCACCCAAAAACAACATGGCATGGGTCATGGAAAAACCCAATTGACAATTAGTGATCAGCAGTCCTCCAACACTGATCACCTCTTCGAGGCTTCGATTTTATCAAAGCATCGTGGGGCCCACCTGATGGATGGCCAGGATGTGCTTGTCAGCTTAGCAAATCTCATTTTGAATATTATCGTCTCTCAGAGCTAGAGGTGAGCAACGATCCGGGCCGAGCCGAGTTAGCCCTAGTTTGGTTTGGTTTGTTTTTGTACCATCACAGTTTGTGGATCGGTTTGGTTTGAGTTTCGGGCCGACCCATGTGGCCCGAGTTTGGTTTGCTCCAAAAAAATCTGGTTCGAGCCGGGATCGGTTTGGTTGAAAATTTCGAACCGGGCTGAGCCGAGTTCAAACCGGCAGCAGCTCTTTTCTTCCTTGTTTATTTAATTAGAAAAGAATTTAAAAGGTTAGAAAAAAAAGTACAAACATATCTTACCATATGATGTTTAACATCCTCCAAAGGAGTGCAACTTTAAAATAGACATGTAAGAGAATTTTTCAAACAAAAAGCACACAAGCATAATTTTACAAGTGCAAGGAAACAGTGTGCATTCATGTATGTGTATTATGTATTATCTGTGTCATCATGTATATGTATCATGTATATGTATTATCCATGTTGTCCATCTGTTTTACATATCATTTTAAGACATGATCCCAAAATAAAATCATATCCAAAGCTCAAGTGGATCACACCACAGGAAACAGTGTGCTTATAATCTACGAGCCGAATCAAACCGAGCTAAATCAAATCGAGCTTCGAGCCGAGCCGGTATTGCCATAGTTTGAGCTTGGTTTGTTTTTTCAAACGAGCTTGACTCAGAGGCTTGGTTTCGTTTGAACTTCCATTCTAACCAATCCAACCCGAGCTTTTTCGAACCAATCCGAGCCGAGCTTTCGAGCTGGCTTGGTTTGTGCCCACCTCTACTCAGAGCTGCTTATTTATGCTCTCTTTGTTTTTTATGTGAATTCAATGCTTTTGTCTGCCACCAAGGTCATCTCTCTAAGTGACTTCCAGTGTGAGGGACTGGATACTCCGGAGATTGTGTTTGATCATCTGAAGGTGATAAAAATGAATGGTTTTAGTGGGCTTGAGGATGAAATGCAGTTGGTGAAATTTTTCCTAGAGAAGCTATTATACTAGAGTCTTTGGTTTTGGTAGCTCCACAGAAAGAAGAGGGTTCTGCATCGGAGTCAGAATCAGTCGACACACCATTGGGTCTTCTTCACGAGCAGCTATTGATCTTAGCAAAGGCATCATCATCTAATGCGCAGATATTAATATGTGAATATTTGGATGACGATGGTGCTTTTGCCCCAACGCATACTGAACTTTTCCATAATGAGTAGCTTTGTCGCCATGGAGCATATTTTCTTCTAGTATGGTCTGTAAGGTCAATAGACTTTTTGGCCCAGGATCTTTGGGCCCATGGTTTGTAATGTCAACCATTCTTCAGTTGCATACCATCAGGGGTGGACGGTCTCAAAAATTGTCATGGAGACTCCTGTTGAAGAATTTTTTGGTGCATTGCCCACTTGCAGCAGGACACAGTAGAACAATGGTCTGGATTGCCGAACCATGGGTCCCCTTCTTGGAAATTAAAATCAAGTTTATTGTACAGTGTCATGTATTTTGTATCCTGTAATTCCTCTATTTCTAAAGTCTGGATCCTGTACCTTTTTCCTAAGCTCTGTTTGCACACCACCAATCAGTCTGAGGATCTCTGATTTTGCTGTTTTTGTGATGTGGTCTATTAATGGGTGGCCATTTGATGGATGGTCTCAAAGTGCTCCCACGTGCCTATTATGTGGAATGCCATCAATGATAAACCTTGCAATTTGGTAACTTTGATAGTAATGGGGATTTAGTGGGGCTATATGGTAACAAGAAAAGGCAGACTATATGGTAATTCTTTCATCATATATTGAGTGGGGCTCACCAACTGCTTGGATTTTTTTTTTTTTCCTACCTTCATCATGATGAGAGCATATATGAATGGGTTGGATGGCTTATAAACACAGTGGGTCCCAGGAAGGTTTCAATTGTGAGCATTACTGTTCTCACCCTTTCGTTTGGTCTGGCCCACTTGAACTTTAGATCTGCCCAATTTTTCTGCTGAAGTTTGAATATGGTCTGGCCCACCTTTTTATTCACTGTGATTTTGCTAGGCAGCTGTGGCATAAGTTTTTTACCCTATTCGGGATGTTGTGGGTGTTGCCTGTCTCTGTTGCCGACTTCTTCAGGGCGTGGCATGGAAGTATGTTCTCAAGTATGGAGTTAAAACTGTGGCATCTCGTGCTGTTGGCAGGTTTGTGGTGTCTTTGGAAAGAAAGAAACAACAGATGTTTTAGGAACCGGGAGGGGAGAGCAGCTGAGGTGTTCAAGTTAGTGACAAGTTAGTGAAAAGTCTTGTTTTGGATTGGGCTATGGCCTCTAAGGGTGTTGTGCAGATCCCGGAAAGGTGGGGTGAGCTATAAGATGGTGGGGCTTTTGTATAGTTTTCTTTTTGTATCTTTTGTATAGTTTTCTTTTTATTTTTGTATACTCTGGCTTCAACCTTCTTCCATGAATTTTCACTTTGTTTCAAAAAAAAAACTGATGGACAGAGCAGATGTCGCATAGAGACCCTGGTGTTAATGCAAATTACATTTTTTTTTTTTTTTTTTTTTTTTTATGTTTGATATTAGCCATTAATCAACATGATCATGAGCTCAAGGACCAGGGTGATTTGTAAGAGATGAAAAATTCTATTTCATGAATGACCAGATAGGTCAGTCAGTTTGAAGTGCAGGCGCATCCTATGTATGTTAGCAATGAGACATTTGACATGTAGCCTCACCCAGGCTAATTTTCTTCCTTTTAACTTCCCAATTTGCTTAGGGAGTGCCATTTAATGAAATGACATAAACCTTGCAAACCCCTGGTTTGTGCACTTTCATAATCGTTGTGGACCATCCGATTAGTGGACCACCATTTGATGGAATCCAATGGGCAATTGGTGCCTTCTTACCTAAATAGTTGAGGTAGTTGTCTTTCGGTCCGCAATACCAACAACCGTTCTTGTCTTTCGGTCCCTTGGACTTATTCCTCGACTTAGAACGCCCATGTTTATTGCTACCTTTATTTGAAGATCTTCCTCTTCCTTTAACGTTTAGAGCATTTCCTGAATCCCCTGAAGTTCCTGATGTCTTCCTTCTAGATTCTTCGCTTAGAATTAAACCGGTCACATCATCGAATTTCAACTTCCTAAATCCTGAAGAATTGCTCACGGCAATCACCAAACCATCCCAACTGTCTGGCAAACTTGACAAGATCAATAGAGCCCTGACCTCGTCATCAAAAGTGATGCCAACGGATTCCAATTGGCTCGTGACTGTATTGAACTCGTTTAGATGTTTAGCCACACCCCCACCATCTGATATCTTCATGTTGAATAGCCGTTTCATAAGATGAACCTTATTGGACGCCGAGGGTTTCTTATACATCGTAGCCAAAGCCTGCATCAATTCTTTTGTGGTCTTTACTTTGGTATGTTAAAGGCGACACTCTTAGACAAAGAGAGTCGGATCGTTCCTAAAGCCTTCCGATCCATTAAAGTCCATTCATCATCTGTCATCTTCTCTGGTTTCTTCTCTTTTCCTTCTAGAGGAATGTAGAGGTCCTTCTAATACAGATAATCCTGCATCTGCATCTTCCAGAAGGCAAAGTTTGAACCATCAAACTTCTCAATCCTAGTTTTTCCATCTTCCGCCATCACTCCCACTTGAACTAAACCAATAGCTTTGATACCGGTTGTTGTGCAGCACGCCAACAACGCCGGTGAACCGAGATCCAATCTCCGGTCTCACCCACAAACGATAAACAGGAAGAAAATAATAACTAGAAAAGAATCACACAAACTAACGATCCACAAGACAGAGATTTACGTGGAAAAACCTCAACAAGGGTAAAAAACCACGGGTGCAAACTTCACTATGAAGAAAAACGAAGTTACAAGCAATACACTTACCTTCTCCTATGCTCCCATGCACAGAGATGGCCCTTTTGCTAATCCTCTCGCCTTTTTCTCACCTTGGACGTATAGAAGCCCTAATCCCTATTATCTAATCCCTGTTTACACCCCTTTATATAGTAAACCCCGTAATTAGAACACTAAATAGGAAACCCATGTCTTAAGCCCGCGGCTGGTCGGGCGCCCGGACATAACTGGGTCAGGCGCCCGGCCAATACAAAAAACGTCCAGCGTTAAAAAGGAGAAAATAGACTAATTTCGGGCGCCCGGTCACTTTGACCGTCGGGCGCCCAGCTGCTCACAAAACAGTCCAGCGGACTGATGCTAAAACAGGGTGAATATCGGGCACCGGGTCACTTTGACCGCCAGGCACCCGGCCGTTCACAAAACGGTCCAGTAGTCTATGGCCCAAATGGTCTGAATATCGGACGCCCGGTCATCAGACCGTCCGGGCGCCCGACCATTGACATGTGTGGCTGTCTCCACACTCAACACTTTGCATTTGATTGCACGATTCTAGCCATCCAGTCAATAGACTTTTCGGCCCAGGTTCTCAGTTTGGAGAAGTTAGCTCATGGTTCGTGATGTAGGCCATTGCTGTGTTGCATAACATTGTGGATGTACCGTCTCAAAAATTGCCCAGGATACTCCTGTTGAGGAGATTTTCTGTTGAGGAGATTTTTGGCGCAGGGGCCCCTTGCAGCAGGACACAACAGAACAATGATCTGGATTTCCAAACCTTGGGTCCCCATCTCAGAAATGAAAACCAAGTTCATCTACAAAGCCATGTATTTTGGATCCTATACTTACTCTTTTTCTAAGTTCATCTACAAAACCTTGGGTCATTTACTTCCTTTGTTTGTAAGCTCTGTTTGCACGCCATCAATCAGTCAAATCTGATCTATGCAGTTTTTGTGATGTAGTCCATTCATGGGTGGCCATTTGATGGATTTGCTGTTTGGTAGAAATGAATTGGAGGAATTTGGGCTTAAGAGGAATCCAAGTTCTCCAAAAGTTCTCTTTTTGAACTCCCACCTCAAATGATCTCAAATCAATTCAATTCTGTACTGACTAAAGTCCACTTCGTTCCAAGGATTTCAAATCTATGTTGCCAAATGGGCCCTTTGGGAGTGCCATTTAGTGAAATGGTATGAACCCTGCAAACCCCTGGTTTGTGCACTTTCATAATAGTTGTGTATCATCCAATTAGTGGACCACTAAATGGAAATTAAATCGGACCTCTTCTTCCAAACCCCGAATACTTTCAACTTTTAAGCAAAAATTCCAATGCGCAATTGATGCCTTCTTGCCTAACTAGCAGCAGGCAACAGTTTTGAAGCCAATGCCTCAGTTGAAACCTGCTAATGGTTTATGCGGACACACAAAACTCTCTCACCAACTTCAGCCCACTTCAAAGAGTTCTCCTGTGGATTGGACATGACTCAGATTTCAAGGGGAGAAGATTTTGCTGCTGCCCTAAACAACATTTGTCATGATATCTTCTTAGTAAAGATAGGTTAGGCAACCCTACCAATTCATTAGTAAATAGTGGACCACACCAACCCTACCAATTCTAAAAATGAAGAAAATACGATTTTCAAGTGGACCACACTACAGGAAACAGTGGTCATTGAACGCCCACATTTAAAAACTCCTTAGCAACTTCCTAGCATCCATTGTTATGTTTATCGACCATCCAACCTTTTGATAAGGTCACACAGACGTGGATGGAAGTTAAAAAATAAAATATTAGCTTTTTCCAAAACTTTTGGAGTTAATAAAATTTTAATGATCAATAATCACTATATAGGTCAATGCTCACCCTCCAAACCTCCAAACTATTTCCCTTCATGTTGCCCACCTGAATTACAAATGAGTCTGATTTTTTTTTTTTTTACCCACCTCCCAATTTCAGTGTGCCATCTAATGGTTGGAGTGGATTTCATGTTTCATTGTGGTGAGCCTTGTAGATATCAAGGGTGAACGTTTGTCTCCCAAACTTTTCTTTTAGTGTGGCCCACCTTAAACACAAGTCAATCTGATTTTTTGGCCCTGAACCTAACTAGGAATGACGTATCTAATGGTTGGAGTGAATTTCATAGTAGGCTATGTAAAAATCAAGGGTGGGCATTCCTCTCCCCATCTGTGAATCTTGGACCATTCTGGTTTTTGGGCCTTGGGCATAAGATGGGCTGACGCATCAGTTGTCCAGAGTGGATTTCACATACATATCACAGTGGACCCCATCCGAGCCCACCACTACTTTTCCCACACATCCAGTCTCCCGCGAAGGGAATATACACAGAAGGGTGCATGCCCACACATACACACATACATGAGATGTTACTAATGAGAGCTTCCCATGAGGTCGAGCTGTGTGGGTCCACCATGATGCATGATGGACATCCATGCCGTTCATTTGGGGGTTTCGATCTAGATTACGGAATGTGCCAAAAATCAGCCAATAGATAAAATTGTTACCTGGAGTGATTCCAATAGATTCCTTTATTCCAACCAAGCTACTTTGAGCAACCTTATATAAGAATCTTGACTGTCTGGAATCACCCACACGAGCAATCATGTCATCATAAAGAAGAATGTTGCTCGGTTTTAAATCACAATGGATGATTTTGGCCCATCACAGGCTCGGCTTGGGTTTGGGCTTATGTAAAACAATGTGGGTCGGGCTTTGACACAACTTGGCCTAACCCTAGCCCAATCCATCTACACCCCTTAGTAGAGAGAGCCAGAGAGGAGGTTTAAGTTTGATCGATTAGACCACAAGTTATGTTCCACCCAGTGGATAACTTCCAACCACTTAAGTGAATGTAGCATACAAGCCTTCCAATAGGCTGGGCCCACCATGAGGATCACTTAGTGCAAAAATTAGCTCCATCTGCTCATCAAGTAGGTCATATCTAGAAAACAATGTCTAGCTATTGATAACTAGACCTTCTCAATTAGTGGATGTAGCAGATTTTTTCATAAAGAAATCTCAACTTGTTGGACAGATTAATTGGATATTGCAAGTAGATGAAAGGTTGGAAGTTACCTTCTGAGAGGACTAGAACTTGTGGTTGAGAAAGGGTACGTCAATTTGGGTGGACCCTACCATAATATGCCACCAGGTGCATCACCCCATTTTAGGCCCGGGTTCAAAAATCAGTTGCATCCATCATTCAGGTGGACTGCACAATTGGAAATGGTGTACATGCAACACTAATTACCCTCCAAACTGTTTCCCTACGTGGGGCCCATTTGAATCATGGATGGGCCTGATATTTAGACCCCAAGCTAACTGTGCCATCTAATAGTTGAGTGGATTTAATACAATCAGCACAGTGGACCTATGAAAATCAACTGTGGACATCCCTCTTCCAATATTTTCTTTTAGTGTGGCCTACCTAAATCAACACCAGCCTAATTTTTGGCCCTAGAAGTAACTTGGGAAGACACATCTAATGGTCGGAGTGGATTTCATTATGGGCCATGTAAAAATCAAGGGTGCATCCCTCTCCCCAACATTTTCCCTTGGTATGGCCCACCTAAATCACCGACTAGTCTGATTTTTGAGCTTTAGACCTTTGCTTGCACGTCCAATGTCTTGTAAAGCATAACACACACACACACACACACACACACACACACACACATACACACAAGGAAATAGGGAAAATTATTACATGGAGTGATGTACCCAATAGATCCCTTCATTCCAACTGAACTAGTTTGAGCAACATCAAATGATCTAGGCCAGCCCGAAATCACCCACACGAGCAAGCACGTCATCATCAAGAAGAATGTTAATCAGTTTTTAATCTCGATGAATGATTGCCATTTGGCAATAATTATGTAGATAATCCAATGCAGAGGCCACATCTATAGCTATGTTTAGCCTTTTAGTAAACTTCAAGTTCCTTCTCAGCTAGTCATAACCATATTTGTGCAACCACTTCTCTAAACTTCCGGTGCCGAACAAATTGGTAGAAGAGAACCCATCTGTTGCTTTAAAGAGTTTAGCATAAGATACATTCACAAAAGGATCCTCTACAGAAGGCACAACCATAGCCATAGACTTCTTTCTTGATTTTCTGACCCGGTAAAGAGCAATAAAGAAACACGGAAAATGATGAAGGGTCTACACGCATGCATGCATGCCAATACAACACAAGGGTCTAAGATGTAAACTCTCCAATGTGTAGGCACAAAGTTTGAATGTTATGGGCCTATCAATCATGCTGTTTAACTTCTAAGATTGTTTAGGCCGCTCATTTGTCTTGTACATTTTTTTCTCACCTGAGTGAAATGGCCTTATTTTGAGCCACAAGAAAATAAGTGTGGCTCAGCTTTCGTTAAGGCTCGGATGTGGCACATACTTCACATTAGCATGTGTGATTGCATGCAATGGATAGGGCTCTCTTGACATTTGGGCCCAACCAACCTATGCTTTCTTACACCATGCTGTACTAATCCTCCCTGCAAACCTTCATTGATATTTCTTCCAACAGAAGAAGTGAATTCCTCCTCTCAAAAACCTATGATCAATCCATATTTCCGGATGGAGAGAAGTAGTTGTAAATGCACTTATTGGCATTCACCGTTAGAGACTACCATGGTTTGATAATTCTGACCATCTTGAGTGGTGATTCAATATACATTGAAAATGGAGCAATGATTTACATTCATCAAGCAAAATAACTTTATCAGTTGAATGTAATCATTAGCCATACAACTTTATTTTTTCCATTTACTTTCTTTCTTTCTACTTGTGTGTGTGTGTGCGTGCGCGCCAAATCCATCATGAGATTCATTGGATGAATGCTTCATCAGACTAATATCAAGTTAGAAGTTGGTAGTCCAATAGCTAAACTAGATCCTTAAGATTGAAAAATCATTTTAAAACGTTTGCATAAAATATATTAAATATCTTTGTAACCAAATAGTATTCTTATTATAACAAGATGATGTCTTTTTCATATTAAATTTATCATAGAATCTCCCTTCGCCGAACACAAGATAAAAAAGGAAAAAAAGAAAGAAACACATCTTCTCATATAATCACTATCAATACAAGCACACTCTTATGCCAATGTTAAATATATCGAGAGCTTGTTTAGAAAAGCATTCAACAAACTATATTTTGAAATCTTTCTCAACACAACTATCAATAATAACTTAGTAATGACTAAGGTAAGATGAACCTTCATCTAATATTTGCGACCTAACTTGTCTGTCGTAGTGAATCCCGACCCCAAGATAAAAGTCCTTGATTGCATGCATTTCTGCAACAACATCTCTCATCCACATTCGTTCTCCTGGAGATTCTGCAAAGCACAACACACCGATTTTGACCATTGAAATCAAGCATTCATGCATTCTATTTCTTCTATTGACATGATTTTCATTGTGTTGAGTAACTTCAGCTTCTTCTTCGAGCAATTGTGGATCAACAATCTTCATTACTCGTTCAGGCAAAGCTAATTCAGCAAAATGATGAAGGCTTAGATTGTCCTTAAACATGTCATCGATTGGGCCCTTTCCAGTGATCATCTCCAATAGAAGGATTCCATAGCTGTAAACATCTCCTTGTGTAGATGCTTTACTGCCCATCCCATACTCTGTAATTTATACATCTCATATTGAAATGTAAGTGACCATTTAGATAAATGAAATCAAAGGTTGAATTTTGAGAGAGATCACGAGGGAATATTCTATTTGAACAAGTAAATGGCATTTTTGCTATACTAAGTATCCAAATTTTTAACATCAATTAGTGTGCTATGAACTTGTAAGTTCTTGGAAAGATGTTCTACAATGAACAAGACTACTAAAATGAAAGAACTCAACATCTCTACCATCAAGGGAACATATGAGTTATTGTTGTGATTTTTATGTAACACATATCTTAACTTGAGGACATTGTCATAAAAGAATTCTTTATACCTTATTATGGTGTGATTCATGTGTAACACATATCTTAACTAAGATGTTATCAAAAAAGAAATCTTTATACTTTATTATGATGTGATTCATGTGGGGGTGGAAATAACTAATGCTTGGTACATATAGATCTTTAAAATTAACCGGATTTCGATGCCACCAAGTTTGAATCTTGATGCATTTGGGTCCTTCAAATCCGAGCTCATTTTTTTAGGACCTGGATCCAGATAAAATTGGGTTTAGGTATCCATTAGGTCCTTGTACCTTTGTTTTGATTTAGGCTTGAGTTAGGACTAAATCTGGTGTAGGTCAAGTACTTGACTAGGCCCACCCAATTCATGGATTAGATGGCACTCATGTACCACTTTTAGACATGCATGGTGTGTAATAGGCTTCCATATGTGCTTGTAGCTTAGCAAACCTCATTCAACATGATGTAATATGCAACCCAGGTCATATAAACCTTTCATTTGGATTAGATGAAGGATTGGGCAAAAAATGACATTGTTTTGCAACTTAGGTGGGCTCAAGTAAAAATCAAGGGTGGGCAACCCCTCCCACTATGTTGTGGCCCAACTGATTTTTGGGCCGTAGGACTTTCATGGTGTTTGGATGACATTTCACCCGACCATTCAATTTGTCCCACCATAAACATTGAATGCCTCTAAAAAAGAACAATTAGAAGATTTATCATTGTTCCACATTCAATGTACAAGAGTGGCCTACTTGATCACAAGAATGATCAGGCCAAGCCAACACGCTTGCTAGTGGCCACTTAAGGAACATGCCTCGGTCATGAGGTATATAAAAACCTAAGCCATTCAACCGGTGGGACCCACTATAAAAATATCAGAACCAATACAGTAAGAAGTTCCATTATTCAGTCAAATGTATGGGAAAATTTGGAAGATTAGTGTTTCATTTTAATCCGGAAGCATTATGTTATCCCGGTGCATGCATGCTTGAAAATTGAAATGGCCCGAGCTCATGAATGGCTATGATTTTATGAGTGTGTGCCACAATCGCATGTGTGCCATGCATTGTGGTACATGCACCACCTAGAGAATCCATCCACCTAATAACCCAGGCAACTTTACATAGAGAAATTTGACATTGTAAGCATACTTTTACCAACAACAATTTCCTTTGCTCAAGTCATTTATGTAGAAAATCCAAGCCATGCAGAGGGTGGGATGCACCATAAAGATGACCTTGGATAAATAAAAAGGATGGCCCACTCATCAGGCAACTCTAACCATCAAAATTATGGAAGAGAGCCGATAGTCTGACTCACAATATGACTATGGCTCACTTAACATCTCCATTGGTCTAATATTCACTTTATAACATAGCCACCTTTCATATGGCTCACATTTTCCACACAAGTGATAAAGTAATATTGAGAAGGGTGTGAGAGTAAATCGCTGCAAAAGAAAGCAATATTGCATGTGAAAGTGGATATGCAACAATATCCTATGTGAACATTTCTCATCTAAATAAATATACAGTCACTATGTTAATTGGTATTATGCTCATTGATGCCTTATTATAATTTTCTAACCATTAAAAATAAGAAGTTTACTCCACAGGCAAAAAGATGCTAACATGCCTCTTAAAACTGCCCTAATGAGTGGAGCAGTCTTACTTTTGTGCATGGTTGTCTTCATGCTAGGGCTACCTTGTCCCACACACCCAAGTAGGCACGTGTCAGGTATGTGTAGACCGTAACTTGTGGTTGAGAGAGAGAGAGAGAGAGAGAGAGAGAGGGTGAGGGTCTCACAAGACCATCCTTGTGAGCAAAGGAGTTGGTGTCTCGGGTGGGCCCTACCATAATGTTTATGTTAAATCCACCCCGACCACTAAGCGAGTCGGCTCGTCTTAGATCTAAGATTTATAAATCAGCACCATCCATAATTCAAGTGGACCATACAATTGGAATCTGTGTATAGAGTAACAGTCACCCTACAAATGTTTGCCTTCGTATGGCCCAACTGAATTGCGGATGGGCTTATTTTAGGCCCCAAGCCTAATTTTAGTTTCCATCTAAGGTTGGATTGAATTTCATATTATCAACGGTGGGCTTTATAAAATTAAAATCAAGGGTGGAGTCTCTCTCCTAACTTTTTCTTTTGGTGTGTCCCACTTAAATCACAGGTTAATCTATTTTTTTGGCCCTTAACCAAACTCATGGTGGGACGCACCTAATTAGGATGACCCCTACTTTGATCGCAGGTCCATTCTCCAACAAGCAAATAGACAAGGAGTCTAGGGTTAGGGTGTGTGTGAAAATAGATAAGATTGTTACCTGGAGCGATGTACCCAATCGATCCCTTTATTCCAACCGAACTAGTTTGAGCAACTTCAGATAAGAACCTGGCTAGCCCAAAATCACCCACGTGAGCAATCATGTCATCATCAAGAAGAATGTTGCTCGGCTTTAAATCTCGATGAATGATTGACGTTTGGCAATGATTATGTAAATAATCCAGTGCAGAAGCCACATCTATAGCAATGTTCAGCCTTTGAATAAACTTCAAGTTCCTTCTCAGCTGCTCATGACCATCTCCCAACCACTTCTCTAGACTTGCATTAGGCATGTACTTGTAAACTAGAGCTTTAAAATCATCGCCCTTAAAATCAATGCTTGAGCAACAAGTTAAGATCTTAACAAGATTCCGATGCCTAATGTTTCTCAAGACTTCGCATTCAGCCACGAAGCTCCTTAGAGCTCCTAGTTGTTGAAGGTTGAAGACTTTCACTGCTACCATAGTTCCAACACGATCTACAACCTCCTTAAATACAGCGCCAAAACTTCTGGTACCGACCAAATTGGCAGAAGAGAACCCATCTGTTGCTTTAAAGAGTTCCGCATAAGAGACGTTCGGCAAAAGATCCTCCGCAGAAGGCACAGCAATAGTCTTCCTTCTTGACTTTCTTATCCAATAACGAGTGGTGAATAAACATGATAGTAAGATAAGACACAGGAAAACAGCAACAACTAATGAGATTTTTACTTTTGAAGCAAGGGACCTTCCCCGTTTCTTTGATGCTTGGTTAGAGCACGGATGCAATTTTAATTCTTGAATACCCCCACAAAGCTTACTATTTCCGAGCACTGAAACTTGACTGGCATTTCCAAAGACCCCTTGTTTTGGTAATTCACCCTCAAAATCATTGAAGGATAGATTTTGAAACTGTAAAGCAAGCTTCTCCAGGTATTTTGGAATCTCCCCAGACAAGTTGTTGCGTGAAAGATCCAGGATTCGAAGGCCTCTTAGAGTACTAAATGTTGGAGGAATTGATCCTTGAAAGAAGTTCCCATCCAACCAGAGATACTCTAGGCTGAGACAATTGCCTAGGGAGCTTGGAATTTCGCCTGACAATTTGTTATTGGAAGCACTCAATGCTCCAAGAGTTTTCAAGTAACCGGCTTCCAGTGGCAGACTACCGGTGAAAGAGTTATTTCTAACTCTAAGTTGAATCAAAGATGGAAAGCTGAAAAGTAGTTTGGGTAAGCTACTGCTGAAGTTATTATTGAAGAGGTAAATGAATTGCAGCTTTATGCAATTAGCAAGAGTTGAAGGTATGCTTCCTGATAGATTGTTTTTATATAAACTGAGTACGTACAATCGGGAGATGTTGCCCAAGGAAGACGGAATTTGCCCTGATAATTTATTTTCATTTAATAAAAGTTGCTCCAACTTGTTAAGCTTCCCAACACCGATCGGAAGAGTACCTGTCAATAAGTTACGCTCCATACCCAATGCTGTTCAGCCGACGAGATTCTGAATCCCAGATGGGATGCTTCCGAATATCCTGTTACTCCCTAACGTAAGTCTTGTCAACTGTGTAGAAAGATTAGCTATGGAGTCCGGCAACGAACCGCTGAGATGATTTTGGATTGCATCCAGGACTTGTAAGCTACTGCAATTGGTCAAAGAATGGAGAAAACTCAAGTCATGAGCTTTCCCAATTCCAAGTTCATTACCCCCCAAACTTAACACGTAGAGATCTTTAAGGTTTCCAAAATTCATAGGCACGGTTCCACTAAAACTATTTAGTGGAAGTTGAATGAGTTCAAGTCCTGAAGCATTGGATAATGAAATTGGTATGGGTCCTGTGAATTGGTTTCGTCCGGCATAAAGCCGTTGGAGATTAGGAAGAGTGAGGCCCAAGTTAGGTGGAAGGTTTCCATGCAATCTGTTGGATCCCACTTCCAAAAAGTTAATAGAGGAGAGATTGTATAGGTGGGGCGGAATCCTACCTGACAGTTCATTGTCATAAATGTTAAGCACCTCTAAGCTTGCCAACCGACCAAGGTCGTCTGGGATGCTGCCCTCCAGACTATTCATCGGGAGATAAAGGGAAGTGAGAGACGAAAGGTTACCCAGTGAAGGTGGTATGCTTCCTGTAAGATTGTTCCTACCAAGGTTCAAATAGGTGAGTTTCAATAGGGAGCCAAGCTCAGTTGGAATCCTCCCTACAAGCCGGTTCAATTGAAGATAGAGGGCATCGAGTTCCGAACAGTGGGTCAGATTTGCTGGAATTTCTCCGGTGAATGTGTTATTGCGCAGTCTGAGATACCGCAAACGGAACAAACGGCCCATCTCTTCAGGAATTGGTCCGTTGAAGCTGTTGTTTGCGAGATCGACTGTCCTGAGGAAGGTGAGGTTTACTATGTAGGGGGATAGGGGGCCCACCAAGTTCTGGTCTGTGAGGTTCAAGGCGGTGACCCTTTGAGGATGCCGACGACCACCGCATGTGACACCTTGCCAGTGACAGAAGTGGAGAGTATGGTTCCAAGAGCTCAAGGAATGGAGAGGATCGTCAGTTATGAGAAGTTTCATGTGGAGCAAAGCAAGGCGATCGGTTTCGTTGGAGAAGTGAGGGGCAGATCCGGAGAAGCATGGAAAGTGAAAGGATGAGAGAAGGAGAAATGACCAAAATGCCCATAGGCTCATAAGCTGGAGCTCCATTATTGAGTTTGTGAATGCAGGAAAGCCAAGGTGAGGAGACAAATATAAAGTGATCAATTCCGATCCATTCATAACTTTTTCTTTTTTAATTATTATTTTTATTATTGTTGTTTTCTTTATTAGTCATGCAAGGCACCCACCCTGTTATCGCCAAGGCATCTTTCTAGCCGGGTTATCAGGTAGACACGTCATTGATGACTTGAGGAGCATGTTAGGAAGCGGATTGCGTTGTACGAGCAAGGGGCAGATCTGTGTGTGGCCACCGTTATGTATCGGTTTATCCATTGCGTCTGTAGTCATTTCTCGTGTAGTACACTAAAACGTTTGGATTCTCCTCATTTTTTTATTCATACCATAATAGGATGTAAGAAAAGGGATTGACGGCGTGGATAAATGAATATATTATAATGGCCCACCCAGTTCCTATGTCCGAACGGGTCGGACGCAATCCGCTTCCATTTTAGTAATAAAATATCGATTTGTATTTTCTATTTTCTTTTTTCCACACGGCGAGCTCCGTGGAAATCGAATTGGCTACTGAGTTACTGAGTAAACTCTATTGGCCACTTTGAATGTATGTGGTTTATACACGCAGTTTGTAAAGGGTTGAATTCAAAATTGAAGAATATCCAAAGCTCAAGTGCACCACAACACAGGTAAAGGTGGGAATAATGACTTCCACTATTGAAACCATGCTAGGGCGCACAATGATGTTTATTTGTGATCCAACCTTTTCAACAGTAGACATTCAATTCACACTGTTTCCCGTGGTGTGGTCCACTTATGATTTGGATATGCTTCAATTTTAGATTAAAGCCCTAAAATTATCTGATAAAATGAATGGACGGAGTGGATAGAATAGATATATTACGGTAGACCCCAAAAAGTTTACTCAGTTAATCTGTACGCAATCGGTTTCCAGATCGGTAGGCCTTCCAAAACAGAGCTTCCTGGGTCTACCGTGTAAGTCACACATTGTTACGTTAGCCCTGCATACCCGCATGTACAGACTTGACTCACGTACATGATATCCAGGCCATTCATCAAGTGGTCCTCAACTTCCCTCTCATTCTTCCAGAAGAGAGACTTGTCCGGCTATCAGGTGGCCCGCCTTCGTATGGAGGTTAGGATTCATTCATACACGCAAAGACGGATAGGATCCCACACGTGTGCCCAAAAGAAGGCCATCATAATTCGAGTGGGCCACACAAGGGGACAGTACGGAAGGAAACAGAGATCATTGAAACTTTCTGAGACGGACGGCGGAGGGCTGATAAAAACCTTCCGTGTTTTCAAGAAGGTTTCAATGGTGGGCGTTCCCATCCTCACCATTCCCGGTGGCGTGGATCCCACGTACGTGAGTCGAGTCTGTATCCGCGAGTCGTGATGACTTTTTATTTAATTATTTTTTTGGTTAGTCATTCAAAGCACCTTCACTGCTAGCGCCAAGGCGTCTTCAGCTGGGCTAGCAGGCGAGACACGCCAATGACTTGAGAGGAGTATACTAGGAAGCGGACTGCATCCGATCCCGTCCGTACGAAGCAATGAACAGGTGGATCTATGTGGGTCCCACCATTATGTATCTATTTATCCATGCCGTTCATCCCTGGTAGTCTAACGCCAAATAGTAAAAGCTTGGGTTGCATTAAATGCACAAAGCTTCAAATGCAATAGTCATTTCTGGTGTGGTCCACTAGACTGTTGGATCTGCTCAATTTTTTGGCTCATACTATAATGTGATCTGAGAAAAGAGATGCACAGCCTGGATAAACAGATATATCGTGGTGGACCCCACATAGATCTGCCAGTTCCTTGTTACGTCCGAACAGGGTCAGAAGCAATCCGCTTCCAGTTTAGTAATAAAAAATCGATTTGTATTTTCTATTTTCTTTTCTCTTTTTTAATACTGAAACAAGTACCAAAATACTCCACACACTTATGCTACTGAGTAAACTCTGTTGGGCCCACTGTGAATGGATGTGGTTTATCCATGCCGTCCATATGATTTTACAGCTCATTTAAAAGATTGAGCCCAAAACTGAAGAATATCCAAAGCTCAATTGGACCACACCAAAGAAAAAGTGGGAATAATGATTTCCACCATTGAAACCTTACTAGGGTTCACACTGATGTTTATTTGTCATCCAACCTGTTCATCAGATGACACATACGTGGATGGAGGGAAAACACAAATATTCAACTTGATCCAAAACTTCTATAGCCCCCAAGAAATTTTCAACAATAGATATTCAATTCACACTGTTTCAAGTGGTGTGGTCCACTTTTGATTTGAATATGCTTCAATTTTAGGCTCAAGCCCTAAAATTATTTGGTGAAATGGATGGACGGAGTGGATAGAATACATAAATCATAGTATAAGAACCCACAAAGTTTACTCAATTAATCAGTATGCCGCTTTCAGTATGTGGGGAGCGGATTGCCTGTGACCCTGGGCACAGAGATTTCTCTGTGCCTGGAGCTGTGTGGGGCCCATAAAGATGTCCATTACAAATCCACTCCGTCCATCTGTTTTGAAAGACCACAATAGTACAGGATTATAAACATCACACATATCCAATACTCAGGTGGGCCATACCACACGAATGCGTGTGTATTGAACACTTAGCGGTGACAAAAGTTTTGCATCACAATGATATTTATTCCTATAGTTTATCTGAGTGTTAATAATTCTTTGAACGGTTTGGATGGCATATAAACATTATGGTCAGTTCCAGGAAGGTTTCAATGGTGGACGTTGGTGTTCCCACTGTTTTGTTGGTGTGGCCCACCTGAGTATTGGATCTTTGTGATGTTTATAATCCTGTACTATTGTGGTCTTTCAAAACAGATGGATGGAGTCGATTTGTAATGCACATCTTTATGAGCCCCACACAGCTCCGGGCACAGAGATATCTGTGCCCGAGGTCACTGGCAGTCGCTCCCCAGTACGTGCGCCTTCCGGAGACAAAAGTTCGCCTGACCGTAGGTGATATTAGTTGATAAAGCCCTTGATTAGTGACATCATTATTATGTTAGCCCCTTTATTAAAAGTATTTTTTTTATCTTGCCTTCTGGCATTGTTTGGCTTTTTTCGAACGAAAATGCTCATTTGTTTACATGTCCACTCTCAAAGGGAGCTCAAAATGGCATTTCACCCCATTTACTTCCAATTCATTTACATATACATTTACTCCCATTTCATCCCATTTACCTCTATTTACTTCCATCCAAACGCACCCAAAATCTCATTTACCCTCATTTATTTCCAATTTCACCCATTCACCTCCATTTACTCCCATCCAAATGGCCCTAAGGTTCTTTCACCATAAAAATGAGATGTCCCAAAAACCAGGTTGACTCAACTATTAGATGCACCCCATGTGTTCTACCAGATTTTTTCTTTTTTTTAGATATCTCATGAAGAGAAGACAACACCAACTTGAGTCTTGGATCTAGGTTTTCTTCGCATGTTCTAAAATGAGCTCACAAAACGGATAGACATGCTCAATTTTTCACAAACATAATGGTGGGCCCCACCTAGGTTCCCACCGCAGGAACTTCCTGTCGCAAGAAATCCCCGCCCGGGAGGGTGTCCACCTACTGCCACGGATGAATGAAGGTTGCAAATAAACATTACAGTTGGCCCTAGGAAGTTTTTTATGGTGGAGATTCAATCAAAGCTAATTAATTATTTTCCTGTGGTGTGGTCCACTTGAGATTTCGATTTGCCTCATTTTTTGGCTCATACCCTAAAATGAGCTGGAAATATGGATGGATGGCATGGATAAAACACATACATCATGGTGGGGCCCACAAAACTTTCACACCAGCTAGCTGGCTGGTGGTAGGTCACTAGCCAAACAGCGTCCGCCACTCCCAACATGTATGACAAGTGGGGTGCATGCATGTTGCCACGTGTGGCACATGCATGCAGCCAGCATGTCTTTTTCATCAGGAATACTAGTACCCGACAATTTAGGGCTTTTCTCCTCTCCCTCCTTACGACCACATGGCCTGATAGCTAGTTTCCCTTCCTTACGAAGTCACTTGGTTCCCAAGTCACTTAGTTCCTAAGTTATTTGGTTCCAAAGTCACTTGGGTCCTAGGTCCTTAATTGCTAAGGTTATATACCTCTATAAATAAACCCATTTTAGGTTTAAATCAATGTACAAGATCAGAAGGAGAATTCTCCATATTCTTAGTTTGTCTCGGCTATCATGGTATCAGAGCGGGTCTGATCTAAGGCCACCTCATCCACCCTTGGATGAGATGTGGTTATCGTCCAGATCATCCGATCCTTGATCTCTCATTACGTCCGCAGCTCCATCTCTGATAACATTAATCGGCCTCATTCCCAAACCCCATCTTCACAGCTGCAAACACCAAATCCTATTGGTATCTCAAAACCGCATCTCTGGTATCGTCTATATATCGACGATTGCAGCCGCCATTACGACACTCAAATCTGGAAAACCCTCTGCCCTACACCTTCACTGTCCAATCCTTCATCCTTCGCCCAATCCTGCGCCCTCACTACCCTTGCCGGTACCCCCCATTGCTAGAATCCTGGCCACCTCTGTCATCGCTATTACTGTTGTTTCATTCCAGATCTGTCGGAAACCCATTCCAGATCTATTAGAATCCCATTCAGACCCGACGTTGTTGTTGACCATCTTCATCCCTACACTTCACCCACGAACAACACCAGCTTTTTCCTGTGAAAACCCCTCAGCGCTACCTCTGTGGCATCTTTTATGGCAACCTAGTTATTCGCTCAATATCATCCGTAAGCTGCACACCTCAAACCCATTTTCGCCTCTGCATGCACACGTCATCTTCTCCAGCCCTCCACTCGGTCGGCAGCCCTCACACCAGAAATCCTTGCACCATTGTCATGTGCTCCAGCAACTAGTGCACCTTTTGCTCGTTTTGCAAATCTCTGTTCCTACACATCTCTTAAATCTTTGAGATTCACGCCCCCTCCTTTTGGGGATTTACTCTGATATGGTACTCTCTGGATCACGCTCATCCATATTCCCCTGAGATCAGAGTGGGTTGATCTAATCCATTGATCAATGGGCCTCCAAAAGTTGTGGTCTCTGTCACCACCCAGTTAGTAGGACTGTTGTCCACTACTTTTGGACTCCGGCTACTCCAGCGCCTTGGTATCGCACCACTCCCGCAGTCCCAATGCTATCTCTGCAACATTTGACAATCGTGTGTCTGTCACATATCGAATCTCGCCTGGCCATCATCTAAACCAGTCGCTAGCCCAGAAGAGAAGATATCTTCTCAGCAGCTGCCACATCTCGAGTGGCTTTCATACTTCATCATCTCCAGATAGCAACCGTCCCTTGTAGACGCTCCCGTCTAAATCCAGATTTGCAGCCCTAGATCCGGCAATCCCAGATTCAACCCAAGTTGTTGACGCGCCTCTGTTGCCGCACTCAATATAGCAACCTCATATCCGATTAGATCCATACATATGCCCCATACGTTCTTGATTAGATCCAGGCCCTGACTATTGATCAGATCCGGACCTGTCTTTACTGAAATCAGGACTTGTTTCAGATCCTACCCTGCATGTGAATCAGGCCCTGTGCGTCAAACGGACAGCCATCTGTCGAATGGATGGTTCCTACTACATACAACCTCCTATTGCTGGGATCTACTGTTCTGGGCTCTTCCACCCCTTAGGGTTTCTTCTTCCAAGAATATATGTCGTTCAAGTTCAGCCATCTGTTGATGTCATAACAAATGTTGTCATCACTTCTCAAGGGCAACGACCAGATTCATCACCATATGCATCTGGCCTTGCTGTTTTTCTCAACAACACCTTGATCCAGGGCCAAAACCCTTTTGGATCTTTCAGCACCTTCAGATTAGGCGCATTCAGTGTTCAAGTTCGGTGGTCAAGTCCTGGACATCGGTATTTTTAGTATTTTCAATATTTGGGCATTTGGTATATAGCCTGAACTTGAGGGTAGGTGTTGGAGGTGTCAGCAAACCTCCTAATATACATTCCACTGTTTTGCCACACTACGTCTCTGTCACGCATCTGTTCTTCCAGTACATGCATCTCTGTCACACATCTGCTCTTCCGGTACCTTCTCTTCGTAATATTCAGGCTCGTGTCTCGTCTCTATCACGCATCTTCTCTTCCGGTACCCTCGTCTTCGGTTCACTGCGTCTCTGGCCATCATCTACAAACACTACATCTCTGGTAATCATCTGCATCTCCGGTGCACTGCGTCTTCAGTCCACTGCACCTCCAACCATCGTCTTTGGCGCACTACGTCTTTGGCCATCGTCTTTAGTACCGCATCTTGAAGACACTGCAAATGTAGAGGGTTTTTTTCCCCTCAATTTTAAAATCACTCCTTTGAGTCAGTAATGACATCTGTGTTGAGGTTCATCTGATCTCCATCTAACAGAAGTCCATCATTTTATATGGTACTATGCCTCGGTGCACAAACTATTGTTGGTTGATTTCCCACATCAGTTTGAGGGGGGTTGATAGCTAGTTTCCCTTCCTTACTAAGTCACTTGGTTCCCAAGTCACTTAGTTCCTAAGTCCTTAATTGTTTAGTCCTTAATTGCTAAGGTTGTATACCTCTATAAATAAACTCATTTTGAGTTTAAATCAATATACAAGATCAGAAGGAGAATTCTTCATATTCTTGGTTTGTCTCGGCTATCATGGCCATGAACAAAGGGTTGCATAACGGCCGTTGATCTCTACAGCGCGATTGGACCGAACTATTTCAATCCACACCGTATAATCAGGACGAAAGTAAGAGGAACTAAATGGTGAATCCTTCGAGTGCAGTGAGTTGGCATCAGTTTCATAGAAAGAAAGCAATGGAGAAAACCAATGACAGAATCAGCCGACTACCAGATGCTATCCTTCATTACATCATTTCTTTGATGCCGATCAAATTCATGGTAAGAACAAGCATTTTGTCAAGGAGATGGAGAAACTTGTGGAAATCCATCTGGGCTTATGCCACTTCTCTCGATTTCGGTGTGGAATTCGCAAGAAGAATTCGTGGCTACTGTCAACCGATATCTACAACGACACAAAGCCAAGGAGATTCAGACGTTAACGTTCAGCTCTTGCTTAATCCTGGCAATTGATATCTATCAGATGCTGAGAAATGGGTCGAATTTGCAGTAGCAAAAGGAGTCAAAACTATATATGATTTTATAACCCATTTAAATTTTTGGGCATTTGAACGTCTGCCTACTAAATTTCTTAACTCCATCTTTAGTTGTGATTCTATAACCCATTTAAATTTTAGTCGCTGCAATTTCTCCCTGCCGTTGAATTTCAAAGGTTGCCCCTATCTCAAAATGCTCCACCTAAGACTTGTTAAAGTTACAGATGCACTGCTTGAAAGCATGCTTTCAAATTGCCCCCTTCTAGAGGAATTGAGTTTAATTAAGGGATTGTCATGGTTTGGCTTGTATCAAGGTTTCTGCTCCAGATCTGCCACTTAAGAACTTAACAGTGGTCGACTGTCGGGGTGCCGGAAAGATTGAGATTTTTGCTCCGAACCTCCGGTCATTCTGTTTCTATGGTGATTTTATTGCCATCTCTTTCGAGAACAATTTGAGCTTGGTGGATGTCCTTGTCAATGGTATATGTAGGGATGCTTATTGTTTTGATTGGATTACTGTTCTGCACCATCTTGAATATGTTAAGATTCTGACATTGTGTAATCTCTCACTTGGGGTATGTGTTCATTCCTACTCTTCTACGAAATTCTTAACAGTTTTCATTTGTTCCACAGAAACCTCTACAAGCGTTTGTAGGATATTGATCCACCTAATTAGGTGGGCCCCACCTTGTAGATGTCCTGGGTGAAAATCAGTTAGGTCGACCGTAAGTTGGGCTTCAAATGTTTAAAACATTCCGAGGTTTAAAAAAAGGAAAAAAATGGAAAAATGCTAATGAGTGGACTGGCCTGAAAATTTTGGCCAAGTCATCTACACAGGTGGGACCCACCAGATGTATGGTGTGCAGGGGTGGACTGTTATGTTACTAAATTCTTTCTTTTGATCTGCACAACATGTAGATATAGCCGGGAAATATAACATGCCTATAACATCTAAAATCACTTGGTGGGGCTTACATGAGTTTTGGATGAGACTGAAACATGTTGTGACCCCTCATACGAGTGGGACACACGCAATGGATGGGTTGGATGTGTGAACCACATCTCGGTGGGCCCTATACACGATCACGAAGGTTTTAATGGGCAGGTATATATGGTGAATTTCCCATTCCCCATCGAGGCAACAGTCTCCACCTCCACTTCCATGATCTCTTAATTCCCACGGTCCATTTTCCCAGTCCTTCCTAAATACATTCCATTCAATTCCCTTGCATACTTATTGCAATTCCACCACCTTAGATACATACCTCCAAGACAAAAGCAATAGATCCAATCTCATTTCCTGGGGGAATTGATGGTGATATCGGCAACATCCATCAACTAGGGCGCCATCCATAAATTGTTTTTAGGCCAAAACAGGGGGCTAATGCCAATCCTCCTAGAGATGTTGTCTAGATGGGGAATGGAAAATTCACCATGGTAATGGCCATTGAAAACTTATAAAATAATATTGTTGGGTGCGTTTTGCAAAACCTTAGGATCTCGCCCCCCAAACTACTAGAATTATGGGTTGTGATAAAGCAATAAACTAAATCAAATCATCAACCACATGAAGCAATAGACTTTTACATGGAGAACCCTTAAAGAGGTAAAAACCACGGGACCTCGTCCAGATCAACAATCCACTATCAAGCAAAACCGTTACAACCTCGATCACAAGCACACACCGTTTGGATCAAACCTTCTTCACCCACGCAGCGATGGATAACAATAAAAAAAATTAGAAACTGAGAGATCTCACCTGAGCACGAGGACGTTGAAGAGCCGAGACGTCGTTGCACTGTGAATCACCTTTGTGAGCAAAGCCTCATCTACCAACAAGCTTCCTCTCTCTCTTTCTCTTTCTCTCTCTCTTTTTCTTTCTCTCTCTCACCTTGGACGTGTAATACACTTCATGTGTCACGCCCCAAATTTGGAGATCGGGCTCACTAAATTTTCGGCCACTGAATTCGGTGTCGACAGCCTCCGTAGTACTCCATTCTCGGCTCCTAGCTTCCATAAGCCAGGTTCCGATCCTGGGATCCCACAATGAGGGTTTTCAGGGTAAATTTTTTTCTTTATAGATGAGCATAACTACAAGTGTACCAAACCAAAAAGTATCACATCACATATCCACTAAGATAATCTTTTGAGTACGGTGTTGTAAAAAGGAAAATACAATGCATAACTAAAAAGCTGAAAGATCAAATGCGCGCCCCTGTCTCACTGTTGTCGCGCTATAGCATGTCCTGCACGTAAACAACTTGCATATATAAGCTTCCTATGAAGTTTAGAGAGTGCGTAGTGTGTACACAATGCATAAGACAGGTATACAGATATTAGAGTAAGCGAAAATGATGGAAGGCTACACTACCAAGTCTATGAATGCTATTAGCCATCCCAAGGCTATGCAATGCAAGGGGCCTATATGGCCGAGTGTCATATGCTAAAGATGCAATGTGCGCATGTCAATCCTCAACTGCCATATATCATACGGTTTACAACTGGGACATCACCGGGGTCTAGTACACTCCTGACATTGGTTGCCGCCCATCGCGCGTATAACCAAGCGAGTGGAAGAGACCTCACTATCCGCCTCGTCAATGTCATACAAGAAAATTCACCCGGCTCATTGATAGCGAACCCATTCACGAGCTGGTCAGACTCAACCTAGTATATAGCCCTCTGCACCCGGACGGGTAAGGTCACACCCCTTTTCCAACCGACCCTGACACAGTGGGAAACGTGGCCTACTGGTATTTGGCCCTTGTGTGCTCATAGATTCACTTGGTCTAGACATTGGAACATCCTATTGGTACCACAGGGTTTAGAAACTTTCACCCAAGGACATCTTTAGCGCCCAAGTGCTAGAACATATTTCTGATGTCCATTTCTACCATCCACGATGTGATTGTGGTAGCTACAACCCCGATGCCGCTGGGGTGTGAATCTGATCGTGACATACATAATGCGAGATGCATGAGTTATACTATCAAAGTTATATGCACCAAATCTGCGCATACCGCGCGATCATGTGGGGTGACCCTATCTCATACGGGTCCCCTAAGTATCTCAAGCCGTAAAGCATATGCTATAATCAACATCATCTATAGTCCGGCATACATATGATGCGTATGCACAAATGAATAGTCATGATATTCATTACACTAAGCATATTATCAGTGTGACCTACCAAGCTAAGTATACTAGCATGTTTCAAACGTATCATGTGATAATTAACCTCAAATGGTCGAATATACATAGAGTTTGATCTGAATAGAAGGTCATACTAATAATAGAAAAGTCTACGTGACATGGCCCACTTGAGACTTGAATTGGTCCATCATATGATTTGTATACTAAGAAGATCTAACAAATAGACACGGATAGATCATGTGCATCACGGCGTCAATCCGTGACGATCCTCACAAGTTCCCAAAGTGAGATCCATAGTGGGCCCTACCGGTAAGTTGGATGGCAAGTACACATTACAATAGGCCCTTGGACGTTTTAGTGGTAGGCATTCGGTCACCACTATTTTCCTAAATGTGACCCATCCAACATCGGGCCCCACACATTTCATGGGATGTCAAGATGGATGGGCAGTGTGGTTAGAATAAATATCCCACGGTGGCCCCCATGGCCTCTAGCTGGATGTGGCAATAAACATTACATTGGTCCCAAGAAAATTTCAATGGTGGGTATTCATGACCACCGTCTCCCACGATCTCATTTTTGGGTCACGTCCTAAAATGACATGGAAAAACAGATGGGCAACGCGGATAAGACATATACATCACGATGGGACCCACAGGGTGGGCCACCTGCTGGACAGTGCCTGCAGCGTGGACCCACATGGGTTATAAAAGGTCTTGATAAGGCTGATATTTGTGTTATCCCCTTCACCCGGACCTGTGCCACAGGTCTGGGTGGCATATAAACATCATGTGGCCTTAGGAAGGTTTCAACGGTGGACATCATTTCTCCACCGTTACAGATGGTGTGGCCCACATGAGACTTGTATCTGGTTCATTTTTGGGCCCATGCCCTGAAATGATATAGGAAAATGGATGGACGGATGGGCATGGTGGGCCCCACGAGGTGGGCCACTGCTGGGCAGCGTGTCCAACATGCTGCCTTCAGCGTGGACCAGGCTTGTGGCCCCAAGAAGTTTTGGACCGAGCTGATATTTGTGTTTTCTTCCCATCCAGGTCTGTATGACCTTAACAACGGTGGGGCCCCACACAGATCTGCCAGTTCCTATGTCCGAACGGGTCGAAGCAATCCGCTTTCATTCTAGTAATAAAAAATCGATTTGTATTTTTTATTTCCTTTTTTTTCACACGGGGAGCTCCTTGGAAATCGGATTGGCTACTGAGTTACGGAGTAAACTCTATTGGCCAACTTTGAATGTATGTGGTTTATACGCGCCGGCCATCTGTTTTTCCAGCTCATTTAAAGAGTTGAAGTCAAAATTGAAGAATATTAAAGCTCAAATGCACCACACAACAGGAAAAGGTGGTAATAATGACTTTTACTATTGAAACCTTGCTAAGGCGCACAATGATGTTTATTTTTGATTCAACGTGCTCATAAGGTGACATAGATTTGGATGAAAGGAAAACACAAATATCAGCTTGATCCAAAACTTCTGTAGCCTCTGAGAAATTTTCAACAGTAGACATTCAATTCACACTGTTTCCAAGTGGTGTGGTCCAATTGTGATTTGGATATGCTTCAATTTTAGATTAAAGCCCTAAAATTGTCTGATAAAACGAATGGACCGCGTGGATAGAATACATAAACTACGGTAGACCCCAAAGAGTCGACTCAGTTAATCTGTACGCAATCCGTTTCCCGTTCGGTATGCCTTCCAAAACAAAGCTTCCTAGGTCTACCGTGTAAGTCACTCATTGTTATGTTAGCCCTGCATACGCGCATGTACAGACTTGACTCACGTACGTGAGATCCAGGCCATTCATCGAGTGGTCCTCAACTCCCCTCTCATTCTTCCAGAAGAGAGACTTGTCCGGCTATCAGGTGGCCCGCACAAGTACATAACTAAAACGATTACTAAAGATGGATATCCTCCGGTTCACATTCAACGTACGAGCGTGGCCCGCCTTCGCACGGAGGTTAGGATTCATTCACACGTGCGAAGATGGATAGGATCCCACACATGTGTGCCCAAAAGAAGGCCATCATAATTCGAGTGGTCCACACAAGGGGACAGTACGGAAGGAAACAGCGATCATTGAAACTTTCCGAGAGGGATGAAGGTCCTGAGAAAACCCTTCGGTGTTTTAAAGAAGGTTTCGATGGTGGGCGTTCCCATCCTCACCATTCCCTGTGGCGTGGATCTTACGTACGTGAGTCGAGTCTGTACACGCGAGTCGGGATGACTTTCTATTTAATTATTTTTTTGGTTAGTCATTCAAAGCACCTACCCTGCTAGCGCCAAGGCGTCTTCAGCTGGGCGAGCAGGCGAGACACGCCATTGATGACTTGAGAGGAGTATACTAGGAAGCGGATTGCATCCGATCCGGCCCGTACGAAGCAAAGAACAGGCAGATCTATGTGGGGCCACCGTTATGTATCTATTTATCCATGCCGTTCATCCCTTGTAGTCTAACGCTCAAGTGGAACACGCCAAATAGTAAAAGCTTGGGTCCATTAAATGCACAAAGCATCAAATGCAATAGTCATTTCTGGTGTGGTCCACAAGAACGTTGGATCTGCCCAATTTTTTGGCTCATAATATAATATGATATGAGAAAAGAGATGAACGGTGTGGATAAACAGATATATAGTGGTGGACCCCACATAGATCTGCCAGTTACTTGTTACGTCCGAACAGGGTTGGAAGCAATCCGCTTCTAGTTTAGTAATAAAAAATCGATTTGTATTTTTTATTCTCCTGTCTCTTTTTTAATACTGAAACAGGTCCCAAAATACTCCACACACTAATGTTACTGAGTAAACTCTGTTGGGCCCACTGTGAATGTATGTGGTTTATCCATGCCGTCCATGTGTTTTTACAGCTCATTTAAAAGATTGAGCCCAAAACTGAAGAATATCCAAAGCTCAACTGGACCACACCAAGGAAAAAGTGGGAATAATGATTTCCACCATTGAAACCATACTAGGGTTCACACTGATGTTTATTTGTCATCCAACCTGTTCATAAGATAACACAAACATGGATGGAGGGAAAACACAAATATTCAGCCCCACCCCCACGCCCCCCCCCCCCAAATTTTTATTTATTTATTTATTTTTTCAACCATAGACATCCAATTCACACTGTTTCACGTAGTGTGGTCCATGTGATTTGAATATGCTTCAATTTTAGGCTCAAGCCCTAAAATTATTTGGTGAAATGGATCAATGGAATGGATAGAATACATAAATCATAGTAAGAACCCACAAAATTTACTCAATTAATCAGTATGCCTGCTTTCAGTACGTGGGCCTTTTGTAGACAAAAGTTGGCTTGACCGTCGGGATATTAGTTGATAAAACCCTTGATTAGTGACATCATTATTATGTTAGTCCCTTTATTAAAAGTATTTTTTTTTATCTAGCCTTGTGGGCATTGTTTGGGTTTGTTTTGAACGAAAATGACCATTTAACGCCGTCCCCTTATACGGTTGCGACAGAATACGGAAGTCGAGAGGACCTTTTGAGAATGGGGTGTGGGCCTAGTAAATCTATAATTGGGGCTATCCCTCGGCTAATCTGATCTGTTCACTTTAATTGGATAGTCATGAATGCACAGTAAGGTCATTTAAAAAAAAATTAGAATTTTCTATATCCCACACTTGCATTAATGCTATGAGTTAATTTCAAACTATTTCCTCCGGTGTAGTCCATCTGTGATGAATGTTGCCCTTAAACTTGGACAAATGACATAAAATTAAAACCTCATTCATGTGGATGGCTTGGATCTGCTCCAAGACTATCAGTAGGCCCCACATAAAACATGGGATGGGTTCAATAGATTTGTCCATTGCGCAGGAAATGTCATTTGACCGTTATGACCGTTGTCACTTTCGTAGAACCCACTTCAGCATACTTCCAATGTGCATCTGTCATCATTCCCTCCATTCCAATGAGCTTCTGAGTTTTGTTTTTTTCCCTTCATCTAGGTTTGTGTGACCTTATCAATCAGTTGGATGACAAATAAATGTTATGCCCTAGAAAGTTTTTAATGGTGTGCGTTCAATCACCATTGTTTTCCTATGATGGGGTCCACCTGAGATTTGGATCAGCCTCATTTTTTTGGCTCATGCCCTAAAATGATCTTAAAAAATAGATGGTTGGCATGGATAAAATACATGCATGGTGGTGGAGCCTATAGAGCATCGACAATAACAAGGTAGTTTATCGTCTCATGAAATTTTCGCAACAAATAAAAGGCTAATTTTTAGGAAAAAATATCTAAGTAGGAAATTGGATTTCCCTCCATTTTCTATGTTTTTGTGTTTATAAACAATAAAAAGAGAGTTTCTTGAGAAACATGTTTCCTTTGCCACCATTTCACTAAGGGCTCGTTTGGGAGCTTGTAAGTGAAGGTAAATGGGAAATGGATTTGGAAGTAAATGAATTACGACTAAATGACTTTACACAGTTGTGTTCGGATGGGAGTAAATGAAATACATTTGAAATTAAAATATTCCGCTTGGATGGAAGTAAATGGGATTGATTGGAATGCATTTGAATTTTTCAATATATTCACAAGAATGTATATGATATCCTAAATCAACTTTAACATCCCAACTTGGTGTATATATGCGATATTTAATAGAACGATTGGAATAAGCCCACTGAAATGTATGCTTAAGCAAAAAATGAGGAAATTTTGAGCTTCAGATAGACCATGAACATAAGGATCACAAACAACCAACTTGCGAACATTTTTTAACTGTCCATTTAGATGGCAATCCTTTGAATGATTTGGATCCTTTTTTTTTTTTGTGTGTGAATTTAGTGATGTAGCCGATATTTAGATTATTGAGGAGTATCATTAGCGTGACATGTGTATGGCGGACATGTGCACAGTTGCACATTTGTTTACATGTCCACTCTCCAAGGGAGCTCAAAAAGGCATTTCACCCCCATTTACTTCCAATTCATTTACATATACATTTACTCCCCTTTCATCCCATTTACCTCCATTTACTTCCGTCCAAACACACCCAAAATCTCATTTACCCTCATTTATTTCCAATTTCACCCATTTACCTCCATTTACTCCCATCCAAATGGCCCTAAGGTTCTCTCGCCATAAAAATGGGATGTCCCAAAAACCAGGTTGACTCAACTATTAAATGCACCCCATGTGTTCTACCAGATTTTTTTTTTTTTACGGTTTCTAGATATCTCATAGAGAGAAGACAACACCAACTTGAGTCTTGGATCTGGGTTTTCTTCACATGTTCCAAAAGGAGCTCACAAAACGGATAGACATGCTCAATTTTTCACAAACATAACAGTGGGCCCCACCTAGGTTCCCACAGTAGGAACTTCCTGTCGCAAGAAATCCGCGCCCAGGAGGGTGCCCACCTACTGCCACGGATGAATTAAGGTTGCAAATAAACATTACAGTTGGCCTTAGGAAGTTTTTTATGGTGGCGATTCAATCAAAACTAATTAATTATTTTCCTGTTGTGTGGTCCACTTGAGATTTCGATTTGCCACATTTTTTTGACTTATGCCCTAAAATGAGCTGGAAATATGGATGGACGGCATGTATAAAACACATACATCATGGTGGGGCCCACAGAACTTTCACACCAGCTAGTTGGCTGGTGGTAGGTCACTAGCCAAACAGCGTCCGCCACTCCCAACATGTGGGACAAGTGAGGTGCATGCATGTGCCACACGGTGCATGCATGCTGCCACGTGTGGCACATGCATGCAGCCAGTATGTCTTTTTCATTAGGAATACTAGTACCCGACGATTTAGGGCTTTTCTCCTCTCCCTCCTTACGACCACATGGCCTAATAGCTAGTTTCCCTTTCTTACCAAGTCACTTGGTTCCCAAGTCACTTAGTTCCTAAGTTATTTGGTTCCTAAGTCACTTGGGTCCTAAGTCCTTAATTGCCGAGGTTGTATACCTTTATAAATAAACCCATTTTGGGTTTAAATCAATGTACAAGATCAGAAGGAGAATTCTCCATATTCTTAGTTTGTCTCGGCTATCATGGTATCATAGCGGGTCTGATCCAAGGCCATCTCATCCACCCTTGGATGAGATGTGGTTATCGTCCAGATCATCTGATCCTTAATCTCTCATTACGTCCACAGCTCCATCTCCATCTCCATCTCCATCTCCATCTCTGATAACATTAATCGGCCTCATTCCCAAACCCCATCTTCCCCGCTGTAAACACCAATTCCTATTGGTATCTCAAAACCCCATCTCTGGTATTGTCTATATATCGACGATTGCAGCCGCCATTACGACACTTAAATCTAGAAAACCTTCTGCCCTATGCCCTCACTGTCCAATTCTTCATCCTTCGCCTGATCCCACGCCCTCACTACCCATGCCGGTACCCCCCATTGCTAGAATCTCGGCCACCTCTGTCATCGCTATTGCTATTGTTCCATTCCAGATCTGTCGGAAACCCATTTCAGATCTATCGAAATCCCATCCAGACCCGACGTTGTTGTTGACCATCTTTATCCCTACACTTCACCCACGAACGACACCAGCTTTTTCCTGCGAAAACCCCTCAGCGCCACCTCTGTGGCATCTTCTGTGGCAACCTAATCGTCTGCTCAATATCATCCGTAAGCTGCACACCTCAAACCCATTTTCGCCTCTGCATGCACACGTCATCTTCTCCAGCCCTCCACTCGGTTGGCATCCCTCGCACTAAAAATCCTTGCGCCATTAATTGTCATGTGCTCCAGCAACCAGTGCACCTTTTGGTTGTTGTGCAAATCTCTGTTCCTACACATCTCTCAAATCTTTGAGATTCATGCCCCCTCCTTTTGGGGATTAACTCTGATATGGTACCCTCTGGATCACGCTCGTCCATATTCGCCTAAGATCAGAGCAGGTTGATCTAATTTATTGATCAATGGGCCTCCAAAAGTTGTGGTCTTTGTCACCACCCAGTTAGTAGGACTGTTGTTGACTACTTCTGGACTCCAGCCACTCCAGCGCCTTGGTATCGTACCACTCCCGCAGTCCCAACGCCAACTCTGCAACATCTGACAATCGTGCGTCTGCCGCATATCGAATCTCGCTTGGCCATCATCCAAACCAGTCGCTAACCCAGAAGACAAGATCTCTTCTTAGCAGCTGCCACATCTCGAGTGACTTTCATACGTCGTCATCTCCAGATAGCAACCATCCCTTGTAGACGCTACCTTCTAAATCCAGATTTCCAGCCCCAGATCCGGCAATCCCAGATTTGACCCAAGCTGTTAACACGCCTCTGTTGCCGCAGTCAATATAGTAACCTCATATCCGATTAGATCCATACATATGCCCCATACGTTCTTGATTAGATCCAGGCCCTGACTGCCGATCAGATCCGGACCCGTCTTTACTCAAATCAGGACTTGGTTCAGATCCTGCCCTGCATGTCAATCAGGCCCTGTGCGTCGAACGGACAGCCATCTGTCGAATGGATGGTTTCCACTACATACAACCTCCTGTTGCTGGGATCTACTGTTCTGGGCTCTTCCACCCCTTAAGGTTTCTTCTTCCAAGAATATATGTCGTTCAAGTTTAGCCATCTGTCGATGTCATAGCAAATGTCATCATCACTGCTTAAGGGCAACGACCAGATTCATCACCATCTGCATTTGACCTTGCTGTTTTTCTCAACAACACCTTGATCTAGGGCCAAAACCCTTTTGGATCTTTCAGTACCTTCAGATTAGGCGCATCCGGTGTTCAAGTCCGGTGGTCAAGTCCCGGACATCGGTATTTTCAGTATTTTCAATATTTGGGCATTTAGTATATAGCCTGAACTTGAGGGTAGGAGTTGGAGGTGTCAGCAAACCTCCTAATATACATTCCACTATTCTGCCACACTACGTCTCTGTCATGCATTTGCTCTTCCAGTGCATGCATATCTATCACGCATCTGCTCTTCCGGTAACTTCTCTTCATAATATTCACGCATCTGCTCTTCCGGTACCCTCGTCTTCGGTTTATTGCGTCTCCAGCCATCATCTGCAGACACTGAATCTCTGGTAATCTTCTACATCTCCGGTGCACTGCGTGTTCGGTCCACTGCACCTCCAACCATCGTCTTTGGCGCACTACGTCTCCGGTCATCATCTATGTCTCCGGCCATCATCTTCAGTACCGCATCTTGAAGACACTGCAGATGTAAAGGGTTTTTTTTCCCTCAATTTTGAAATCACTCCTTTGAGTCAGTAATGACATCTGTGTTGAGGGTCATCTGATCTCCATCTAACAGAAGTCCATCATTCTGTACGGTACAATGCCTCGGTGCACAAACTGTTGTTGGTTGATTCCCCACATCAATTTGAAGGGGGGTGATAGCTAGTTTCCCTTCCTTACTAAGTCACTTGGTTTCCAAGTCACTTAGTTCCTAAGTCACTTGGGTTCTAAGTCCTTAATTGCTAAGGTTGTATACCTCTATAAATAAACCCATTTTGGGTTTAAATCAATGTACAATATCAGAAGGAGAATTCTCCATATTCTTAGTTTGTCTTGGCTATCATGGCCATGAACAAAGGGTTGCATAAGGGCTGTTGATCTCTACAGCGCGATTGGACTGAACTATTTCAATCCACACTGTATAATCAGGACGAAAGTAAGAGGAACTAAATGGAGAATCCTTCGAGTGCAGTGAGTAGGCATCAGTTTCATAGCAAGAAAGCAATGGAGAAAACCAATGACAGAATTAGCCAACTACCAGATGCTATCCTTCATTACATCATTTCTTTGATGCCCATGAAATTCATGGTAAGAACAAGCATTTTTTCAAGGAGATGGAGAAACTTGTGGAAATCCATCTGGGCTTATGCCACTGCTCTGGATTTCGGTGTGGAATTTGCAAGAAGAATTCGTGGCTACTGTCAACCGATATCTACAACTCCACAAAGCCAAGGAGATTCAGATGTTTCAGCTCTTGCTTAATCCTGGCAATCGATATCTGTCAGATGCTGAAAAATGGGTCGAATTTGCAGTAGCAAAAGGAGTCAAAACTATATATGATTTTATAACCCATTTAAATTTTTGGGCATTTGAAGATCTGCATAATAAATTGCTTAACTCCATCTTTAGTTGTGATTCTATAACCCATTTAAATTTTAGTCGTTGCAATTTCTCCCTGCCATTGAATTTCAAAGGTTGCCCCTATCTCAAAATGCTCCACCTAAGACTTGTTAGAGTTACAGATGCACTGCTTGAAAGCATGCTTTCAAATTGCCCCCTTCTGGAGGAATTGAGTTTAAGGGATTGTCGTGGTTTGGCTTGTATTAAGGTTTCTGCTCCGGATCTGCCACTTGAGAACTTAACAGTGGTCGACTGTCGGGGTGCCAGAAAGATTGAGATTTTTGCTCCGAACCTCCGGTCATTCTGTTTCTATGGTGATTTTATTACCATCTCTTTCGAGAACAATTTGAGCTTGGTGGATGTCCTTATCAATGGTATATGTAGGGATGCTTACCGTTCTGATTGGATTACTGTTCTGCACCATCTTGAACACGTTAAGATTCTGACATTGTGTAATATCTCACTTGGGGTATGTGTTCATTCCTACTCTTCTATGAAATTCTTAACAGTTTTCATTTGTTCCACAAAAACCTCTACAAGCGTTTACGACCCTGTAACGTGTAATGGTTGCCACCATTACTTTTATGGCCCCGGCTTTTACGACACATTCATGGGGCTCACATGATGAATGGCCAGGATTTGCTTGTCACCTTAGCGAATCTCATTTTGAACAGTCTTTTCTCTAGACGTGATTTTGAAGCTTCCCAAGAATTCCCTTCAAAGGGACTACCTATGCAAGAGACTGCCAAACCCTCCAGAGATTGTGTTTGATCATCTGAAAGTGATAAAAATGAATGGTTTTAGAGGGCTCAAGGATGAAATGCAGTTGGTGAAATTTTTCCTAGATAATGGTATTGTACTTGAGTCTTTGGTTTTGGTAGCTCCTTGGAAAGTCGTCTTCAACATGAGGAAAGATTCTGCATTGGAGTCTAAATTCATCGACACATCATTGGGTCTTCTTCGTGAGCGGCTATTGATCTTGGCAAAGGCATCATCATCAGATGCTCAGATATTAATATGTGAATATTCAGATGACAATGGAGCTTTAGTCCCTACGCTTACTGAAGTTTTATACGAGGGCTAACTTTGTTGTAAGGGGTAGCTTTGTGGCCATGGAGGATATGTTCTTTATATTTTGGTATGTGAGTTGGGGTTTGGTGATTCTATGTGAATGCCATTCCCAGCAATCCGGTCAGTCTGACTTTTCCATGCAGGTTCTCAGTTCAGAGAATTTGGGCCCATGGTTTGTGATGTAGACCATTGGTCTGTTGCATAATCCTGTATATGGGCCATCTATAAAATTGTCCTGGAAACTCCTGTTGAAGAGATTTCTGGCACATTTCCCACTCACAGCAGGGCACAATAGACCAATGATGTGGATTACCGAACCATGTGTCCCCCTCCAAGAAACTAAACTTAGTTTATTGCACAAAGCCATGTACTTTTGGATCCTGTAATTCCTCTGTTTCGTAACTCTGTTTGTTCACCACTAATTAGTCAGAAGATATCTGATCATTGTAGTTTTTGTGATTTGGTCCATTCATGGGTGGCCATTCGATGAATGGTCGCAAGTGGTTCCATAACCATGATGTGGAATGCCATTAATGATAAAAGAACAAACCTCATCACGTTGACAAAAAAATAAAAAAAAATCAGATTACATGGTAATTCTTTAATTATAAACTGTGTGCGGCTTACCAACTGGTTGGATAATTTATTTTTTGACCTTCAATCCTGATAAGATCATATTGTAAATGGGTTGGATGGCATATGAACATCATGGTGGGTCCAAGGAAGGTTTCAATTGTGTGCATTCCTGTTTCCACCTTTTCTTTCAGTGTGGCCCACTTTTTTTTTTTTTTTGAAGAGTGGCCCACTTGTGGCCTTTGAAGTGTTCCTAGTGGCCCTTGTTGAGGGCTATCACATCAATGGCCTTCTAGGCATCGGAGATGGAAATGACCTCTAAACCTAGCACTAGCAGGACTTACTTCAAGCCGCTCGGCCTAACAAATGACCCCATCACATTCGTTGAGGTTGAGGGTGGCAAGAGCCTGCTTAAAAACCTCCTTGACCACCTCAACAATCCAGTTGCCAACAATGCATGGGTCTACGCTACCAAATTTGTTCCTAGATTACAGATTTTTTTTTTCCTCTTGTTGCATTGATCTCCATTCTCATGCTTTGGTTAGCATGAGAATATTGTATATTACTGGTGTTAATGCAAATTAGATTTTTATGTTTAATATCAGCTATTAATCAATATGATTATGAATTAAGGATGAGGACAGTCACAAGAGATGAAAAATTCCATTTCATGAATGACCAGATGGATCTGGTTAAGGTGCAGATGCATCCAATGTATGTTACCGATGAGACCTTTGACATGTAGCCTCACCCCAGTAAATGGTCTTCCTTTTAACTTCCAAATTAGCTTAGGTAGTGTCATTTAATGAAATGGCATCAACCTTGCAAATCCCCAGTTTGTGAATTTCCATAATTGTTGCAGACTATCCAGCGTAGTAGACCACCACTTGATGGACATTCAATCCGACCTCTTCCTCCAAACTTCAAACACTCGTGACTTTTAAGCAAAACAATCCAATGGGCAATTGAGATAGGTGCGCGCCAGCACTTTATTTGAAATGTGATTGTGGTATTTGTGTCCCTTCCAAAATTTCTCAACAACCTCAGCCTTAAAAAGAGTTGCCCTATAAATTGGAGATGACTTGGCTGAGGTATAAAAAAAAGTACCATTATGCATTATAGGACCGTAATAATGTAGCGAGGGACATAGTGATCACTATCTTCCTCACTCGATAATTATAGGGCTTCTTCGATTCCATCAGGGTAAAAAATGGGAATAATTCCTAATAAATTTAAAATAACTTTGATTGATGATAAAAAAAAAAGAAAAGAAAAAAAAAAGAAATTATAACTCTTTAAATAAGGAACTCAAACTTAGGACATGGTTTTAAATTTAGAATCCAACTCAAACACCCTAAAAATGTGACTTACTATAAATAGTAAACTTGTTATTTATAGATAACCTCTATTCTTACTAGACTTCATGGTTTTTTGCAAAAAATAGTAAATATCCAGTTTAACTCAACCACGTTATTCGTCTTAGTTTTCTAAATCCTTTTCATGTTGGGAATTGACTTCTACAACTCAAAGGATCAAAAGTTATACTTGAATTAAAACTTACTATTGGTAATAAAAACAAAACTAAATTAGACTTTTGACCATCGATCGGATGAAATCTCACAAATTCGGTGTGAGCTACCATGCATAGCGGAGTTGGTTGGCTTTAGTAGGTCTTCCTACTCATAAAATCATACATAATATGTAGAAAAACACATCTCAATTTGCGAGATATGATTGATTTAAGATTCTAACGGTCCGGATCGCTTCCGCCTCTGATCAAACTTTCTCTGGTCCATCTTTGCCATGAAAGTGTCTGCGACCCAACGTAAATCATATAATGACTGCTTTCAAAAAATAAAAGAAGAAGAAAAAGCTCCATAATAGGCCTTCATGGGCCAATATAGTTAGAAAGGAAGCTTAAAGATTCATTACAACCATATTGGCCCAATGGGGAGTGGGGTGGGTGCACTAACAGCGGGGTGTGTGTAATAACCCATGACAAAAAAGAAAAAAGAAAAAAAGCCTTCAGTTGAAACTTGCTAATGGTTTATGTGAGACACCTCATTATTCCCACTGTTTCCTGTGGGCCTAGGGAATGTTTCAACGTTGGAAATCATTATTCCCACTGTTTCCCATGGTGTGGTACACTTGAGGTTTGGATATAATTAAGTTTTGGGCTTAAACCCTAAAATGATCCAGAAAAACAGATGGACGGCGTGGATAGATCACATACATTCAAAGTGGGCCCAACAGAGTTTAATCAGTACGATAAAGCGTACTGCGTTAGTCAGACGCAATCCGCTTAAATGTTCTTCCAACGATTTAGGGCCTATTCTCTTTCCCTCTTCTCACTCCTTACGACCCCATGACCAAGAAATCAGGGTTAGCGGGATTGAATCATGTTTTGGTAAGCATTGAATTTCGACAATTTTCTTCCTTTACAAATCAACCTGAATAAGCAGATTTTCGCAGCAGAGGATCCTCAAACCTTACCTCCAATTTGACCGAACTAGTTCAATCTACACCGTCTAACTAGGGCGAAAGTAAGAACAACTAAAATGGAGAATCCTTCCTGTGGATTGAGTAGGCATCAGTTTCGGAAGAAGAAGAAAGCCATGGATAAAACTAATGACAGAATCAGCCAACTACCCGATGCCATCCTTCATTACACCCTTTCCTTGATGCCAATGAAATCCATAGTAAGAACAAGCATTCTCTCAAGGAGATGGAGAAACTTGTGGAAAGACATCTTGGCTTATCCCGCTGCTCTCGACTTTGGTGCCGAATTCGCAACTGGCCAAACCCCAAATGAATTCATGGCTACTGTCAACCGATACCTACAACTCCACAAAGGTAAGGAGATCCAGATGTTTCGGCTCTCGTTCATTCATCGCAATCTGTCAGAAGAGTTTGCCAGTGTTGGGTTGAATTCGTAGTAGCGAAAGGAGTTACAAGAGCTTGATATCGACTTCTGTCAAAACATGATGGACGGACTGGATATCATGAAAACATCACGGTGGGCCGCACAAATAAATGTGCAGGGCATGGAATGAGCAGTCCTGCTTGATATTCGGTCCAAGGCTTATTCACGGTAGCCCTGACCCACATGATGGATGATCCACGTTGTAGACACCCCACCTTCGGCTACAATGTTGGTAGAGATAGCTGGATGAATGGAGGACCACCCCCAAATCCCAAGTCCAAACTCAGCCAAATTCACCCTTGTAAGCCCCATTCCATAGCCCAGTTCAAGCCTGAACCCAGTCAACTTAGTCTTAAACATCAGCCTGAAAAACCCCCCATAAAAAAGGCCAGTCAAAAAATCCTAAAAAAAGTCAAAATCACTGAGTCAACTCGCTGAGTTAACCCGCTGAGTCAACTCGTTGAGTCAACCCGTCGAGTCAAAACACCGAGTCAACCCGCTGAGTCAACTCGTTGAGTTAACCCGTCAAGTCAAAACACCGAGTCAACCCGTCGAGTCAAACCACCGAGTCGACCCGCTGAGTCAACTCACTGAGTCGACCAGCGAGTCAAACAGCAGCCCCGAGGGAGCGACCGTACTCGCTTGAAACCGAGGAGCGGCCGTACGGGCGGCCCATAGCAGGCCGCCCGGAAAAAATTACGAGAGCTGCCACTCTCCAACGCTATAAATACCCCTAGCCTCTTCTCATAACAGCATCCCTTCGAGTCCAGTGGGGTCCTGTCTGTCTTGAGCCCCTCTCCACCCTTTAGCCCATTTTTCCACCAAGGAGAGCCCGAGTGAGGAGAGTCTAGCCCTGGTCCAGCCCAGCCTGACCACTGGTCCAAGCCTCCCAAGCCATCCAAATCTTGATCCAGCCACTCGAAGCCAATCCTTGCGACACCTCCGTCCACCCAGCTACTCTTTTCCAGCATCATCTCATTTGCATCTAGCATAAGTGCAAAATTTACTTTTCTTCCAACCCCCCTGCTTCACTGCAAACACTTTGATTATTCAAACACACCGCATGCATATCGCATAAAGCACCTGTCAGTTCGAGCGTATGCTCTGGGCTTGCCCGTTGTTGGAACCTGCCCATCAGAAACTCTTACTGTTCAGACCTGCATTCACGTACATATCACTATAAGCACTTTGAATATTCAAGCACACAGCATGCATCATCTCGCATAAAGCACCTGTCAGTTCGAGCGTACGCTCTGGGCTTGCCCGTTGTTGGAACCTGCCCATCAGAAACTCTTACTGTTCAGACCCACATTCATGCATCATGTCATCCATAAGAATATACGAGGATTAAACTAAACTTTCAAGTATCCGATCGATTCTGTGAAGCAGAGACCGTACTTCGGTACGGGCAGTGTGTGGGGTGCTTAACCTCTTCCCACCCTGTAACCGTGATCCCTTACCTTGAATCTCTGACCGCAGATCAATAGGAGTCATTTTAGAGGAAGGAATCTTCGGATCCCCTTCTCTAACGTTTCTACAGGGTCTAGCCGACTGTAGATTCGAAGTAACTGGCTAGTGGCGACTCTGGTCTTATATAAACTCACTTAAACATATCCAGCTTAACACGACAACCAAACGAAGCCCTCGAGAACGAGGCAAGCCAGTGGCACAAACGGCGATTTCGCACTCACGCATCCTCATCTCCTTCTTTTCCGAAAGGAAAGGGGAAGGGAGAAGAACGTCGTCGTGTGGGAGCGCGGAAAATCGGCGAGGGTCCACAGAATGGCGACTCCACTGGGGATTAGCTAGTCCCACTAGTCGTGATCCGACTTGAAAAACAGAATCCTTCATATACTTGAAAGTCATTAGTCCTCATACAATCTCATCTGCATAGCATTCTACCCAAAACCAAAAACAAAAAGAAAATCCCAAAACCCAAAAAGAGTAGAGTATAGTCCTCACCATTGCGCCTCCTCGGGCTCAACGTGTTCGGAGACAGCTTCCCTTCCGCAGCATAATCCGCACTCGGGCTCAGCAAGCCATGTCCGACCACGAAGAAGAAAATCATCACTTCCCTGCTCTTGAAATGACCGAAGCGCAACTTCCAGCCCAACAGCCCGTTGACAATACGCCAATCATACAAGAATTGGCACAAGGAATGAGAGCAATGCAAGAAATGCTCTTGCAATTCATGCAAGCACAAACCACCGCAGCAGCCAACAATCAAGTTGGCCCAGTTCAGCAGTCTCAGCAACCATGCCGGGTCCTTCCGGCCTCCAGTTCAAATCAAGCGCAACCATCGGAGTCTGCCCAAGACTACCGACAGCAGCTATCTCAGCCCTTCGTTATGGGGCATCTTCCTCAGTACCTTCCTGCGACGACAAGGCCATCTCAGAGCACTTCCGTTGCAGGAACATCTAGTCAGCTTCCAGTCAATCTTGCAAACAACAATCTCAGTAGATCTCAGCATGTCCCCGCCGATGGAACACCTTTTCAATTCCAGCACATCCCCACCGATGGGATTTCAATTCAATTTCCAGCAACAGGGACAGCACTGGCGAATGCCCACAATTGGGGTCAGTGTCAAGCCCACATCAATCAGCGGACAGTGGCGAATACCCAACAAGGGGGTCACTTCCCAACATCTCAGCCTCCTGCAAACAGGAGCACTTTTCAATTCCAGCACATCCCCGCCGATGGGATTCCAGTTAATTTTCAGCAATCGTCAATTCAGCAAAATCCAGTTAATTTCCAGCAATCTTCAATTCAGCAAAATCCAGTTAATTTCCAGCAATCTTCAATTCAGCAAAATCCAGTTAATTTCCAGCAAGTTCCAGTTCAACATTCAGTACAGTCTCCAGTTCAGTTACCATCATTTCAAGCACAAGTTCATCAGAATCCAGTTCAGTCATCAAATCAATTTCAGCAACCCGTGGTTGCTTTTCAGCATGCCCATAGGGTCGAAGACATCGACCACTATGCCGAAGAAGAATGTGCCTTACTCCAGGAGGCACCAGTCGCTCGAACAGATCACTCAGGACTGGACGAGTTGCGGGAGCAGTTCCAGATCTTGCAAAATCAGCTTCAGCGACAGCAAGGAATCGACTTACCTTCGACCAAGTTCAGAGACTTGTGTCCTTTCCCAGATGCTCAAGTACCTCAAAACTTTGAGGTTCCAAAGTTCAAAAGATACGACGGCAGCGGTTGTCCCACAGCACATCTCAAGGCTTTCTGTGGAGAGCTGAGTGCAATTGCAGGAAATGAAGGGGCCCTCATACGTTTGTTCCAAAAGTCTCTGAAGGGCGATGCCCTAGATTGGTACACTTCATTGGACTGCCACCGCATCAGGACATGGGAACAGCTTTCCCAGGCTTTCGTTGACAGATTCGCGTACAATCTCAACATGGCACCCAAAAGAGCCGACCTCGCAGCTCTCAGGCAAAGGAGTGATGAAACACTATCAGCTTATGTGGGTCGCTGGCGAGCTATGGCAGCTCGAATGCGAACGCCTATCGACGATGAAGAACAAATCTCCATGATTGTTCATTCAACATATCCAAGCATATCCGGGTATCTCATCTCGCATCCATATGCGAATTTTTCACAATTAATCCGTGCTGGAGAGCAAGTCGAAGCAGGAATCCGTGTCGGGACGATCTCCCCATGGCCTCATCAAGCCACTCCAGTCAAGAGGAACAGAGTGGAAGGAAGACCTATCGGGCACGGGAATGGAAACCGCAGTGGTTCTCCTCCCCGCCCAACAGAGGTAAACAACATCAACACCACTGCTCAAGGAAATCAACGTGCTCCCCCACAGGGACGTCAACAGTATCAGCAGAATCAAGTTCAGCATCAGCCTCAGCGGTATCAGCCACAACCGAATCCTCAGCCACAACCACCTCGACAACAGCAGCAGTTCAGAGGAAACGGTCAATACTCATATCAAAATAGGCAAAACTACAGGGATTCCAGGAAATTTACTCCCCTCTCTCAACCACTCAGTCAAGTCATGGCTACTCTGGTGCAGAAGCAATTACTTACTCTAATGGCACCTAGGCCTCCTCCTCATCCTCTGCCACCGAATTACCGAGAAAATGAGTATTGTGCCTACCATCAAGGGCGTGGCCACGCCATTGATCGATGCTATACTTTGAAGAATGCTATACAAGACCTAATTGATGACCGCAAGATCGTCATCTCGGTCCCTGGAACTTCTCCGGCAGCTTCCACCAACATCCTTCAGAATCCTCTGCCTCAACATCCGACGGACCCCAGTTCGTCTCGTGGCCCTGCAGTCAATAGTATAGAAGAAGGAGACCATCTCGATCGCTTCTTCTCCCCTATCCAGTCCATTCATGCTTACACTTATGGGCCGACAAGTCCTCCTCCGATCATGCAAGGGGCAAGTCCCTTTCCTCCTCCAGTCCTCGAGCCAGTAGTACTAGAAGGAGCATTTCCATATGATGTGCCAGTTGTGTAAGGGGCATCTTACGGCCCCTCATGTTGGGAACCAGTCGTCCTGGAAGGAGCACAATCATACATTGAGCTCACATATGAACCTGTCATCTTGCAAGGGGCAACTCCAGAACAATCCAATCCGCAATGGAAGGATTATACTCATCAACAGCAAGAGCCCGTTGTCTTGGAAGGAGCTCCTCCAATTGAGCCAGTCATATTGCAAGGGGCAAATCCCGGAGGCGTGTCAATCACACTACGACAGCTGGGACGAACAGAGAAACCTCCTGCCATATCAAGAGGACCAGTATTCATTCCATGGGAACCTCCTGCCCCAGGAACAGTAGAGCCAGGACCACGATCTTATGTGATTTATGAAGACAAGCCTCGATATTACTCCTTCAGCACAGGCAACAATGTAGTTCTCAAGGCAAAAGCTCCATACGAGGAAGATCTGGTACCCACACCAACACCGTTGCAAGAACCAGTGGTCCTAGAAGGCAAAAGGGAGGAAAACTACAAAGAGGTTCCATGGCACTATCCAGAATGTGCGGAAGTGGGGAACATGAATCCCAATGGGCGTTGCATCCGAAGAGATAATCAGAACATAGGAGATCCCAAAGGCGCCCTTTCAGGCTTCGGCAACAAAAATGAAGCCGCATACGATGTGGCGAATCAGCTCAAGTCAATCCCTGCACAAATCTCAGTATGGGAGCTACTCTGCACATCTCGCATACACCGAGAAATGTTTGCCAAGACCTTGAACGATGCTCACGTCTCCTCTGATACGGCACCAGAAATGATAGCTTTGATGATTGGACAACTCCTGGCTCCGCGCGCCATCACCTTCACAGATAATGATTTGCCACCAGAAGGGCGCGATCATGGGCGATCCCTCAACATAGCCTTACGATACAAAGACCTTTGCGTCCCGATGGTCCTTGTCGATAATGGCTTAAGCTTAAATGTCTGCCCACTCAAGACCGCAGAACGTCTGGGAATCAGCCCTTCTTCATTCCGTCCCAGCACTATATGTGTCAGAGCATTCGACAACACCCGCCGATCAGTGGAAGGGGAGGTCGACATAGAGGTACAGATAAGTCTGGAAGTCTCTACCATCACATTCCAAATCCTGGATATATCAGCCTCTTTCAACATGCTGCTCGGACGGCCGTGGCTGCACAAGGTTGGAGCTGTGCCATCAACCCTGCATCAACGAGTGAAGTACATCTGCGGAAATCAAGTGATCTCTATCCATGCAGAGAAGGAGCTCATCATTCCTTCCAATGCTGCTGCCACTGAACCAGACATCCCGGTCATCGATATCCAGCACTCTGAAGAAGACATCCCGTTTCACAGTTTCGAATTCGAGACTGTGAACTCTATCGCTAATCCAGAACCAATAAGGGTGGACCGTGTCTTTTCACCGGCAGAGTGTCTGAGCCTCAAATACCGAATGAAGAATCACTTCAAGTCCAGAAAGGTACCGCTGATATATAACCAACGCAAATGGGGACTCGGATACAGGTCAATCTTCATGGACAAAGGAAGGAAGAAATTTCGGTGCTCGCCCATCCGATTCGTCAAGCCAGGAGAACCTTGCAAAGATCCAGGAGGGAATCAACCGACTGCACTACACAAAGGCCTCCCGATGAGCCTAGTTTGGGCCACGTGGCCCCCCATTCGATGGGATCAGATTCTCGAACCATCTAAGCCTCCAGAAGAAGAAGGAAATGATGAAAACGAAGAAGGAAGTCAAATACAGCAGCTTCAAGACCAGGTTACTCTGACACCTGCTCCCAACCAGGGGCACAACTTGCCCACTTCTCTCAACCAGGGGCACGACCTGCCCACTTCAATCAGCCAGGGGCAGAAGCAGCCCATCCATTGGACCAAGAAAGGGAAGTGGCCAGCCCTAGATTGGTCTGATGTCCAGATTCCAAACTTGTGTCTAGCCGTGGAACCAGACGAACTGTAATGCGAAGTAAGTGATCCGGGAGGGACTGAGTGCGACTCAGATCTCGAACCCGACCAGCGAGAAGTCATGGTCATTGGGCCAGACCATGATTCTTCGCCCAAATCATCAACCCCCACCTCTCCAGGGGAGGAAGTGTGGGGTCCTGAATGGTCATCTGTTCCCCTAACTTTTGAATCAGCCAAAGAGCCATCTGAGGGCTCTGGCTTCCAAAAAAAAACGCCTGTTTAAACAGCGATCAGAACTTTGGAACAAGTTGGGCTCAATCATGGTCTGCAATGCCTGCTTGTTCAAAGTCCCACGAATTTCGAAAATCCAAAAAAATAAAAAACTTTCAAAAGCCAAAAACATCTAGCATTTCAATTTCAGAAAAATCTCAAAAACCAAAAAATATTTCTTTTCCTGCATTCAATAGTGTGCCAAGTTCGTCTAAAGAGTCGCATGAGTTTGAAGTCAAATCATATGATTTCGACATCGAATTAGACTTCGAACTCATGGGTCTGGACGAAGCCCGGGATGAGGAAGATGATGATCCGGCTCCCGAACTAGAGGATCTCCTCAAAAAGTTCGAATCTAAAGCCAATGTTGTAGCCGATGATTTCGAGATAGTAAACTTGGGGACGCCTGAGATCCCTAGGGAAGTACGCATTGGAAAATCGTTGCCACCTGAGATGAAACAGAAAATGATAGAGTTCCTAGCTCCAAGATTGTCCAACTTCGCGTTCTCATATGAAGACATGCCGGGGCTCGATGAAGAGCTCGTTGTACACCATCTGCCAACCAAGGCAGATATGAAGCCAGTGAAGCAGAAACTTCGAAGAATGAAACCAGAATGGGCTCTGAAAGTCCGAGATGAAGTCATCAAGCAGTACAACGCGGGATTCTTGGTAGTCTCCAACTACCCTGAATGGCTCGCCAACATCGTACCAGTACCAAAGAAGGACGGCAAGGTTCGAATGTGCATCGACTTCCGAGATCTCAGCAAGGCCAGTCCTGAAGATGACTTCCCTTTGCCACATATCGACACTCTGGTCGACAACACTGCTGGATACAAGATCTTCTCATTCATGGACGGGTTCTCAGGTTACAATCAGATCAAGATGGCCGTCGAAGATCGTGAGAAGACATCGTTCATCACTCCCTGGGGAACCTTCTGTTACAGGGTAATGCCGTTCGGTCTGAAGAACGCAGGAGCAACATATCAGCGAGCAATGATAGCATTATTCCACGACATGATGAACAAAGAACTTGAAGTATATGTGGACGACATGATCGTCAAATCTCGCACAATTGAAGGACACTTTGAAGATCTGAAGAAGTTATTCAACAGATTAGAAAAATATAAGCTCCGCCTCAACCCTCAGAAATGTGTCTTCGGTGCAATGGGAGGCAAACTCCTCGGTTTTATGGTGAGCGAGGACGGCATCAGGGTCGACGAGACCAAAACCAGAGCAATCATCGAGATGCCCTCTCCTAGAACAGAGAAAGAAATTCGTGGCTTCCTCGGTAGAATTCAATACATCAGTCGCTTCATCGCACAGCTCACACCTATCTGTGAGCCCATATTCAAGCTCCTTCGGAAGAACGTCCCAAAAGAATGGAATGATGATTGCCAAGTCACTTTCGACCGCATCAAGAAATATCTCATGAATCCTCCAGTCCTAGTGCCGCCCGCTCCCGGACGACCACTATTGTTATACATCTCAGTAGCAGCAGAAGCCATTGGCTGTGTCCTCGGCCAACACGACGAGACCGGGAAGAAGGAACAAGCAATATACTATTTGAGTCGAAAGTTCACCGACTATGAGACCAGGTATTCCCTGATCGAGAAGACTTGCCTCGCCCTAGTCTGGGCAACTCAGCGACTCCGTCAATATATGATTGCATTCCCTATTCTCCTCCTCGCTCACATAGATCCGCTCAAGTACCTGTTTGAGAAACCGGCACTCACTGGGAGAATAGCTAAATGGCAGCTACTCTTGTCTGAGTTCGACATCACCTATGTCACTCAGAAGGCAATCAAGGGACAGGCCTTCGCCGATCATCCGGCGGCCCATTCCCTCCTGGATTATCAACCGCTCAAGACATTCTTCCCTGATGAAGATCTCTTGCTCATTGAAGAAGAAGAAAAGAAGAAAGGTGAGTGGACGTTATTCTTCGACGGCGCAGCAAACTCTAAAGGGAGTGGTATTGGAGCAATCCTCTACTCTCCAGATAACGTCCCTATTCCTATCTCAAGGCCCATAGCGTTCGAGTGCACCAACAACATGGTAGAGTATGAAGCATGCATCGCTGGCTTAAGAGAAGCCATAATCTTGGGCGTCAAGAAGCTACGAGTATTTGGAGACTCACAGCTTATCATCAATTAGGCCAATGGCGAATGGAAAACCAAGGATGAGAAGTTGATACCATATCATGTGTATCTTGAAAATCTGATCGAAGAATTCAAAGAAGTCACCTTCTCATACATGCCCAGAGCCAAGAACCAGTTTGCAGATGCTCTCGCCACACTTGCATCAATGCTCGAGATACCAAAAGGAGCTTCAGAATGGGAGCTCACAGTTGAAGTTCAAGAAGAACCTGCCTTTTGCCTGCAAATAGAAGAAGCCGAAGCTATCCCTGACAAACCTTGGTATGCCGACATCAAGCAATATCTCGAAACCCAGGAGTATCCAGAGTCAGCAACAGCAACAGATCGCCGAACCATCCAGCGTTTGGCCGGTCAGTTCACCATCAGTGGCGAAGTTCTTTACAAGCGATCCTATAATCATATCCTCCTTCGATGCGTCGATGAAACAGAAGCTGCAAAGATCATGAAAGAAATACACGAAGGAATCTGTGGCCCACACATAAATGGGCACATGATGGCAAAGAAGATTCTACGACTCGGCTACTATTGGCTCACCATGGAGACAGACTGTTGCTAGCACGTCAGAAAATGCTTCAAGTGTCAGGAGCATGCAAATCAAATCCATGCCCCATCATCAGAGTTATACAACCTGACCACCCCCTGGCCCTTCTCCATGTGGGGACTCGACATCATCGGCAAAATCAGTCCCAAAGCATCAAATGGTCATGAGTACATACTTGTGGCAGTCGACTACTTCACCAAGTGGGTTGAGGCAGCCTCCTACACCACGATTGCAGCATCTCAAGTGATCAAATTTATGAGGAACAACATCATATGCCGGTATGGAATCCCCAATGCTATCATCACAGATAATGGGACCCCGTTCGTCAACAAGAAGATGGATGACTTCCTCAGCAAATTCAAGATCCAACGTCATCGATCAAGCCCCTACCGTCCCCAGATGAATGGTGGGGTAGAAGCCGCAAACAAGACAATCGTCAGGATACTTGAGAAGATGGTCGTGACCTATCGAGATTGGTCAGATATGCTCCCATATGCACTTTGGGTCTATCGAACGTCTGTACGGTCTGCTACGGGCATTACTCCTTTCGAGCTTACTTACGGAATGGAAGCAGTCCTACCAGTCGAGGTGGAAATACCATCATTACGGGTATTACTAGAAAGCGGAATTGAAGAAGGAGAATGGCAACGGGCCAGATTCGATCAGTTGCAGCTAGCAGATGAAAAGCGCATGCGTGCACTAAGTCATTCACAATGCTATCAGAAAAGGATCGCTCGGGCTTACAACAAGAGAGTCTGAAAAAGAAGTTTCAAGGTAGGCGACATGGTCATGAAGAAGATTCTACCGTCGCACCTTCCAGATCCCAGAGGAAAGTTCAAACCCTCGTGGGACGGGCCACTGATCGTCAGAGAAGTACTTCCCGGAGGCGCCCTCAGACTCACCAGCATGAGAGGGGTGGATCTTCCTGAGCCAACCAACGCCGACAACGTGAAGATCTTTCACGGGTAAGTTATTTTGACCTTATCAAAGGTTACTTTAATAGAGCTGAAGTCAAGAGGTCGAAGCTAAGACCTCTGAGAAATCATTCCGTCCACCAACAAGTGTTTCAAATAAGGGGATTCAAAAAGAGAAACATACAAAAAAAAAGAGGGATTCAAAAGGAAAAGACAAAAAAAAAAAAAAATCAATCCAAGAAACACAGTCATCCATCCATTCATCTCAGAGGGGTCTTTAGCAAAGACCGACAGCTCTATTATCGTAACTCAGGATAAGGGCTGAAAGACTGCCATCGGCCGGCAACGACGGATTCCCGACCTCTAGCCGCCGCAGTTATCCAAGGATGCAAGAAAAGAAAAACAAAAAAGAAAAAGAAAAAGAAAATGTGTGCCTAAACAAAGAGGGCGGAGTGAAAACCCGAAAGGGCGCTCCGAGTAAAAACAGTGGGCATACAGCGGACTTGGTGAAAACCCGAAAGGGTGCCAAGGGTAAAAACAGCATAGCTGCCAAGGGGCAGGCAAGATCAAACACCCGGGACGTGGTGAAAACCCTAAAGGGCGCCACGGGCAAAAATGACGGGAAAATGCTCGCTGTAGTGAAAACTAGAAAGAGCGCTGCAGGCAAAAATGGCTCAAAAAGAAAAAGAAAAAAAATAATAAAAATAAAAGTGCAGGTACCAAGAAAGCAGACGGTTCAGAGCGGTTTAAGCAGTTACAGTTTAAGAACAAAAAGAAGCGCAGTTAGGAGCGAAGAGCTCTACAAACTCTGACAATCTCAGGAAGCAAGAGTTTCCATTGCCTACATCTCTAGGGAACCAAAGGATCAAGCAAGTCAAATCTCGAGACATCGGTCAAAACATTGGCCGAGCCCCAGTTCTGATTCCTATATCCTGACACAAAATCCAGACACACTCACAAGACAACTCATGGCACAGTAAATTTTCAAACAGTTTTCTCTTTTTTAATTAAATGCATCATATTTCTTTTACACATATCATATCATCTTTTTCAAAAAAAAAAAAAAAAAATGCATCATCATCAATCATATATGCAAAAAAGAATGCGCAGGTGGCCAACATAATCAATCTCTACCCTCCTCCCCGGCCACATTAGGTGAGTCCTCTGACTCATAATGAAGTAACCTCGCTCTCAACCTGCTCACCTCCATACGCAGGTAATACGCCTCATCGCGCTCAAGGGTACAAATCGCTGTCTCCTCATCAGACAACCTCTGATCGGCAGCCAATCTCCTCAACATCATCTCACAATGATACCGAAGTGCAGAGATCTCAGACAGCAGATGGCCACGAGTGGCCAAAAGGAAGCCAGGATCGATAAATGGGCGCTCCTCAAAGGGTTCATATGAACCAGATGAAGAGCCAGCATCTCCAAGGATATCCTGCTCATCCTCGTCAACAGTCTGGTGCCAACAAGGGGTATGTCGATACAACGACTGCTCAGCAACCCAGTACTGGTACGGGGCGGTCGCCATCGGAAAAGTCCGCAGCTCAAAACCCAGCAAATCAGCAGTCAAGTGACTCGCTCAAGAACAATCAATCCGGGTCCTGAAGTCAGAAGACCTAGAGGGAAGTGCTCGACGCCCGATACCCGTGAAAGCAAAAAGAGGAACATCCTGCTCATATCCAAACTGCCGCAGGAACCGAATGGGATGGTAAGAAAAGTAGGATCGAAAGCCTACCAACGTCAGAGGATGGCGGTGTGCATTGCAAAGCACTGGAGAAAGTGAAAGCCAAGATGACTCCCAACGAACGTTCCAGTCACGAAGTTCAGCAAACATCCTGCGATACAAGGGCTCGCTCATCCTAGCTGTATGCGGAAGAAACTCCATAATGTACCGCATAAGGTCTGGGCGACGGGTGTCAGGAAATGATACAGGAATAGTCAAAGAAAGACGCTCCCATAGCCAGACCTGATCACAGAGAGGAAAAGAAGTTCAGCTAAAGCAAAGCAATCCCCAACAAAGCAAGAAGGAAAAAAAGGTGTAGGAGAAATACCTGAAGAAATGCACAGCAGCCGCGAAGGACACGAGTGTGGCCCAAGGCGCAGTCGGTCAGCCCATCGAATAGCTCGGCCAAGATGAGAGAAATGATACCCTGCCGACGGATAGCTCGGCTCATCACCTCAAAAAGCAAAGGAGTCTGGGATCTGCGCCATCCCGAGAACAGCACCTCAGCAATCAAGCAGAACATCAGTGCGTTCCGAGCAAAGGTAGAGCCAGCCGTACTCTGAAGACCCGAAAAAAGATCATACAGCAAGTCCAAGGAGAACACCACAGCATCCTGGCCACCGGCTGCAGGCCGAACAAGATAGGGCATCCCGAACCAGTTCTGCGGTGTAGCAGTCTTCGGCGATGTCTTCGGCGAGAAGTACTGAGTATAATCCAAGGGTAAGCCTGTCAAGCGTGCAAGCTCCTTCAAAGAAGGCCCCATCTCCATATCGTTGAACGCAAACAAGTTCAACGAAGGGACCCAGTCAATCAAGGCAGCTCCGAGCATCCTCCAGTCAATATCAACTCTGGCCATATGGATCAGACTGCCGAAGCCATATGACTCTAACTCCCGAATCTCATAAGCTGACAAACTGTCAAGCCAAGCAAGCAGTTGAGGCGAGCAAGAAGAACGAGGAAGCAGTTGACAAGTCCTCACTGGTACCCCCTTCAGCACAAAAGGCCCAGAAATCAATGATGACTCATCAAGGATCGGAAGGTCAACGGGCGAAGGAGAAGGAAAAGCTGGAACCTCTGCAGACTCGACAGCCCCTGACCTGCCCTCAGTAACGGCTATGTCTGATATAGTCGCATCACTATCTGAAACTGTCATAACCTCAGCCGCATGGGAAGACTCGCCCACCTCATGAACAGAGTGCGCAAAAGACCGACGATCAGGAGAAAGACGATACTCCCCATCAAAAGGGCTACCAGTAAAGATCACACCGCACATCGTGACATCCTGGCTAATCTGACCGTCAAAGAATACATCTGAACCATCAAAAAGGGTCCCGACAGCCCCGATCGAAGAATCAACGGTCAGATCTGGACCTGCGGCCCCCTCCAACAGGAAATCATGAATCCAATCATCATCCTGGCCGATCAAAGGGATCATCGAGGCATCCACACCGTCCATCATCAGGGGGACATCATCAATGATCACATCAAGTCCACCCAAAGAAGTATACCGCACATCCTGGCCCTCATCCAGAGCATCCAAACCGTCAAAGGTACCATCTGAACCATCCATCCCATCCAAGCATGAGATCAGCCCATCTATGTCCCTCATGGTCCCATCATCACCATCCATCACATCATCCATGGGGCCCACACTCAAGGGATGCATAGCTTCACCTATGTCCCATCTTATCATCCTATCCATACCATCCATTTCTCCCACAATCAAAGGCCTACCCAAATCTGGAATTACAGCCATTCCACCATTAATAGAGCCATTCAAAGCTCTCCCAACAACCACCCCTAATTCATCATCAATACCCTTATTCAATGCTCCATCCCCACCATCAATCAAAGGCACCTCACCATCTTTAAAGCCTTCATCAATTGCTGCAACATGGGACCCACCAATCTCTCCCACAATGGCCCCCAAGCCATCATCAATGGCTGCCCAAGAGAGGACCAATAAAGAAAAAGACAAAAAGAGAAGGAAAGAAGGGACAAAAGGAATATTCATGGCTGCAATCGAACCCGGACGTGCAGGGAATGAGGAGACAGGGACAGTGGACAGAGAAGAATGTCCGAACCAGAGCCAGCCCAGGCCGCTCAAGAGGCGAGCCTTGGGCGGCCTACCATGGGCCGCCCGTACGGACGCAGATCCCCTCTCTCCGCGGGATTGGCTCCAGGGTTCTTGGTAGGTGAGGCTGAGAGTCCACGTCAGCAGATGGCGCTCCATGGGCCGCCCAAGGCTCCGGTCCACTCCAGATTTTGACTGAGGCCGATCAAGATCATATAAAAGCTGCCCCACTGGCCCAATCACGAAGCAATGCGGCCAGAGCATGGCTGATCAAGTCAAAGAGAAGGAAAGGTGATCAAGTGGGGGCCACAAGCAATCCAAGCCATTCAAAGATCAGATCATCATAATCTAAACCATTGAGGGACCTACATGAGCCACCAAACAACAAGATCAAAGGGCTGATCATCAAAAGAAGGGTCAGAATCCAAGATCTAATCATCAAGTGGGCCCACAAAGCCAAGTCAAGCAATCCGAGACGTTCAAGCCATCATCCACACCATGAGAAGCCTTCTTAGCCCCACAAATCATCAAAAGAGGTGCCCTAAAGTAAAGCCAAGGTCTCAAGTGGGCCCACAAGGCCGAATCTATCAATCTGAACCATTCAAGGACTAGATCATCAGGATCCAAACCATTGGAAAGCTTACTCAAGTCATGGAGCAGCAAGATCAAAGGTTCGATCGTCAAAAGAAGTGCCAGAATCCAAGATCTAATCATCAAGTGGGCCCACAAAGCCAAATCAAGCGATCTGAGACGTTCAAGCCATCATCTGCACCATGAGAAGCCTTCTTAGCCCCACAAATTATCAAAAGAGGTGCCCTAGAGTAAAGCCAAGGTCTCAAATGGGCCCACAAGGCCGAATCTATCAATCTGAATTATTCAAGGGCTAAATCATCAGGATCCAAACCATTGGAAGGATTACACAAGTCAGAAAGCAGCAAGATCAAAGGCATGATCATCAAGAGAGAAGGCCGGAATCCAAGATCCGATCATCAAATGGCTCGCAGGGCCAAATCAAGCAATTCGGACCACTTAAATCACAGTCAGCCCTGTCAGAAGCAAAAAAAAAGCAAGGTAAGTATGCCCAACCCCAGATTTTGGTCCGAAGACCTTAAACTATGTTGGGATCGACATCCCGAGAGATTTTCAATAAAAGCCGGTATCGGTCTTGATCGCTCGAATTAAGATCCGACGACACCGAGTACTTTAAAAAAAAATAAAAAAAATGTCTTTCCTGTTTTGTGCAGTTTTGGTCCGAAGACCTTAAACTACGTCGGGATCAATATCCCGAGAGATTTTCAATAAAAACCGGCATCGGTCTTCATTAAGGCCTGATGACTCTGGACACTTTCTTAAAAAAAAAAATGTGATTTCCAGCACTCGCTTGAACAGTTTTGGTCCGAAGACCTTAAACTACGTCGGGATCAAGATCCCGAGGGATTGTCAATAAAACCGGCATCGGTCTTCTTCAAGATCTGGTGGCTCCGAACATTTTCTAAAAAATAAAAAATATATATTTATGCATTTCCAGCACTTGCATGTACATATTTTTTGTCCGAAGACCTTAAACTACGTCGGGATCAAGATCCCGAGGGACTTTCAATAAAAACCGGCATCAGTCTTGATTGCTCGAGTCAAGATCCGACAACACCGGACATTTTTCAAAAAATCACAAAAATATATATATGCATTACCAGCACTCTCTTATACAGTTTTGGGTCCGAAGACCTTAAGCTACGTCGGGATCAACATCCCGAGGGATTTTAATAAAAACCAGCATCGATCCCAGTCTTTAAGACCAACATCGGATGATCTGGATCATTTCGAAAAACAAAAAAATATATCACCAGCCCCTTTTTTAAAGTTTTTTTGGTCCGAAGACCTTAAACTACACTGGGATTAATTTCTCGGGGGACCTTTCTCGCATTCAACTAAAAACCGGCATCGGCCTCGACCGTTGAGATCAAGGTCTGATAACCCGGATCATTTCGAAAATACCAAAAATATTTTAAAGTTTCCACAAAAACCAGCATCAATCTCGATCATTCGAGCTGAAATCTGGAACTTTTTCCAAAAAAAATAAAAAAAACAAAAAAATAAAAAAAAAAAGAAGAAAAATGATTCACCAAAAACTGCACAAATTCATCTCCAGTGGTCCGAAGACCTAAAACTACACTGGGATTAACTTCTCGGGGGCTTTCTTTCCTAACCTGTCCCGGACATGGCTGACACTTGATCGTACGGGTGTTCAGAATCTTTTAAACAGGTAAGGGCTGAGGCGGGCAGAATTCCGCAATCCTGTTCGTGTTGAACGCACCGTGATAGACAACCTTGATTTGGAAGTCGCTGTTGAATCTGACAGATGTTCCCTATTCCTAAAACTCATGAAGGGGATTAAGGCTGTTGGGAGGTGGAGCGCACCCTCACAGAATTGTGAGCAACGTAAGACCCCAAACTGGATTGACTAAGGGAAATGTGAGGATGTGGCTCATCTTGTGGCCGAAGGAGTCCGTCGGACGATACGTGGTCTATGTGCATTGCACATGAGGAACAGGCAACTTTGTGGGTGTGTTGACTGAAAACCCTCAAAATCTCCTCATCCGAAGATGTAAAACTACGGCACTTAACTGTGTGAGACTCGTCTTGCTCGCTGACGTAAAATGGATCGGGTACCTTACCAGCAGTAGAAGCTGGAAGTGGATGAAAATTCCATACTTTTCCCTGCATTTCATAAAAGTCACAAAAATACAAAAACATTGCAAAATCACCTTTTCAAAAATCACAAAAAATATTTCCCTTACTTTCAACAAAATATTGTCAAAAATCACAAAAAATATTTCCCTTGCTTTCAATCAAAATATTGTCAAAAATCACAAAAAATATTTCCCTTGCTTTCAACAAAATGTTGTAAAAAATCACAAAAAAATATTTCCCTTGCTTTCAAATCAAATATTTTCAAAAATCACAAAAAATATTTCCTTGGTTTTCAATAACTGATCTCTACCTTGACTACTCAGGTAAAAGATCCGGACCCAAATACTTACAAAAATCACAAAAATTAATTCCCAGCACTACACTTCAGGAGTCTTGAACTCCGCTCACTTCACAGTATGGGATGACGGATCCAATCACCCGCAAATTGGAATCTTGACCAAAACGGGCAACCAAACACCATCTCAATCACATGTATGCCTAGAAGAACATCTTGAAGTCGAATGATATCCTCGTACATTCTCATTAGCAAAGAAACAGCCTCTTGGGACGATTGACCTGATCGACCACGGGTCGGGATCTTGACCAACCCGCTGTCCAAACCTCCGTATCAAAAAGAAAAATCCCCAAGGGAGTATAACCCTGCAAGCAATAAGCTCAAAATTCTCTGCATCTCCAGCAAAAGCAAAATCATCAAACGAAAAGAGAATGAACCAAGCCATGCATTCATCATGCATCTCCATGCATCAGCATCCATCGCATCAATCATCATGTTTACCTGCTTTCAAAATAAAAGTCGGTTAGCTAAAGACCCCACAGGCATCCCTAGTGGAGGCACATGCAAACCAGATTTTCATTTCAAAAAGACAAAAAATATTTCTATTCGCAAATAAAAATCCCACAGAGTATCACTCCCCAGAGTGGGTATCTTTTCAAAAATCCAAAAATATTTTCTCAGTAGAGCATTCTGCCTCCAACACGCTGGGAGATCTTCCATATCTCTGGGTAGGAGCCGACGCAAAAATCAAATAAGATCCGATGTCTCGCAGTTTCCCTAGAGATCATCGGATCCAATGCACTCAAAGTGCGGTCGAACTGAACTCCAGTGTCAGTGCGGTCGTACCACATGCCAAGATACAAAAAGATGAAAGCCAAAAGGCTCGGTCACAGAAACCATTTGAACAGGTGGAAACGATGAATTGTAACTCAAGTATCAAAATCAGCAGATTGGGTGGAAAGAGTTCATCCGCACATACCTAGGCGTGGATGCCTAAAGTACCTTGACTGAGTCCAAGTTGGCGTAGTAGAATCCCGTAAGACTATCTGATGCAGGGCGTCTAACCACTTTGACAGTCAAGCGAAACAAGTACTCCTGGAGTGATCTGGGAAAACATCAAACATCACACATACAGTCTCAGAGTCAGCAACCTCGTAAGACTACGGACGCAGAGGCTCTGCTGTACCTTTCCGATGTTAGTACCGATCGGGAATGGAAGGGTTGCGATTGGGTACCCAGGTTGCAGCAAACTGCAGGGACAATCGCAACGTTTTCTCCAAACTCTCGCGGTATGTGCGATTTATCAACTTCCAGACAATCAACTGACTCAGATACAAAAGATAACAAAGATTCCAGACCACAATCAAGGAAAGAATGAATTGCAAACCAAGCATCGAAGACAGCAGATCGGGTGGAAAAAGCCCACCCGCACATACCTAGGCGTGGATGCCTGAAGTACCTTGACTGAGTCCAAGTCGGCGTAGTAGAATCCCGTAAGACTATCTGACGCAGGGCATCTAATCACTTTGACAGTCAAGCGAAACAAGTACTCCTGGAGTGATCTGAGAAAACATCAAACATCACAATCAATCACAGGGTTAGTAACCTCGTAAGAATGTCGACGCAGAGGCTCTGCTGTACCTTTCCGATGTTAGTACCGGTCGGGAATGGAAGGGTTGCGATTGGGTACCCAGGTTGCAGCGCATGCAGGGACAATCGCAACGTTTTCTCCAAACTCCCGCGGTATGTGCGAGTGATCGGTTTCCAAACGATCAACTGACACAGATGCAAAAGCAAGCAAAGATTTCAGAACATGATCTATGAATGACTGGGTCAGAAGTGGGGTGTCCACTCGCTTTGGCATTCGGTTGCACGCAACCTCTGCCAAAGAGGGGCATCTGTAGACACCCCACCTTCGGCTACAATGTTGGTAGAGATAGCTGGATGAATGGAGGACCACCCCCAAATCCCAAGTCCAAACTTAGCCAAATTCACCCTTGTAAGCCCCATTCCATAGCCCAGTTCAAGCCTGAACCCAGTCAACCCAGTCTTAAACATCAGCCTGAAAAACCCCCCATAAAAAAGGCCAGTCAAAAAATCCTAAAAAAAGTCAAAATCACTGAGTCAACCGCTGAGTTAACCCGCTGAGTTAACCCGCTGAGTCAACCCGTCGAGTCAACCCGTCGAGTCAAAACACCGAGTCAACCCGTCGAGTCAAACCACCGAGTCGACCCGTTGAGTCAACTCACTGAGTCGACCAGTGAGTCAAACAGCAGCCCCGAGGGAGCGACCGTACTCGTTGGAAACCGAGGAGCGGCCGTACGGGCGGCCCATAGCAGGCCGCCCGAAAAAAATTACGAGAGCTGTCACTCTCCAACGCTATAAATACCCCTAGCCTCTTCTCATAACAGCATCCCTTCGAGTCCAGTGAAATCCTGTCTGTCCTGAGCCCCTCTCCACCCTTTAGCCCATTTTTCCACCAAGGAGAGCCTGAGTGAGGAGAGTCTAGCCCTGGTCCAGCCCAGCCTGACCACTGGTCCAAGCCTCCCAAGCCATCCAAATCTTGATCCAGCCACTCGAAGCCAATCCTTGCGACACCTCCGTCCACCCAGCTACTCTTTTCCAGCATCATCTCATTTGCATCTAGCATAAGTGCAACATTTACTTTTCTTCCAACCCCCCTGCTTCACTGCAAACACTTTGATTATTCAAACACACCGCATGCATATCGCATAAAGCACTTGTCAGTTCGAGCGTATGCTCTGGGCTTGCCCGTTGTTGGAACCTGCCCATCAGAAACTCTTACTGTTCAGACCTGCATTCACGTACATATCACTATAAGCACTTTGAATATTCAAGCACACAGCATGCATCATCTCGCATAAAGCACCTTTCAGTTCGAGCGTACGCTCTGGGCTTGCCCGTTGTTGGAACCTGCCCATCAGAAACTTTTACTGTTCAGACCCGCATTCATGCATCATGTCATCCATGAGAATATACGAGGATTAAACTAGACTTTCAAGTATCCGATCGATTCTGTGAAGCAGAGACCGTACTTCGGTACGGGCAGTGTGTGGGGTGCTTAACCTCTTCCCACCCTGTAATCGTGATCCCTTACCTTGAATCTCTGACCGCAGATCAATAGGAGTCATTTTAGAGGAAGGAATCTTCGGATCCCATTCTCTAACGTTTCTACAGGGTCTAGTCGACTGTAGATTCGAAGTAACTGGCTAGTGGCGACTCTGGTCTTATATAAACTCACTTAAACATATCCAGCTTAACACGACAACCAAACGAAGCCCTCGAGAACGAGGCAAGCCAGTGGCACAAACGGCGATTTCGCACTCACGCATCCTCATCTCCTTCTTTTCCGAAAGGAAAGGGGAAGAGAGAAGAACGTCGTCGTGTGGGAGCGCGGAAAATCGGCGAGGGTCCACACACGTCAAGGTGGGCCCCATTTGATGGATGTTCCACGTCAAAGGTTGGCCCCCTGATGATTAAAGGCCCACATCTAAGGCGGGTCCTGCATGATGGATTACCTACATCTTAAGTGGGGCCCACACAGTGGACGGTCCTCATCAAAGGTAGGCTCCACATAACGGGCAGTGGACACTAAAGGTGGGGCTTCAAATGCCGATTATATGGTAAATCTTTCATTATAATGAGTGGAGTTCACCAATTAAGAAGATGGTAAGATTGTAATATTACTGGTATCAAGGAAAATTACATTTTTATGTTTGATATTAGCCATTAATTAACATGATTATGAATTAAGGACGAGGTCGATCACAAGTGATGAAAAATTCTATTTCATGAATGATCAGATGGGCAGAATCCGTTTAAGGTGCAGACACATCCGATGTATGTTAGCAATGAGACCTTTGACATGTAGCCTCACCTAGGGAACGTTCTTCCTTTTTAACCTCCCAATTTGCTGAGGAAGTGCCTTAATGAAATGCCATAGACCCTGCAAACCCTGGTTTTATGCACTTTCAGGAATAGGGTTGTCAATGGGCCGGGCTCGTGAATAGGCTCAGCCTGATGGCTCACCCGTAACAGTTCAAAATCCTGGCTGGGGCCAACGCCAGACCTGGCCCATTGACAGCCCCATTCACAATGGTTGTGGACCACCATTTGATGGACATTGAATCCAATCTCTTCTTCCAAACCCCAAACACTAATGAGTTTTAAGCAAAACAATCAAACCCCCGATTGATGCCTTTTTTGCCTAAATGGTTGAGATAGTTACAGGCCGATGCCTTAGTTGAAACCTGCTAATGGTTTATGTGAGACCTAACCTTCTCACCAACTTCAGCCCACTTAAAAGACTTCTCTGATAGATTGGAGATAATCCGGCTAAGGTATTAAAAAGTGATTTTGTAATGGCAAATGGTGGAAACCATCATACATTAGAGGGCTGTAACATCTGAAATAGGCCGTTATGGGGGCCCATTTCATAACCATAATTATGGAGGAGTTGCACACCACTTTACCCTCGAAGCTTTTCTAGCCACAAGATGCATGAAAATGATTATTTTTTCTTCCTCCTTAATGTGGGAGCAGATTAGGTGCAGCACAGCATCATCCAATATTGTGAGGCCTTGACTGTAGGTCCTACATTCGTTTTCCCGTTCATTTTAGTGCATGGGCGTAAAAATAAAGCAGATTCAAATCTCAAGGGGACCACACCAAATTAAAAACTTCATAAGGGCCACATAAGTTTTGGATTAAGTTGATATTTTTTCTCCTTCATCTAGGTCTCTGTGATCTTATCACTAGGTTGGATGGCAAATAAAAATTAGAGTGAGCCCTAGGAATTTGTAATGGTGCTCATTCAATCACCATTTTTTCCTATAGTATGGTCCAATTGAAATTTAGATCTGCTTCATTTTTGTGCTCATGCATTGAAATGAGCTGGTAAAACAGATGGATCGTATGGATATATACTACGTACATTTAGGTAGGCTCCACGGTCAGGGACACACCTAATATGCTCCCCCTTAAAGTATTTTGTGGTTAAAAGTAGAGGTGTACACGACTTGAGCTGAACTGAGCTTTGGATAGTTCGGCTTGGTTTGATCAGCGGGCAACCTGAGCTTGGGCTTGGTTTGGCTTGGTCCTCGAGGCCAACTGGCAAGCTTAGCATGGTTTGTTTGAGCTTTCGAGCTGAATTCCTATTCGAGCTTCAAGCTTTCGAGCCTAAATTCGAGTCGAGCTTTCAAGCCACTATCAAGTTTGGGCATTTGAGTTGAATCGAGCATAGACTTTCGAGGTTGAGGCGGTCAGATTAGGGCGGTTGTTGGCTGGAGGGAGGTTGACTGTCGGACAAGGGCGGTCAACTATCAGACAAGATTGGAGACTGCCGGAATGGCTGGACGATGAGTGGAGAGAGAGAGGGGATGAGAAAAGAGAAGAGGTGAGAGATATCAGAGGTTCGTGGATCTCGTTGAGGTTGGACGGTAGTTAGGCAGCCGCGGGCGAGGACGACTTTTAAGGTTTTGTTTTTTATTTTAAACTTTTTTTATATATTAAATAGTAATATTAATATATAATATATTTTAAATACCGAGCATGTATACCAGCCGAGCTAAGCCGAATCGAGCTTTGTTCGAGCCAAATTGAGCCTGGTTAGAGCCAAGCTGAATCGAGCTCAAGCCAGGCTCGAGCTTGGTTTTTAATTTTCAATTTATAAGCTCGGCTTGGCTTGTTCAACCCTACGAATCGAGCAGAACTGAACCGAACCGAGCTGAGCCGAGTTGAGCCGAGCGAGCTTTTCAAGCTAGCTTGATTTGTGTACAACTCTAGTTAAAAGGAAAAAAGAAAAAAAAAATATGTAACACAAACAGGGGACATGCACTGTTGGTGATCTAGACAATCGTTTGTTGTACTCAAACAAGTGGATGATTTCCATTTTAACCGTCCATTTAATGTCCACTAATCAAATAATTAGATAATTAAACCATATACTCACCCATCATATGCTCTGGTTACCAAGCAACTTGTTTGTTATAACTAAACAATGGGATAATTTTCATTTCAACCATCAGATAATAGGCAATTAAATCATTAAAATCCATAAGTTTGATTCATCGAAATTGTGTCTCACATTTTGAATAGTATAATTTAAAGTTAATATTTAAGGGAAACATTCACACACAACTAGGTGCCTATCCTGCTAGTTGGCATGTGGGCCTTATTATTTCTTGCTCATCTAGGAAGGTTGTCCCGCCATCGAAATGGGATGCCTTGAAAATTAGTCAATCCAACCATTAGATATAACCCATGAATTTTTTTTTTGGTTTTATCCATTATTTTCTTTGGTGTGCTAAACTAATAGTTGGATGCACTTGGGAGTTTTGGGTTGTCTTATTTTCACAGTGAGACAATCTTATTGGACGGTGAGATGTCATATAAACACCATGTTGCCCCCACAAGATATGTAGTTGGGCGTACAACTAGTGTACGAGCATTTTTCATTATTTAATAGTGCATGCGTATAAACAATCATACTCCTTCAGAGTATTAAAGTTTCTGCCGATTCGATTTAGGGCCTTTTTTCTCCTCTCCCCCTCCTTGCGACCCCATGGCCATGAGCTCCGGGTTGCATTAGGGCCGTTGATCTCAACTGAGGGATTGAATCAGGTTTGGTTAGCATCTTCTATATTGGGCGAAAGAAATGGAGGATCCTTCCCCTGCATTGTTTCAGAGGAAGAAATCCATGGAAGAAACCAATGACGGAATCAGCCAACTACCCGATGCTCTCCTTCATTACATCCTTTCCTTGATGCCATTGAAATTCATTGTAAGAACAAGCATTCTCTCAAGGAGATGGAGAAACTTGTGGAAACCCATCTGGGCTTATTCCTCTGCTCTGGACTTTGGTGACGAATTCACGACTGGCCAAACCCGAGAAGAAATCGTGGCTACTGTTAACCGATATCTACAACTCCACAAAGGCAAGAAGATCCAGATGTTTCAGCTCTCGTTCAATCCTGGCGATCTGTATCTGTCAGATGTCGAGAAATGGGTCGAATTCGCAGTAGAAAAACGTGTTAAGGAGCTTCATATCTGCTTCTGTAAAGCTATAGATTGCCTGCCATTCGAACCCGTGCATTGTAAGTTGCTTAAATCAATCTTTAGTTGCGATTCGGTAACCCATTTGAATTTGAGGGGCTTCAATTTCTCCCCCCCATTGAATTTCAAAGGTTGCTCCTACCTCAAAACACTCCACCTAAGTGTTGTTCGAGTTACAGATGCTCTGTTTGAAAGCATGCTTTCAAATTGCCTACTTCTGGAGGAATTGAGTTTAAGGGATTGTCAAGATCTGATTCATGTCAAGGTTTCTGCTCTCCATCTGCCACTTAACCGCTTGACAGTGGTCAAATGTTGGGATGCCGAAGCGATTGAGATTTTTGCTCCAAACCTCCAGTCATTCCATTACTATGGTGATTTTATTCCTATGTATTTCAAGAACATTTCGAGTTTGGAGGATGTCTTTGTTAATGGTGTAGGTAAGATAGGTTACAGTGTTGAGGATGATTGAATAACTGTTCTGCACCAACTTGAACATGCTAAGATTCTGACATTGTGTAATATCTCACTTGAGGTCTATGTTCATTCCTACTCTTCTATGAAATTCTTAACAGTTTTGATTTGTGTCACTGAAACTTCAACAAGTGTTTGTAGGAAATTGATCCACATCAGGTGGGCCCCACCTTGTAGATGTCCTGGATGAAAATCAGTCCGTTGGACTGTCACTGGGCTTCAAATGTATGAAACATCGGCTCAAAAAAAAAAAAAAAAAAAAAAAAAAAAAAAAAAAAGAAGAAGAAGAAGAAGAAGAAGAAGAAAAAAGAAAAAGAAAAGAAAAGAAAAGGGAAACAAGAAAAATGATATTGAGTGGACCTGCCCGAATTTTTGGCCAAGTCATCTAAACAGTGGGAGCCAACTGATATATGGTGCATAGAGGTGCATGTTTGGCATAGCACAACTCTTTAATAATGTGACTTTTATGTTGCTAAAGTCTTTCTTTTGATCTGCACAGCATGTACGTTTTGCGGAGGATTATAGACCTGAAGGTTTGCCTATTACATTCCACAATTTGCAAGAATTGCAGCTGTTGATGGATTGGTGTCCTGGTGGTTATCTGGCCAGCACTTATAGCTTCTTCAGAAACTGTCCCTGTCCTTGTCAGTGTTTTAAATAGCGAATTGCGTGTAGCGTAGCCTTCACTCCTATGAAGCGTGAGGCGTAAGCTATATAGCGTGTAGCGTAAGCTACACAGTACTTAGATTTTTAATCTAGGTTGCACTTGGTTGCACCAAATTAGATGATTAATAATAAAATTTAATAAAATTTCATGATATTTGGTGCAACCAAATGCAACCTAAAGTAATAGCAAGGGGTAATGATTAAGTATAAAAGTGAAGAAAGAGCAACAAAACTGATTTAAAACTATTTCTTATATTATTTTACTAAAAGCATTGAAAAGACTAATGAATTTTCATAGAAATAGAAAAATGTAACAAATCATTAAAAACATTATTGATTTTAATGTTATAGTGAAAAATGACTTGTAATGTGAGCTATGTAGCGTGTAGTATAGTCTATGAAGTGTGTAGCGTATCCAAATTAATCATGTAGTGTAGGCTACATGCAACTTAAACTATTTTCATGAGTTACATAGCGTTTAGGCTAAGCTACACTACGTAGCGTAAGCTACGTGCTACATAGCGTAGCTATTTAAAACACTGGTCCTTGTCTAGAGAAGCTTTTCATTGATGTAGGTCTCATATGCTTCCACTCTAATTTCAGTTCCCATTTAATTTCTTTGAAGAGTTTCAGCTGACATACTAGCCATCAATGAGATGGCTTTACTCACATAGATTGAGCTGGTGCAAAAATCAGTCAAATCAATTCATCAGGTGGGCCACAAATGTATATTGTCCTTTGTTTTTGTACATGTGTGCCTGGTCATCTGCACACTTGTGGTGTTGGTACAATGGGCATGAATGCCATATACACTATGCATGCCACCCAAAAACAACATGGCATGGGTCATGGAAAAACCCAATTGACAATTAGTGATCAGCAGTCCTCCAACACTGATCACCTCTTCGGGGCTTCGATTTTATCAAAGCATCGTGGGGCCCACCTGATGGATGGCCAGGATGTGCTTGTCAGCTTAGCAAATCTCATTTTGAATATTATCTTCTCTCAGAGCTGCTTATTTATGCTCTCTTGGTTTTTTATGTGAATTTGATGCTTTGGTCTGCCACCAAGGTCATCTCTCTAAGTGACTACCAGTGTGAGGGACTGGACACTCCGGAGATTGTGTTTGATCATCTGAAGGTGATAAAAATGAATGGTTTTAGTGGGCTTGAGGATGAAATGCAGTTGGTGAAATTTTTCCTAGAGAAGGCTATTATACTAGAGTATTTGGTTTTGGTAGCTCCACAGAAAGAAGAGGGTTCTGCATCGGAGTCAAAATCAGTCGACACACCATTGGGTCTTCTTCGCGAGCAGCTATTGATCTTAGCAAAGGCATCATCATCTAATGTGCAGATATTAATATGTGAATATTTGGATGACGATGGTGCTTTTGCCCCAACGCATACTGAACTTTTCCATAATGAGTAGCTTTGTCGCCATGGAGCATATTTTCTTCAAGTATGGTCTGTAAGGTCAATAGACTTTTTGGCCTAGGTTCTTTGTTCGAGGAATTTGGACCCATGGTTTTTAATGTCAACCATTCTTTAGTTGCATAACATCAGGGGTGGACTGTCTCAAAAATTGTCATGGAGACTCCTGTTGAAGAATTTTTTGGTGCATTGCCCACTTGCAGCAGGACACAGTAGAACAATGGTCTGGATTGCCGAACCATGGGTCCCCTTCTTGGAAATTAAAATCAAGTTTATTGTACAGTGTCATGTATTTTGTATCCTGTAATTCCTCTGTTTCCAAATTCTGGATCCTGTACCTTTTTTTTAAGCTCTGTTTGCACACCACCAATCAGTCCGAGGATCTCTGATTTTGCTGTTTTTGTGATGTGGTCTATTAATGGGTGGCCATTTGATGGATGGTCTCAAAGTGCTCCCATGTGCCTTTTATGTGGAATGCCATTAATGATAAACCTTGCAATTTGGTAACTTTGATAGTAAATGGGGATTTAGTGGGGCTATATGGTAACAAGAAAAGGCAGACTATATGGTAATTCTTTCATCATATATTGAGTGGGGCTCACCAACTGCTTGGATTTTTTTTTTCTACCTTCATCATGATGAGAGCATATATGAATGGGTTGGATGGCTTATAAACACCACGGTGGGTCCCAGGAAGGTTTCAATTGTGAGCATTACTGTTCTCACCCTTTCCTTTGGTCTGGCCCACTTGAACTTTAGATCTGCCCAATTTTTCTGCTGAAGTTTGAATATGGTCTGGCCCACCTTTTTATTCACTGTGATTTTGCTAGGCAGCTGTGGCATAAGTTTTTTACCCTATTCGGGATGTTGTGGGTGTTGCCTGTCTCTATTGCCGACTTCTTCAGGGCGTGGCATGGGAGTATGTTCTCAAGTATGGAGTTAAAACTGTGGCATCTCGTGCTGTTGGCAGGTTTGTGGTGTCTTTGGAAAGAAAGAAACAACAGATGTTTTAGGAACCGGGAGGGGAGAGCAGCTGAGGTGTTCAAGTTAGTGACAAGTTAGTGAAAAGTCTGGTTTTGGATTGGGCTCTGGCCTCCAAGGGTGTTGTGCAGATCCCGGAAAGGTGGGGTGAGCTATAAGGTGGTGGGGCTTTTGTATAGTTTTCTTTTTGTATCTTTTGTATAGTTGTCTTTTTATTTTTGAATATTCTGGCTTCGGCCTTCTTCCATGAATTTTCACATTGTTTCAAAAAAAAAAAGCTGATGGACAGAGCAGATGTCGCATAGAGACCCTGGTGTTAATGCAAATTGTGTTAGGCCCATCATGAATTTTCAAAATAGTGGCCATGAATGCCTGTAACAGTCATGAGTTACAAATATGCTATGGTAGTGGTCATGAGTTACTTGGGAGGTAATTTAAACTTTCTTGATTGTCATTGAGGGCAAAACAGTGGTGGGTACAGATTGTTATGCTGTAAAATGGACCAGTGGGAAGGGGGAACCCATGGATAGCACCCAAAAACAACATTGTAAGGCTCACAAGTAAAACCCAATGGCTTCAATTTCATCAAAGCATTGCGGGGCCCACCTGATGCATGGCCAGATGTGCTCTTCAGCTTAGCAAATCCTATTTTGACTACTATCTTCTCCCGGAGCTGCTTATTTATGCTCTCTTTGTTTTTAATGCGAATATGAAACTTCCATCTGTCTCCAAGGACACCTATCAAGGAGTGTACCAGTGCGAGAGATTGCCAGCAGAGGATCCTCCAGAGATTGTGTTCGATCATCTGAAGGCAATAAAAATGAATGGTTTTAGAGGGCTTGAGAAGGAAATGAGATTGGTGAAATTTTTCCTAGAGAGTGCTATTGTACTATATTCTTTGGTTTTGGTTGCTACTCAGAAAGGTGTCGGCCACATGAAGAAGGATTCTGCATCTGAAGTTAGCATTAAGGGTTAGCTTTATGACCATGGAGCATATTTTCTTTTTGAGTTTGGTCTGCTAGTTGGGTTTTGGTTATTCTACATGAATGCTTTACATTTGATTGCATGATTCTAGCCATCCAGTCAATAGACTTCTCAGCCCAGGTTCGCAGTTTGTAGAATTTGGGCTCATGGTTCGTGATGTAGGCCATTGGTGTGTTGCATAACATTGTGGATGGACTGTCTAAAAAATTGTCCTGGATCTGTTGAGGAGATTTTTGGCGCAGGGTCCACTCGCAGCAGGACACAACAGAACAATGATCTGGATTTCCAAACCTTGGGTCCCCTTCTCAGAAATGAAAACCAAGTTCATCTACAATGCCATGTATTTTGGATCCTATACTTCCTCTTTTTCTTAGTTCTGGGTCATTTAAGGCCCGTTTGATTTTCCAATTACAACGGTATATGGTTGTAAAAGGGCCATGATTATTTACCCTAGTAAATGTGTGGTCACATCATGTGCATTTGGCTATAATTATAGCTTCGTTTCATTGTTTGTTTTACTCTAGAGTTACTGTGAAAATGGTGGGTTTATAATAGAAAAATGTAATGATTATATTTTACTTTACCTTCATCTTTTACAAGTGTATTTGACTCTCTGTTTACAGGTCATAATTCATGTTTAAACAAACACTTGCAAGTGATAATGATGGCTCATTTACCTCAATTTCATAGGAAATTAGAAAATCATACTTCCTTTGTTTGTTAGCTCCGTTTGCACACAATCAGTCAGATCTGATCTATGCAGTTTTTGTGATGTAGTCCATTCACGGGTGGCCATTTGATGGATTTGCTATTTTATTTATTTATTTTTTGCATTTTGGTAACAAGGAATTGGAGGAATTTGGGCTTAAGAGGAATCCTTCTCCAAAAGATCTCTTTTTAAATTCCCACCTCAAATGATCTCAAATCAATTCAATTCTGTACTGACTAAGTCCACCTCGTTCCACAGGATTTCAAATCTATGTTGCCAAATGGGCCCTTTGGGTCTTCGGGAGTGCCATTTAGTAAAATGGTATGAACCCTGCAAACCTCTGGTTTGTGCACTTTCATAATAGTTGTGGACCATCCAATTAGTGGACCACTAAACGGACATTGAATCCAACCTCTTCTTCCAAACCCCGAATACTAACGGCTTTTAAGCAAAAATTCCAATGCGCAATTGATGCCTTCTTGCCTAAATAGCAGCAGGCAACAGCTTTGAAGCCATTGCCTCAGTTGAAACCTCCTAATGGGTTATGCGGGCACACAAAACTCTCCAACAACTTCAGCCCACTTCAAAGAGTTCTCCTGTGGATTGGAGATGACTCAGATTTTGCTGCAGCCCTAAACAACATTTGTCATGATATCTTCTTAGTAAAGATGTCAATTCATTTGTAAATAGTGGACCACACCAACCCTACCAATTCTAAAAATGAAGAAAATACGATTTTCAAGTGGACCACACTACAGGAAACAGTGGTCATTGAACGCCCACATTTAAAAACTTCTTAGCAACTTCCTAGCATCCATCGTAATGTTTATCGACCATCCAACCTTTTGATAAGGTCACACAGACGTGGATGAAAGTTAAAAAATAAAATATTAGCTTTTTCCAAAACTTTTGGAGCTAATAAAATTTTAATGATCAATAATCACTATATAGGTCAATGCTCACGCTCCAAACCTCCAAACTATTTCCCTTCATGTTGCCCACCTGAATTACAAATGAGTCTGATTTTTTTTAACCCCCCTCCCAATTTCAGTGTGCCATCTAATGGTTGGAGTGGATTTCATGTTTCATTGTGGTGAGCCTTGTAGATATCAAGGGTGAAAGTTTCTCTCCCAAACTTTTCTTTTAGTGTGGCCCACCTTAAACACAACTCAATCTGATTTTTTGGCCCTGAACCTAACTAAGAATGACGTATCTAATGGTTGGAGTGAATTTCATAGTGGGCCATGTAAAATTCAAGGGTGGGCATTCCTCTCCTCATTTGTTTTCCTTTAATGGTCCACCCGAATCTTGGACCATTCTGGTTTTTGGGCCTTGGACATAAGATGGGCTGATGCATCAGTTGCCCGGAGTGGATTTCACATAAATATCACAGTGGACCCCATGTGAGCCCACCGCTACTTTGCTCTCACATCCAGTCTCCCGCCAAGAGAATACACACGGAGGGGTGCACGCCCTCACACACATACATTAGATGGTACTAATGAGAGCTTCCCATGTGGTTGAGCTATGTGGGTCCACCATGATGCATGATGGACATCCATGCCGTTCATTTGGGGGCTTCCCTCTAGATTACGGGATGTGCCAAAAATCAGCTAATAGATAAAATTGTTACTTGGAGCGATGTACCCAATAGATAATTCTTTCATTCCAACCAAGCTACTTTGAGTAACCTCATATAAGATTCTTGACTGCCTGGAATCACCCACACGAGAAATTATGTCATCATCAAGAAGATTGTTGCTCGGTTTTAAATCTCAATGGATGATTTTGGCCCATCATGGGCTCGGCCTGGGTTTGGGCTTATGTAAAACAATGTGGGTCGGGCTTTGACACAACTTGGCCTAACCCTAGCCCAGTCCATCGACACCCCTTAGAAGAGAGAGCGATAGAGGAGGTTTAAGTCCGATCGATTAGACCACAAGTTATGTTCCACCCAGCGGATAACTTCCAACTACTTAAGTGAATGTAGCATACCAGCCTTCCAATAGGTTGGGCCCCAACTTAGGCCCACCATGAGGATCACTTAGTGCAAAAATTAGCTCCATCTACTCATCAAGTAGGTCACTCCTAGAAAACAATGTCTAGCTATTGATAACTAGACCTTCCAGTTAGTGGATGTAGCAGATTTTTTCATAAAGAAATCTCAACTTGTTGGACAGAGTAATTGGACATTGCAAGTAGATGAAAGGTTGGAAGTTACCTTCTAAGAGGACTGGAACTTGTGGTTGAGAAAGGGTACGTCAATTTAAGTGGACCCTACCATGATATTTATGTGAAATTCACCCCAACCACCAGGTGCATCACCCCATTTTAGGCCCAGGGGCCAAAAATCAGTTGCATCCATTACTCAGGTGGACTACACAATTAGAAATGGTGTACATGCAACACTTACCCTCCAAACTGTTTCCCTACGTGGGGCCCATTTGAATCACGGATGGGCCTGATATTTAGATCCCAAGCTTACTGCACCATCTAATGGTTGGAGTGGATTTAATACTATCAGCACAGTGGACCCCATAAAAATCAAGTATGGATATCTCTCTTCCAATATTTTCTTTTAGTGTGGCCTACCTAAATCAATGCCAGCCTAATTTTTGGCCCTAGAAGTAACTTAGGAAGACACATCTAATAGTCGGAGCGGATTTCATTGTGGGCCATGTAAAAATCAAGGGTGCATCCCTCTACCCAACAGTTTCCCTTGATATGGCCCAACTAAATCACCTACTAGTCTGATTTTTGAGCTTTAGACCTTCGCTTGCATGTCCAATCTCTTGTAAAGCATAACACACATGCGTGTTGGGATAGGAGGGCCGCAGCGGAAGCAAAGCCGAACTCAAACAGACAATTCAATCAAACAAGCCATACAATGCAATCACAATGCATGCAATCACCCACACATAGACAATCGGATTTTTACGTGGAAAAACCCCTCACGGGTAAAAAACCACGGCACAAAGCGACAACAATCCACTATAATATCAGAAGTTACAAGAGATGGAACCCAAAACCCAAAAACCCAAGCCTACAAGAGAAATCCCAAGCTTACCTAAGAAGAAAACCTCTTCTCCAAGCTCTTTCTCTCACCTAGAAGCTCCCTCAATCCGCTTTGCAACCATGGTAACCTCTAAACTCGTAATACCCCTTTAATAGGAAGAAAAAACCGATTTAGAAACCTCTTGCGAGCAAACCGCGCAAGAAACCGTGTTGCGGTAGGACACTGCCGACCGGTCGGACGCCCCTACCGACCGGTCGGCCGACCGGTCGGATGGGCAAAAAAACATCCAGCGTTCCTGCTGCCTTGCTGGTCTGTGTGGCCGGCCGGTCGGCCACTCCCACTGACTGGCCGGTGGCCTCTGCGCAAAAGTATGATTTGAGGCGTCCATTTCCTAACAATGCGCATGTGCGTGCGCGCGCACACACAAACACACACAGACACACAAAAGGAAATAGGGAAAATTATTACCTGAGCTTTGTACCCAATAGATCCCTTCATTCCAACTGAACTAGTTTGAGCAACCTCAAATGATCTAGGCCAGCCCGAAATCTCCCACACGAGCAAACATGCCATCATCAAGAGGAATGTTGCTCAGTTTTAAGTCTCGATGCATGATTGACGTTTGGCAATGATTATGTAGATAATCCAATGTAGAAGCCACATCGATAGCTATGTTTAGCCTTTGAGTAAACTTCAAGTTCCTTCTCAGCTAGTCATGACTATCCTTGTGCAACCACTTCTCTAAACTTCTGGTGCCGAACAAATTGGTAGAAGAGAAACCATCTGTTGCTTTAAAGAGTTCAGCATAAGATACATTCACAAAAGGATCCTCTACAGAAGGCACAACAATAGCCATAGACTTCTTTCTTGACTTTCTGACCCGATAAAGAGCGGTAAAGAAACACGGAAAATGATGGTCTACAAGCATGCACGCATGCCAATACAACACAAGGGTCTAAGATGTAAACTCTCCATTGTGTAGGCACAAAGTTTGAATGTTATGGGCCTATCAATCATGCTGTTTAACTTCTAAAATTGTTTAGTCCACTCATTTGTCTTGTACATTTTTTTCTCACCTGAATGAAATGGCCTTATTTTGAGTCACAAGAAAATAAGCGTGGCTCAGCTTTCGTTAAGACTCAGATGTGGCACATACTCCACATTAGCATGTGTGATTGCATGCAATGGATAGGGCTCTCTTGACATGTGGGCCCAACCAACCTATGCTTTCTTACGCCATGCTGTACTAATCCTCCTCGCAAACCTCAATTGATATTTCTTCCAACGGAAGAAGTGAATTCCTCCTCTCAAGAACCTATGATCAATCCATATTTCCCGATGGAGAGAAGTATTTGTAAATGCACTTATTGGCATTCACCGTTGGAGACTACCACGGTTTGATAATTCTGCCCATCTTGTTAGTGATGATTCAATATACATTGAAAATGGAGCAATGATTTACATTCATCAAGCAAAATAACTTTATCAGTTGAATGTAATCATTAGACCATACAAGTTTATTTTTTCCATTTACTTTCTTTCTTTCTACTTGTGTGTGTGTGCCAAATCCATCATGAGATTCATTGGATGAATGCTTCATCAGACTAATATCAAGTTAGAAGTTGGTAGTCAAATAGCTAAACTAGTTCCTTAAGATTGAAAAATCATTTAAAAATGTTTGCATAAAATATATTAGTGATTAAATATCTTTGTAACCAAATAGTATTCTTATTATAACAAGATGCATGATGTCTTTTTCATATTAAATTTATGATAGAATCTCCCTTCACCCAACACAAGATAAAAAAAGAAAAAAGATAGAAATACATCTTCTCATATAATCACTATTAATACAAGCACACTCTTATTCCAATGTTAAATATATAGAGAGCTTGTTTAGAAAAGCATTCAACAAACTATATTTTGAAATCTTTCTCAACATAACTATCAATAATAACTTAGTAATGACTAAGGTAAGATGAACCTTCATCTAATATTTGCGACCTAACTTGTCTGTCACAGTGAATCCCAACTCCAAGATAAAAGTCCTTGATTGCATGCATTTCTGCAACAACATCTTTCATCCACATTCGTTCTCCTGGAGATTCTGCAGAGCACAACACACCAATTTTGACCATCGAAATCAAGCATTCATGCATTCTATTTCTTCTATCGACATGATTTTCATTGTGTTGAGTAACTTCAGCTTCTTCTTCGAGCAATTGTGGATCAACAATCTCCATTACTCGTTCAGGCAAAGATAATTCAGCAAAATGATGAAGGCTTAGATTGTCCTTAAACATTTCGTCGGTTGGGCCCTTTCCAGTGATCATCTCCAATAGAAGGATTCCATAGCTGTAAACATCTCCTTGTGTAGATGCTTTACTGCCCATCCCATACTCTGTAATTTATACATCTCATATTGAAATGTAAGTGACCATTTAGATAAATAAAATCAAAGGTTAAATTTTGAGAGAGAGAGAGACGAGGGAATATTCTATTTGAACAAGTAAATGGCATTTTTACTATTCTAAGTATCCAAATTTCTAACATCAATTAGTGTGCTATGAACTTGTAAGTTCTTGCAAAGATGTTCTACAATAAACAAGGCTACTAAAATGAAAGAACTCAACATCTCTATCATCAAGTGAACATATGAGTTATTGTTGTGATTTTTATGTAACACATATCTTAACCGAGGACATTGTCGTAAAAGAATTCTTTATACCTTATGTGATTCTTTATACCTTGTCATAAAAGAATTCTTCATATCTTTACTAAGATGTTATCAAAAAAGAAATCTTTATACTTTATTATGATGTGATTCATGTGGGGGTGGAAATGACTAATGCTTGGTACATATAGATCTTTAAAATTAACCAGATTTCGATGCCACCAAGTTTGAATCTTGCTGCATGTGGGTCCTTCAAATCCGAGCTCATTTTTTTAGGACCTGGATCCAGATAAAATTGGGTTCGGGTATCCATTAGGTCCTTGTACCTTTGTTTTGATTTAGGCCCGGGTTAGGACTAAATCTGGTATAGGTCAAGTACTTGACTAAGCCTACCCAATTCATGGATTAGATGGCACTCATGTACCACTTTTAGACATGCATGATGTGTAATAGGCTTCCATATGTGCTTGTAGCTTAGCAAACCTCATTCCACATGATGTAATACGCAACCCGGGTCATATAGACCTTTCATTTGGATTAGATGAAGGATTGGGCAAAAAATGACGTTGTTTTACAACTTAGGTGGGCTCCAGTAAAAATCAAGGGTGGGCAACCCCTCCCACTATGTTGTGGCCCAACTGATTTTTGGGCCATAGGACTTTCATAGTGTTTGGATGACATTTCACCCGACCATTCAATTTGTCCCACCATGAACATTGAATGCCTCTAAAAAAGAACAATTAGAAGATTTATCATTGTTCCACATTCAATGTACAAGAGTGGCCTACTAGATCACAAGAATGATCAGGCCAAGCCAACACGCTTGCTAGAGCCCACTTAAGGAACATGCCTCGGTCATATGTGGGGCATATAAAAACCTAAGCCATTCAACAGGTGGGACCCACTATAAAAATATCAGAACCAATACAGTAAGAAGTTCCATTGTTCAGTCAAATGTATGGGAAAATTTGGAAGATTAGTGTTTCATTTTAATCCGGAAGCATTATGTTATCCCAGTGCATGCTTGAAAATTGGAATGGCCGAAGCTCATGAATGGCTATGATTTTATGAGTGTGTACCACAATCGCACACGTGCAATGCATTGTGGTACATGCACCACCTAGAGAATCCATCCACCTAATAACCCAGGCAACTTTACATCAAGAAATTTGACATTGTAAGCATACATTTATGAGCAACAATTTCCCTTGCTCATGTCATTTATGTAGAAAATCCAAGCCATATAGAGGGTGGGATGCACCATAAAGATGAACTTGGATTAAAAAAAAAAAGGATGGCCCACTCACCAGGCAACTCTAACCATCAAAATTATGGAAGAGAGCTGATAGTCTGACTCACAATATGACTATGGCTCACTTAACATCTCCATTGGTCTGATATGTTCACTTTATAGCATAGCCACCTTTTATATGGCTCATTTTTTCCACACAAGTGATAAAGTAATATTGAGAAGGTGTGAGAGTAAATCGCTGCAAAAGAAAGCAATATTGCATGTGAAAGTGGATATGCAACATTATCCTATGTGAACATTTCTCATCTAAATAAATATACAGTCACTATGTTAATTGGTATTATGCTCATTGAAGCCTTATTATATATTTCTAACCATTAAAAATAAGAAGTTTACTCCACAGGCAAAATGATGCTAACATGCCTCTTAAAACTGCCCTAATGAGTGGACAGTCTTACTTTTGTGCATAGTTGTCTTCATGCTAGGGCTACCATGTCCCACACACCCAAGTAGGCACGTGTCAGGTATGTGTGGACTGTAACTTGTGGTTGAGAGAGAGGGAGAGAGACAGAGAGAGAGAGAGAGAGGGTGATGGTCCCACGAGACCATCCTTGTGAGCAAAGGAGTTGGTGTCGTGGGTGGGCCCTACCATAATGTTTATGCGAAATCCACCCTGATCACTATGCGAGTCAGCTCATCTTAGATCTAAGAATTATAAATCAGCACCATCCATAATTCAAGTGGACCATACAATTGGAATATGTGTATAGAGCAACACTCACCCTACAAATTGTTTGCCTTCGTATGGCCCAACTGAATTACGGATGGGCCTATTTTGGGTTCCAAGCCTAATTTTAGTTTCCATCTAAAGTTGGATTGAATTTCATATGATCAACGGTGGGCTTTATAAAATAAAAATCAAGGGTGGAGTCTCTCTCCTAACTTTTTCTTTTGGTGTGTCCCACTTAAATCACAGGTTAGTCTAATTTTTTGGCCCTTAACCAAACTCATGGTGGGGCACACCTAATTAAGATGATCCCTACTTTGGCCGCAGGTCCATTCTCCAACAAGCGAATAAACTAAGAGTCTAGGGTTAGGGTGTGTGTGGAAATAGATAAGATTGTTACCTGGAGCGATGTACCCAATAGATCCCTTCATTATAACCGAGCTAGTTTGAGCAACCTCAGATAAGAACCTGGCTGGTCCGAAATCACCCACATGAGCAATCATGTCATCATCAAGAAGAATGTTGCTCGGCTTTAAATCTCGATGAATGATTGACGTTTGGCAGTGATTATGCAGATAATCCAGTGCAGAAGCCACATCTATAGCTATGTTTAGCCTTTGAGCAAACTTCAAGATCCTCCTCAGCTGGTCATGACCATCTTTGTGCAACCACTTCTCTAGACTTCCATTGGGCATGTACTCGTAAACTAGAGCTTTAAAATCATCGCCCTTAAAATCAATGCTTGAGCAACAAGTTAAGATCTTAACAAGATTCCGATGCCTAATGCTTCTCAAGGCTTCGCATTCAGCCATGAAGCTCTTCAGAGCTCCTAGTTGTTGAAGGTTGAAGACTTTTACTGCTGCCATAGTTCCAACACGATCTAGAATCCCCTTATATACAGCGCCAAAGCTTCCGGTGCCGACCAAATTGGCAGAAGAGAACCCATCTGTTGCTTTAAAGAGTTCCCCGTAAGATACGTTCACAAAAAGATCCTTCGTAGAAGGCACACCAACAGCAATAGGCTTCCTTCTTGACTTTCTTACCCGATAAAGAGCCGCAAAGAAACACAATAAAGAAAAGAGACACAGGGCAACACCAATTATCAAGAATTTTACTTTTGAAGCAAGAGGCTTTCCCCGTTTCTTGGAAGCTTGGCTAGAGCACGGATGCAATTTTAATTCTTGAATACCCCCACAAAGCTTACTATTTCCGAACACTGAAACTTGACTGGCATTTCCAAAAACCCCTTGTTTTGGTAATTCACCCTCAAAATCATTGAAGGATAGATTTAGAAACTGTAAAGCAAGCTTCTCCATGTATTTTGGAATCTCCCCAGACAAGTTGTTGCGTGAAAGATCCAGGATTTGAAGGCCTCTTAGAGTACTAAATGTTGGAGGAATTGATCCTTGAAATAAGTTCCCATCCAACAAGAGATACTCTAGGCTGAGACAATTGCCCAGCGAACTTGGAATTTTGCCTGACAGTTTGTTATTGGAAGCACTGAATGTTCCAAGAGTTTTCGAGTAACCGGCTTCCAGTGGCAGACTATCGGTGAAAGAGTTACTTTCAACGTAAAGTTCAGTCAAAGATGGAAAGCTGAAAAGCTGCAGGTTTTTGCAATGAGCAAGAGTTGAAGGTATGCTTCCCGATAGAATGTTTTTCCGTAAACCGAGTACGTACAATTGGGAGATGTTGCCCAAGGAAGACGGAATTTGCCCTGATAATTTATTTGCAGCTAAGACAAGTTCGTTCAACTTGTTAAGCTTCCCAACACCGATGGGAATAGTACCTGTCAATAAGTTATCATCCAAACCCAACGCTGTTAAGCCGACAAGATTCTGAATCCCAGATGGGATGCTTCCGAATAACCTGTTTCTCGCTAACACAAGTCTTGTCAACTGTGTAGAAAGATTAGCTATGGAGTCCGGCAATGAACCGCTGAGATGATTTTGGCTTACATCCAGGACTTGTAAGCTACTGCAATTGGTCAAAGAATGGAGAAAACTCAAGTCATGAGCTTTCCCAATTCCAAGTTCATTACCCCACAAAAGTAACCCGTGGAGATCCTTTAGGCTTCCAAAATTCATAGGCACGGATCCACTAAAACTATTGTTTCCAAGGTCAATAAGTACAAGTCCTGAAGCATTGGATAATGAAATTGGTATGGGTCCTGTGAATTGGTTTTTTCCGGCATAAAGCCGTTGGAGATTAGGAAGAGTGAGGCCCATGTTAGGTGGAAGGTTTCCATGCAATCTGTTGGATCCCACGTCCAAAAAGTTAATAGAGGAGAGATTGTATAGGTGAGGCGGAATCCTACCTGACAGTTCATTTTCAAAAATGGCAAGCGACTTTATGCTTGACAACCGGCCAAGGTCGTCTGGGATGCTGCCCTCCAGACTATTCTCTGACAGATAAAGGTGAGTGAGAGACGAAAGGTTTCCAAGTGAAGGTGGGATGCTTCCTGTAAGAATGTTGATACCAAGGCTCAAATAGGTGAGTTTCAATAGAGAGCCAAGCTCAGTTGGAATCCCCCCTGCAAGCTGGTTCTGGGAAAGAGCAAGGAGTTTGAGTTCCGAACAGTGGGTCAGATTTGCTGGAATTTCTCCGGTGAATGTGTTATTGAGCAGTCTGAGATACTGCAAGCGGAACAAACGGCCAATCTCTTCAGGAATTGGTCCGTTGAAACGATTGTCGGCAAGATCAATTGTCCTGAGGAAGGTGAGGTTTGCTATGTAAGGGGATAGGGGGCCCACCAACTTCTGGTGAGTGAGGTTCAAGGCAGTGACCCTTTGAGGATGCCGGCGACCACCGCATGAGACACCTTGCCAGTGGCAGAAGTGGAAAGAATCGTTCCAGGAGCTCAAGGAATGGAGAGGATCTTCAGTTATCAGATGCTTAATGTGGAGCAAAGAGAGGCGATCGGTTTCGTTGGAGAAGTGAGGGGCAGATCCGGAGAAGCATGGAAGGTGAAAGGACGAGAGAAGGAGAAATGACCAAAATGCCCATAGGCTCATAAGCTGGAGCTCCATTACTGAGTTTGTGAATGCAGGAAAGCCAAGGTGTAGAGACAAATATAAAGTGATCAATTCCGGTCCATTCATAACTTTTTCTTTTTTAATTGTTATTTTTATTATTATTGTTTTCTTCGTTAGTCATGCAACGCACCCTCTCTGTTAGCGTCTTTCTAGCCGGGTTATCAGGGAGACACCTGAGGAGTATAATAGGAAGCGGATTGCGTTGTACGAGCAAGGAAGGGGCAGATCTGTGTGTGGCCACATGTATCTGTTTATCCATTCCGTCTATCCCTTTACTCATATCACTTTAAGGAGGTATTCCGATTAACCACGCTAAATAGTAAACTTGGGTTGCACTAAATACACTAAGCATTAAATTCTGTAGTCAGTTCTCGTGTAGTACACTAAAACGTTTGGATCCTCCTCAAATTTTTTGTTCATACTATAATAGGATGTAAGAAAAGGGATGGGCTGCGTGGATAAATGAATATATTGTGATGGCCCCACATAGATCTGCCAGTTCCTATGTCCGAACGGCTCGGACGCAATCCGTTTCCATGTAATAAAAAATGGATTTGTATTTTTTATTTTCTTTTTTCCGTTGTTACGTTGGCCTCTTTGTTAGATGCATGCGCGCATGTACAGACTTGACTGGCGTACGTTAGATCCAGGCCATTCATCGAGTGGTCCTCAACTCCCCTCTCATTCTTCCAGAAGAGAGACTTGTCTGGCTATCAGGTGGGCCGCACTAAGTACATAACTAAAAGGATTATTAAAGATGGATATCCTCCGGTTCACATTCAACGTACGAGCGTGGAGACGGATAGGATCCCACACATGTGTGCCCAAAAGTAAGCCATCATAATTCGAGTGGGCCACACAAGTGGACAGTTCCGAAGGAAACCTTCGGTGTTTTCAAGAAGGTTTCAATCACCATTCCCTGTGGCGTGGATCTCACGTACGTGAGTCGAGTCTGTACACGCGAGTCGTGATGACTTTTTATTTAATTATTTTTTTGGTTAGTCATTCAAAGCACCTACCTTGCTAGAGCGCCAAGGCGTCTTCAGCTGGGCTAGCAGGCCATTGACGACTTGAGACTTGAGCGAGTATACTAGGAAGCTGATTGCATCCGATCCCGCCCGTACGAAGCAAAGAACAAGCAGATCTATGTGGGGCCCACCGTTGTGTATCTATTTATCCATGCCGTTCATCCCTTGTAGTCTAACGCTCAAGTGGAACACACCAAATAGTAAAAGCTTGGGTTGCATTAAATGCACGAAGCATCAAATGCAATAGTCATTTCTGGTGTGGTCCACAAGAACGTTGGATCTGCCCAATTTTTTGGCTCATACTATAATATGATATCAGAAAAGAGATGGACGGCGTGGATAAAAAGATATATTGTGGTGGACCCCACATAGATCTGTGAGTTCCTTATGACGTCCGAACAGGGTTGGAAGCAATCCGCTTCTAGTTTAGTAATAAAAAATCGATTTGTATTTTTTATTTTGTATTCTCTTTTTTAATACTGAAACAGGTCCCAAAATACTCCACACACATATGTTACTGAGTAAACTCTGTTGGGTCCACTGTGAATGTATGTGGTTTATCCATGCGGTCCATATGTTTTTACAGCTCATTTAAAAGATTGAGCTCAAAACTGAAGAATATCGAAAGCTCAATTGGAACGTTTGGATCTTCCTCATTTTTTTTTCATACCATAATAGGATGTAAGAAAAGGGATGGACGGCGTGGATAAATGAATATATTGTGATGGCCCCAAAAAGATCTGCCAGTTCCTATGTCCGAACGGTCGGACACAATCAGCTTCTAATAAAAAATTGATTTACATATTTTATTTTCTTTTTTCCACACGGGAAGCTCCGTGGGAATCGGATTGCCTAAAGAATTATGGAGTAAACTCTATTCGGCCCACTTTGAATGTACGTGGCCTATACACGCCGTCCATCTATTTTTCCAACTCATTTAAAGTGTTGAATTTAAAATTGAAGAATATCCAAAGCTCAAGTGCACCACAACACGGGTAAAGGTAGTAATAATGACTTCCACTATTAAAACTTTTCTAGGGCGCACAATGATGTTTATTTGTGATCCAACCTGCTCATAAGATTGCATAGATTTGGATGAAGGGAAAACACAAATATAAGCTTGATTCAAAACTTTGTAGCCTTTGAGAAATTTTCAACAATAGACATTCAATTCACACTATTTCCTGTGGTGTGGTCCACTTATGATTTGGATATGCTTCAATTTTAGATTAAAGCCCTAAAATTATCTGATAAAATGAATGGACGGAGTGGATAGAATACGTAAATTACGGTAGACCCCAAAGAGTTTACTCAGTTAATCTGTACGTAATCTGTTTCGTGTTCGATAGGCCTTCCAAGACAAAGATTCCCGGGTCTACCGTGTAAGTCACGGGAGCGGATTGCCTGTGACACCGGGCACAGAGATATCTCTGTGCCCGTGGCTGTGTGGGGTACACAGAGATGTTATTTAAAAATCCAATTCGTCAATTTTTTTTTTTAAAGATCATAATAGGACATTATTGTAAAAATCAAGCAGATCCAAAACTCAGGTGGGCCATACTAACAAAACAGTGGGAACATCAACGTCCACCATTCAAACCTTCCTAAAGCTTACCATGATGTTTATATTCCATCCAAACCGTTCATAGAATTATCACCAATCAGATAATCTCTAGGAACAAATATCATCTGGATACAAAACTTCTGTGACCATCAGGCGTTCAATCCCTACTGTTTCGTGTGGTATGGCCCACATGAATTTTGGATCTGCCTGGTATATTCATTCCTGTCCTATTGTGATCTTTAAAAACAGATGGACGGAGTGGATTTTTCAAGAACATCTCTGTGGACCCCACACAGCGACGGGCACAGAGATATCCCTGTGCCCGAGGTCACAGGTAATCCGCTCTTGTAAGTCACACATTGTTACGTTAGCCCTGCATACGCGCATGTACGGACTTGACTCACGTACGTGAGATCCAGGCCATTGATCGAGTGGTCCTCAACTCCCCTCTCATTCTTCCAGAAGAGAGACTTGTCAGGTGGGCCACACTAGTAATAACTAAAACGATTACTAAAGATGGATATCCTCCGGTTCACATTCAACGTACAGAGCGTGGCCCGCCTTCGCATGAAGGTTAGGATTCATTCACACGCGCGAAGATGGATAAGATCCCACACATGTGTGCCCAAAAGAAGGCCATCATAATTCGAGTGGGCCACACAAGGGGACAGTACGGAAGGAAACAGAGATCATTGAAAATTTCTGAGACGGACGGCGGAGGGCTGATGAAAAACTTCCGGTGTTTTCAAGAAGGTTTCAATGGTGGGCGTTCCCATCCTCACCATTCCCTGTGGCGTGGATCTCACGTACGTGAGTCGAGTCTGTACATGCGAGTCGTGATGACTTTTTATTTAATTATTTTTTTGGTTAGTCATTCAAAGCACCTACCCTGCTAGCGCCAAGGCTTCTGCCAGCTGGGCTAGCAGGTGAGAGACGCCATGGATGACTTGAGAGGAGTACACTAGGAAGCGGCTTGCGTCCGACCCCGTCCGTACGAAGCAAAGAACGGACAGATCTATGTGGGGCCTACCGTTATGTATCTATTTATCCATGCCGTTCATCCCTTGTAGTCTAACGCTCAAGTGGAACACGCCAAATAGTAGATGCTTGGGTTGCATTAAATGCACAAAGCTTCAAATGCAATAGTCATTTCTGGTGTGGTCCACGAGAACGTTGGATCTGCCCAATTTTTTTGGCTCATACTATAATGTGATTAGATAAAAGGTATGGACGGCGTGGATAAACAGATATATCAGGGTGGACCCCACATAGATCTGCCAGTTCCTTGCTACGTCCGAAACAGGGTCTGAAGCAATCCGCTTCCAGTTTAGTAATAAAAAATCGATTTGTATTTTTTATTTTCTCTCCTCTTTTTTAATACTGAAACAGGTCCCAAAAACTCCACACACTTATGTTACTGAGTAAACTCTGTTGGGCCCACTGTGAATGGATGTGGTTTATCCATGCCGTCCATATGTTTTTACGGCTCATTTAAAAGATTGAGCCCAAAACTGAAGAATAGCCAAAGCTCAATTGGACCACACCAAGGAAAAAAGTGGGAATAATGATTTCCACCATTGAAACCTTACTAGGGTGCACACTGATGTTTATTTGTCATCCAACCAGTTCATAAGATAACACAAACATGGATGGAGGGAAAACACAAATATTCAACTTGATCCAAAACTTCTATAGCACCTAAGAAATTTTCAACAATAGACATTCAATTCACACTGTTTCATGTGGTGTGGTCCACTTGTGATTTGGATATGCTTCAATTTTAGGCTCAAGCCCTAAAATTATTTGGTGAAATGGATGGATGAAGTGGATAGAATACATAAATCATAGTAAGAACCCACAAAGTTTACTCAATTAATCAATATGCCCGCGCTATGAGTACATGGCCCTACTTGGAATGGGATATTAGTCGATAAAACCCTTGATTAGTGACATCATTATTATGTTAACCCCTTTATTAAAAGCATCTTTTATCTAGCCTTTTGGGCATTGTTTGGCTTTTTTTTGAACAAAAATGCCCCTCTACCGCCGTCCCCTTATGGTTGTGACAGAACACAAAAGTTAAGAGGACCTTTTCAGAATGAGGTGTAGGCCCAATAAATCAATGATTGGGGCCACCCTTCGACTGATCTAATCCGTTCACTTTAATCGGATAGTCATGACTGCATAGTAGAGTCATTTCGAGAAAAAAAATGTGGCCCACACTTGCATTAACACTATGAGTTAATTCAGAACTGTTTCTTCCGGTGTGGTCCATTTGTGATGAGTGTTGCCCTCAAACTTGGACAAATGACATAAAATTAAAACCTCATTCATGTGGATGGCTTAGATCTACTCTAAGACTATCCAGTAGGACCCACATAAGACGTGGGATGGGTTCAATAGATGGATCCATTGCGCTGGAAATGTCATTTGGCCGTTAGGACCGTTGCCACCTTCAAAGAACCCACTTCGGCGTACTTCCAACATACATCTGTCATCATTCCCTCCATTCCAATGAGGTTCTGAGTTTTGTTTTGTTTTTTTTTCCTTCATCCAGGCTTGCGTGACCTTATCAATAGGTTTGATGGCAAATAAACGTTATTGTGGGCCCTAGAAAGTTTTTAATGGTGTGCGTTCAATCGCCATTGTTTTCCTGTGATGGGGTCCACTTGAGATTTGGATCAACCTCATTTTTGGGCTCATGCCCTAAATTGATCTTAAAAAATAGATGGTTAGCATGGATAAAATACATGCATAGTGGTGGAGCCCATAGAGCACCAACAGTAGTAAGGTAGTTTATCGTCTCACGAAATTTTCGCAACAAATAAAAGACTAATTTTTAAGAAAATTATCGAAGTAGGAAATTGGATTTCCCTTCATTTCCTATGTTTTTGTGTTTATAAACAATAAGAAGAGGGTTTCTTGAGAAACATGTTTCCTTTCCCACCATTTCACTAAGCGCTCGTTTGGGAGCTTGTAAATGGAAGTAAATGGGAAATGGATTTGGAAGTGCAAGTAAATGACTTTACACAATTGTGTTCGAATGAAAGTAAATGAAATACATATGAAATTAAAATATTTCGATTGGATGCAAGTAAATGGGAGTAATTGGAATGCATTTGAATTTTTCAATATATTCACAAGAATGTATATGATATCCTAAATCAGGTTTAATATCCCAACTTAGTGTATATATGCAATATTTAACAGAGTGATTGTAATAAGCCCATTGAAATATATACTTAAACAAAAAATGAGGACATTTCGAGCTTTAGATAGGCCATAAACATAAGGATCACAAACAACCAAACTTGCAAACATTTTTTAACTGTCCATTTAGATGGTCATCCTTTGAATGGTTTGGATTATTCTTTTGGTGTGAATTTAGTGATGTAGCCGATATTTAGATTGTTGGGGAGTATCATTAGCGTGACATGTGTATGGCGGACATGTGCAAAGTTGTACATTTGTTTACCCATCCGCTCTCCAAGGGAGCTCAAAAAGGCATTTCACCCCCATTTACTTCCAATTCATTTACGTGTACATTTATTCCCATTTCATCCCTTTTTTTCCATTTACTTTCGTCCAAAGGCACCCAAAATCTCATTTACCCTCATTTACTCCCAATTTCACCCATTTACCTCCATTTACTTTCAGCCGAACGACCCTAAGGTTCTCTCACCATAAAAATGGGGTGTCCCAAAAACCAGATCAATTCAACCATTAGGTGCACCCCATATGTTCGACCAGATTTTTTTACGGTTTCTAGATATCCCAAAGAGAGAAGACAACGCCCACTTGAGTCTTGGGTCCAGGTTTTCTTCGTATGTTCTAAAATGAGCTCATAAAACGGATAGACACGGTCAATTTTTCACAACCATAACGGTGGGCCCACCTAAGCTCCCACCGCAGGAGCTTCCCGTGGCGAGAAATCCGCGCTTGGGAGGGTGCCCACCTGAGAAAAATTTTGCTACACCAACGAGTTAGCTACGCTAGCTACACCGGGTGTAGCAATGACCCACCATGATGTGTCTCTTGTATCCACGCCGTCCATCCATTTGTTGAAATCATTTTAGTGCATATCACAAAAAATGAGGCAGATCCAAAGCTCAAGTGGACCCAGCACAGAAAATAGTGGGGATTGGACGCCAACCATTAAAAAATTATTGGGGCTAGTTGAGCTTCCGATCTGCCTCATTTTTTGTGATATGCCCTAAAATGATCTCGCCAAATGAATGGACCGCATGGATACAACACATACATCACGGTGGGGTCATTGCTAAACCCGGTGTAGCTAGCGTAGCCAACTCGTGGGTGTAGCAAAATTTTTCTCGTGCCCACCTTCTGCCACGGATGAATTAAGGTTGCAATTGAACATTACAGACTTACAGTTGGCCCAGGAAGTTTTTTTTTCTATGGTGGAGATTCAATCAAAACTAATTAATTATTTTCCTGTGGTGTGGCCCACTTGAGATTTCGATTTGCCCGGGCTCATCCCTTAAATAAGCTGGAAATATGGATGGACGGCATGGATAAAACACATACATCATGGTGGGGCTCACAGAACTTTCACACCAGCTAGCTGACTGGTGGTGGGTCACTTGCCAAACCACGTCCGCCACTACCAACATGTGTGACAAGTGGGGTGCATGCATGCTGCCACGTGTGGCACATGCATGCAGCCAGCATCAACGACCAACAGCATTTAAGGTTCTTCCGTGTCTTTTTCATCAGGAATCCCACTATCACATGGCCATGAACAAAAGGTTGCATCAGGGCCGTTGATCTCTACAGCGCGATTGGACCGAACTATTTCAATCCACACGGTATAATCAGGACGAAAGTAAGAGGAACTAAATGGAGAATCCTTCGAGTGCAGCGAGTAGGCATCAGTTTCATAGCAAGAAAGCAATGGAGAAAACCAATGACAGAATCAGCCAACTACCAGATGCTATCCTTCCTGAGTTACATCATTTCTTTGATGCCGATGAAATTCATGGTAAGAGCAAGCATTTTGTCAAGGAGATGGAGAAACTTGTGGAAATCCATCTGGGCTTATGCCACTGCTCTGGATTTCGGTGTGGAATTCGCAAGAAGAATTCGTGGCTACCGTCAAATTTGAGTTGTGATTCTATAACCCATTTAAATTTGAGTTGTGATTCTATAACCCATTTAAATTTGAGTTGCTGCGATTTCCGGTCGATGTTAAATTCCAAACTTTGCACCAACCTTAAAACATTCCACCTAAGTGGTGTTAGAGTTGCAGATCCCCTGTTTGAAAGCATGCTTTCAAATTGCCCACTTCTGGAGGAATTGAGTTTAAGGTTTTGTTGGGATTTGGAGTGTGTCAAGGTTTCCGCTCCGAATCTGCCACTTAAGAGCTTGACAGTGGTCGACTGTGTTAGTCTCTATGAGAGTGAGATTTTTGCTCCAAACCTTCGGTCTTTCCGTTTCTTTGGTGATTTTGTCTATATGCATCTCGAGAACATTTCGAGCTTGTGGTGGATGTCCTTGTTAATGGTATATGTAGAGACGGTTGCCAATTTATGCACGATTGGATTCCTGTTCAGCACCATCTTGAACATATAAAAATTCTGACATTGTGTAATGTCTCACTAAAGGTATATGTTACTCTTCTATGAAATTCTTAACAGTTCTGATTTGTGCCCCAGAAACCTCTACTAGTGTTCATAGGATATTAATCCACATAAGGTGGCCACCTCCTTGTAGATGGCCTTGCTGAAAATCAGTTCGTTGGACTGTCAGTTGGGCTTCATATGTATGACGGTTCCAAAAAATAAAAATAAAAATAAAAATTGCTAATGAGTGGAACAGCCTGAAATTTTTGGCCAGGTCATCTAACCCAGTGGGACCTGCCTGATATATGGTGCACAATAATAATGTGACTTTTGTGTTACTAAAGCCTTTCTTTTGATCTGCACAGTATGTAGGTTTAGCAGAGGAAGATAGACCCGAAGATTTGCCTATTACATTCCAAAATTTGCAAGAATTGCAGCTATTGATGGATTGGTATGGTGTTAGCTATCTTGCCCCCACCTATAGCTTCTTCAGAAGCTGTCCATGTCCTTATCTAGAGAAGCTTTTCATTGAAGTAGGTCTACATATGCTCCCACTGTAATTTTAGTTCCCATTTAATTTCTTTGAAGAGTTTCAGCTGACATCCTAGCCATAAATGAGATGGGCTTTACTTATAGATTGACCTGGTGCAAAAATCAGGCCAATCAATTCATCAGGCTGGCCACAAATGTAGAATTGTTTAATCTTTCTTAGTTGTCATCAAGGGCAAAACAATGGCAGTTACAGATTGTTTATGCTATAAAATGGGTTCGTGGGAACCCATGGATTCCACACAAAAATAACATGTCAAGGGTCATGGAAAAACTCAGTTGACAATTAGTGATTAGCAGTCCTACAACACCGATCACCTCTTCAGGGCTTCAATTTCATTGAAGCATCGTGGGGCCCACCTGATGCATGGCCAGGATGTGCTTTTCTGTTTATCAAATATCATTTTGAATACTATCTTCCTTCAGAACTGCTTATTTATGCTCTCTTTGTTTTCGATGTGAATTTGAAGCTTCCATCTTCCATTGAGGACCCCACTCAAAGAGACTACCAGTGCGAGGGACTGCCAGCAGAGGACACTCTGGAAATTGTGTTTGATCATCTGAAGGTGATAAAAATGAATGGTTTTAGAGGGCTCAATGATGAAATGCAGTTAGTGAAATTCTTCCTAGAGAAGGCTATTGTACTAGAGTCTTTGGTTTTGGTAGCTCCTCAGAAAGTTGTCCATGACATGAAGAAGGATTCTTCATCAGAGTCTAAATCCGTTGACGCACCACTGGGCGTTCTTCACGAGCGGCTATTGATCTTGGCAAAGGGATTATCATCAGATGCTCAGATATTGATATGCGAATATTTGGATGACGATGGGGCATTAGCTCCAATGCATACCGAAGTTTACTGTAAGGGTAGCTTTGTCGCTGAGGCGCCTATTTATCGTATTTGAAAAACAAGTGACATGTATTAAAGAAGGAACAGGGAAAAGAAAACAAGACAAAGCGAGACGCCAAGACAGCAACTCAACTATAACCCCAGAAACTCCATATTACAAGCTTTGAAGCTGAAGGCAGCCCATTCTATAACCATTAATCTAATTCTTTGGGAAATACAGGCTACTGCCTGGCCGGAGTTATTAAAACACCTCACGTTTCTTTCTTCCTAAACTGCCCACCAAATCGCCAACAAAGACAATTTCCAAAGCGCAACCTCCTGACGGCTAAGGAGCCTATTTTCTCCCAGTATGCTTTGTAAGTTGGGGTTTTGGCGATGCTACGTGAATGCTTTGCATTTGATTGCACAAGCGTAGCCATCCAGAAAATAGACTTTTTGGCCCAGGTTCTCAATTTGGAGAATTTGGGCGCATGGTTGTAGTGTAGACCATTGTCTGTTGCAGAACACTAGATGGACTGTCTCAAAAAATTGTCCTGGATTGCCCTGTTGTAGAGGTTTTTGGAGCACGGCCCACTCACAACGGGACACAACAGTAGAATGGTCTGGATTACCAAACCATGGGTCCCCTTCTCAGAAATGAAAACCAAGTATTTTTGGATCTATAATTCCTCTTGTTTTCTAAATTCTGGGTCTTGTAATTCCTTTCTTTGTAATCTCTTTTTTACACCACCAATCAGTCAGAGGATTTCTGATCGTTGCAATTTTTGTTATATGGTCCATTCAGTGGGGCCATCTGATGGATGGTTGCAAGTGGTTCCACTTGCCCATGATGTGGAGTGCCATTCATGATTAAAAATCCTTCCAATTTAGTAACTTTGATAGTAATGCAGATTACAAAACAGATTCTTGAAAAGAAAAAAAAAAAAAAAATGATTATATGGTAATTCATTCTGTATAAATTGAGTGGGGCTCACCAACAGCTTGAATTATTTATTTATTTATTTATTGTTCACCTTCATCCTGATGAGACCACATATTATGAATGGTTGAATGGCATATAGACATCATGGTGGGTCCCAGGAAACTTTCAATTGTTAGCATTCCTATTACCACTTTTTCCTTTGGTGTGACCCACTTGAGTTTTAAATCTGCCCAATTTTTATGCAACTTTGATGAGCAGGGAACCTTTTACACATGTTTATGAGAAGCAAATGTGAGGCTTAAAGAGGCACTGTGTCGCCCACCGGATTTTAAACTGCTCTGGGCTGCACTTTTTTAACAACCTTTTGTCGGCACTGTGCCATCTGCACACCAGATTACATGCCAATGTACCACTCCCAGCATCCAAGTGGCCACCGTGCAAACTTGATTTGGCCAGATATTCAGGCAGATACGTTCATCAGGTGGACAACAGTACAAAACAAATCAATGGGCTAAAACTATAATAATAATTTATTATTATAATAAAAGTTTGGGCACCCATTTGTTTCCTAGGCTGGCCCACCTCATGAGTAGACCGGCCTGAATTTTGGGCCATAACATCTATGGAGTATGGTCCACTTAATGGACTACTCGGATGATATTGCACACCTCAAATCCTTTAAAGCCATCCCATTAGTCCAAAAGAAGTCCAACAATCTCCACCACAACTTCTATCTCTCCCCACCACCCATTTCCCCACTTGTTCCTAAATACATTCCTTTCAATTCCACTCCACACTTTTCGGCCCACTCTAGTCTGTGGTGTTATATTCTTCAATATTATTTACTTTGAAACTCTTCTTCTTCAAAGCTTCTTCTTCTTCTTCAAAGCTTTCTTGATGGAATCCACCATGCTCCTATGTTCCATTCTTTAGTGGACTATTCTCTTGTATTTCATTCTCCTACGTGAGAATTGAGTCGGGTGCACATTCATCCTCATCGGAGGGAATTAGGTTGGGGGTTTCACATTCTTCCCTGTAACACACGATAACCATGTAACACACGATAACCACGACCCTCAACGCACTGACCAGTAACACATGAAAACTAAGACCTTTAATACATGATAACCATAACCCTTAAAACATGACAACAATTAAGTGCTTATAAGGATAACCCTAACTCTTAATAGATGACAACCTTGACCCTTATGTAATTAAAGGTCTTAGTTGTCATGTGTTAAGAGTTATGGTTGTCATGTGTTAAGGGGAAGAATGTGTGCCTCGCTTGATTCCCTATTGATGGAGAGGAATGTACACCTGATTCGACTCTCACGTCAGAGAATGGAATACAAGAGAATGGTCCACTAAAGAATAGAACGTGAAAGCGTGGTGGTGGATTTAGTGGAGGAAGCTTCAAAGATGAATAAATAATGCTAGAGAATGTAACATTGGAGACTTGAAGTTGGAGATTAGAGTGGGACGGAGAGTAGTGGCGGGTCCAACTAAAGAAGCTAGGAAGGAAGAAGAAGCTCTTTGAAAAAAAAGAAAAAATAAACTGCTTAGTCCTCAGTAACCATCTGTGAGGCCTAGGGTATGTGTTGAATCCACTCCATTCACTGGATTCAGAGTTTAATTTAAAGGTCATACGCACAAGAATGAGGCACATTCACATAAAAGGTGAACCACACCACATGAACAAATGAGGATTGAATGACCACTGTTATTTGTTTTTGTGGGCCACAAAAAGCTCAAATCAAGTTGAATTTAGTATTTTCTAGCTCAAATTATGGGGGCACTAAGAAGATGAATGAATTGGATTTTCCTTACAGTGGGTCCAATCCACACTTGATGGGCTCATGCCAACATTATGGTGGAGTCTGTATCTTCTCCTTGACTCAAAAGACAAGTATGGGCACACGTCTCGATGCCAAGGGAGATTTTGTCCTTAAAAAAAAAAGGAAAAAACTATACACACACAAACATTGAATAAGGGGGCTAAACAAGTACAAAGTGCATACCTTAGACCATTGATTTAAAGTTAATTATATAAGAGAAATACTCACACACAATTAGAAAAAGGAAAAAACTATACAAACATAAACATTGAATGAGGGGGGCTAAACCATTAGATGCGCCACATGTGAACGTGTTTTTTTTTTGTGGTATTTCACTGGTTTTCTTGGTGTGCCCCCACCTGGTAGTTAGTTACATACATAACTTTTGTGTGGTCCATTTTCATGATGGGATGATTTTATTAGATGGGTAAGATGTGATATAAACAGCAGGGTGGCCTCATATGTGGTACAACTAGTGACGGACGGTCCTGTCAAGGCCCTTTTTGGGGCCACTATAATGTATGTGTCTTATCCAAGCCGTTCATCCATTTTGAAAGATCATTTTAGTGAAGGAAAACAAAATGGAACCAGATCTAAGGCTGGAGTGGACCACACCACAGGAAGCAGTGGTGATCACCCATATTGCTAGGAGCTGCGGGCACAAAGATATCTATGTGCCGGCGGCTGTGTAGGGTCCACAGAGATGTCCGTTACAAATCCACTCTGTCCATCTGTTTTGATGGAAGGAGAGGAATCTAAAAATCAGGCATGTCTAAAACTAAGGTGTGCCATACAAACAAAACAGTGGGAATAACAACGTCCAGCGTTAAAACCTTTCTGGAGCTGACCATGATGTTTATATCCCATCCAAACCGTTCATTGAATTATTACCACTCAGATAAAATGTACCAAGAAATATCATCCTGATACAAAATTTACGTCATCTCCATACGTTCAATCCCCACTGTTTCATGTGTTATAGACTACATGACTTTTGGATCTAACTGATTTTTATAGTCCTGTACTATTATTGTATTTAAAAACAGATGGACGGAGTAGATTTATCACTGACATCTCTAAGGGCCCCACAGAGCCCTAGCCTACATGAATTTTGGACCTAACTGATTTTTCTAATCCTGTACTATTATTGTATTTAAAAACAGATGGACGGAGTGGATTTGTTACTGACATCTCTAAGGGCCCCACACAGCCCCAGGCAGGACGAGGATTGCCTGCAAAAGCCTTGTGCAGGCATCTCCTGCACTTGGAATCTAGGTGGGACCCACCGTGATGTTTGTGAGAAATCTATGCCGTCCTACTGTTTTGTGAGATCATTTTAAGTGTTGCGACCAAAAATGAATAGGATCCAAGACTCAAGTGGGCCGCACTAAAGCAAAATATGGGTAGGTAAATTCCTACCGTTGAAACCTCTATGGGTCCAAAGTGATGTTTATATGCCATCCATACCGTTAATAATGTCATTCCTACTGAGATGAACTGAAAACACAAATATTATCCTGATTCGAAACTTCTTTGGCCCCACGAGTATTTCAACTGTAGATCTTCAATCGTCACGTTTTTGACCTAGTTAAGTCTTGACTCCCGTTCATTTTTTGTCCCAACGCCTACAATAATCTCACAAAACGGTTGGACGGCGTAGATTTCTCACAAACATCATGGTGGGCCCCACCTAGATTCCGAGCGCAAGAGGGCTTTTGCAGGCAATCCGCGTCCGGTATTGCCTGCGTATCGACGGACGCGGATTTTCTGGGAAAGCCTTTCGCGTGAAGTTGCTCCGCTGGAGAGCTAGGTTGGGGCCACCGTGATGTTTGTGAGAAATCTATACCGTCCATCCGTTTTTCGAGCTGGTTTTAGGAAATTAAGAAAAAAAAATTAGCCCGATCCGATATTCAAATGGGTTACACGAGAGAAAAAAGTGGGAATTGCATACCACCGTTGAAACATTAATAAAGCCACAAAATTTTTGTATCAGGCTAAAATTTTTGTGTTTTCAGTTCATCCCAGTGAAAATGAACTTACAACGGTTTGGATGGCCCAAAATTGTTTCAAAGGTACGCATTTCCTTCCCCAATTTTCCCCAATATCAGTCTTGGGTTTGAGTCATTTTTAGTCATATGTCCTAAGATGATTTAAGAAAACGGATGGACGGGGTGGATTTCTCACAAACATCACGGTGGTGGGTCCCACCTAGCTTCCCATTGCAAAATTCGCTAGCCGTTCCCACCGATTTATAGGGATTTTTCTCTCCTCCTCCCTTCTTACGACCCAACGCCGAAATCAGGGTTGCGTCAGGGACGTTGATCTTCACATTGGGATTGAATCAGGTTTTTGTAAGCATTGGATTTCTTCTTCTTCTTTTACAAATAAATCTGATTGAGCGGATTTTTATAGCACTGGATCCTCAAACCCCACCTCCATTTTTTTTTTTAATCCACAAAGTGACAGGAACTAAATGGAGAATCCTTCATGGAAGAAGAACAAATCCATGGAAGAAACCAATGAAAGAATCAGCCAACTACCCAATGACGTCCTTCATTACATCCTTTCCTTAATGCGGATGAAATTCTTTGTAAGAACAAGCATTATCTCAAGGAGATGGAGAAATTTGTGGAAACACATCTTGGCTTATGCCACAGTTCTGGACTTTGGTATGGAATTCTCTACTGTCCAAACCCCAGAAGAATTCATCGCTACTGTCAACCGATATCTACAACTCCACAAAGCCAAGGAGATCCAGCTGTTTCGGCTCTCATTCAATCCAGGCTATGGATATCGGTCAGATGCTGAGAATTGGGTCGAATTCGCAGTAGCAAAAAGATTGAAGGAGCTTCATATCGACTTTGGTCAGACTATATATTTTATGGCATTCAAATCTGTGCCTTAATTGTGATTCTATAACCCATTTAAATTTGAGTCTCTGCTATCTCAGCTCGCCATTGAATTTCAAAGGTTACACCTACCTCAAAACCCTCCACCTAAGTGCTTTTAGAGTTACAGATGCCCTGTTTAAAACCATGCTTTCAAATTGCCCCCTTCTGGAGGAATTGAGTTTAAGGGATTGTCATGGTCTGACTCATGTCAAGGTTTCCGCTCCGGATCTGCCACTTAAAGAGCTTGACAGTGGTCGCCTGTTCGGATGTCCGTGAGATTGAGATTTTTGCTCCAAACCTCCAGTCATTCCGTTTCTATGGTGATTTTATTCATATGTTTTTCAAGAACATTTCGAGCTTGGTGGATGTCCTTGTTAATGGTATGTATAGGGTGGTAGATGGTTACAGGGTAAATAGTGATTGGATTACGCTTTTGCGCCATCTTGAACATGTTAACATTCTGACATTCTGTAATGGCTCACTTAAGGTATATGCACATTCCTACTCTTCTATAAAATCCTTAACAATTTTGATTTGTGCCACAGAAACATCTACTAGCGTTCGTAGGATATTCATCTGCATCAGGTGGGGCCCACCTTCTCGATGGCCTGGCTGGAAATCAGTTCGTTTGTCGACCTTTTGTTGGGCTTCAAATGTATGAAGCACTGCATGGTTCATAAAAAAAAAAAAAAAAAAAAAAAAAAAAAAAAAAAAATGCTAATGAGTGGACCAGGCTGAAATTTTTGGCCAGGTCATCCACACAATGGGACCCACCTGATGCATGGTTCCCAGAGGTGCGTGTTAGGCATGGCATAACTCTTTAATAATGTGACATTTATGTTACTAAAGTCTTTCTTCTGATCTTGACAGCGTGTAGATTTTGCAGGGAAATTTACACCCGAAGATTTTCCTGTTACATTCCACAATTTGCAAGAATTGCAGCAATTGATGGATAGGTGTGCTGGAGGCTTTCTACCCTGCACCTATAGCTTCTTCAGAAACTGTCCATGTCCTCATCTAGAGAAGCCTTTCATTGAAGTAGGTCTACATATGCTCCCACTGTAATTTCAGTTCCCATTCAATTTCTTTAATGAGTTTCAGCAGACATCCTAGCCATACATGAGATGGGCTTTACTAAAAGATTGACCTGGTGCAAAAATCACGCCAACCAATTCATCAAGTGGGCCACAAATGTTCATTGTTTTTGTACGTGTGCCTGGTCATCTGCACACTGGGGTGTTGCCGTGTTGGTATAATAGCCATGAATGCCTGTAAATTGTAATGATCATAAGGTACAAATTCGCTATGGTAGCTGTCATGAGTTACTTAGGATGTAATTTTTTCTTAGTTGTCGTCAAGGGCAAAACAATGGTAGTTACAGATTGTTCATGCTATAATATGAGGCCACGGGAACCCATGGATACCTCCCAAAAAATCCAATTCAAAATTAGTGATTAGCATTCCTACAACGCCGATCACCTCTTCAAGGCTTCGATTTCACCAAAGCATCATGGGGCCTACCTGATGCGTGGACAGGATGTGCTTTTCAGTTTAGCAAATCTCATTTTGATTACAATCTTATCTCATAGCTACTTATTTATGCTCTCTTTGATTTCCATGCAAATTCGAAGCTTTCGTATGCGGTTGAGAACCCCTCTCAAAGTGACTACCCATGGAAAGGTTTGCGGGTGGAGGACACTCCAGAGATTGTGTTTGATCATCTGAAGGTGATAAAAATGAATGGTTTCAGAGGGCTCAAGGATGAAATACAATTGGTGAAATTTTTCTTAGGGAAGGCTATTGTACTAGAGTCATTGGTTTTGGTAGCTCATCAGAAAGGTGTTTTCAACATGAAGAAGGATTCTACATCGGAGTCTGAAGCCTCCAACACACCATTGGGTCTTCTTCGTGAGCAGCTATTGATCTTAACAAAAGCATCATCTGATGCTCGTATATTAATATGTGATTATTTGGACGACAATGGTGCTTTAGCCCCAACACATGCTGAAGTTTACCACCATAAGAGGTAGCTTTGTTGCCAGGGAGCATATTTTCTTCAAGTATGGTCTATAAATTGGGGTATGGGGATTCTACATGGCGGATGGCCCACTTGCAGCAGGACACAACAAAAGCTGGGGAAGTTGTGCTAGTTTATAAAGGCTTTCATTCCTTTGAGCAAGCCCTGCTTGTGGGCTTTAGTAATCTTATCATCTTTGATTCATTGGAACTGGAGGGGCTTCGTTGAATTTCTGACATAAGTGATTTGTTTCTGTACGTAGAAAATGTTACTTATTGGGTTCTATCCAAACGATAGGGCCCTAACATTTGGATGCTACTTAAATAACTAACTTTTTTAACTTGTAAGCATAATTTTAAGTTAATTAGTATTTTTTTTTTCTTGATTTTCAACTTTTTAACTCTTGTTTCCTTCTCTCTCTCCATGTGATGGATGGTCCATGTCAGAAGAAGCACATGATGGGCGGTCCATGTCAGAAGAAGCCCCACATGATGGGTGGGCCATCAAAGGTGGTGCCCACATGATGGATGGTCCACATCAAAGGCGGGCCCCACATTATAGATGACCCACATCAAGGTGAGCCCACATAATAGTTATAGATTGTTCACATCAAAGGTGCACATCCAACACAGCCGCCTCCCATGGTGGATGATGCTCATTGAATGTGGGGCCCACAAAATGGACGGTCCACATCAAAGCTGGGCTCCACATGAGGGGCTGTGGATATTGATTGTGGCCCTAAATGATGAACAATAACATTGAAGGTAGGCCCCACATGATGGATGACCCATATCAAGGTGGGCCTCATATAATGGGCTTTCCACATCAAAGGTTGGCCCCTAATGATTAAAGGTCCACATCTAAGGCGGGCCCTGCATGATGGATCACCTACACCTTAAGCGGGGTTCACACGGTGGATGGTCCACATCAAAGTTGGACTCCGCATGATGGGCGGTGGACATTGAAGGTGGGCCTCAAATGTATGCAACATTACACTGTTAAAAGAAACAAAAAGAAATACAACGAAAGAAAGAAAGGAAGAGATAAGAATGCTAATGAGCGGACCAGCCTGACATTTTTGGCCAGGCCATCTACACAGTGGGGCCCACCTGATATATGGTTTGTAGATGTGCGTGTTGGGTATGGAACATATAACTCTTCAATAATGTGACGTCATGTTACTAAAGTCTTTCTTTTGATCTGCACAGTCTGCATTTTCCTGTTACATTCCACAATTCACAAGAATTGCAGCTATTGATGGATTGGGTGGTTGGTTGCTATCCGGCCAACACCTATAGCTTCTTCAAAAACTGGTCCATCTCCTTGCTTAGAGAAACTTTTCATTGAAGTAGGTCTAACATATGCTCTGACTGTGATTTCGTTTCCCATTTAAATTCTTTGAAGAGTTTCAGCTAATATCCTCGCCATAAATGAGATGGGCTTTACTCGTAGATTGACCTGGTGCAAAAATCAGGCCAATCAGTTCATCAGGTGGGCCACAAATGTACACTGTCCTTTGTTTTTGGGCATCTGTGCCTGGTCATCTACACACTGGCGTGTTGGTATAATGGCCATGAATAACTGTAACAGTCTTAATTTACAAATATGCTATGGTAGCAGTCATGAGTTACTCAGGAGGTGATTTAATCTTTCTTTATTGTCATGGGTTACAGATTGTTATGCTATAAAATGGGCCAGTGGGTTGTGGGAACCCATGGATGTCACCCAAAAACTACCTTGTAAGGGTCACTGGTAAAACCCAATTGACAATTAGCAATTACGAGTCCTGCAACTCCGATCACCTATTCAGGGCTTCGATTTCAGCGACGCACCATGGGGCCCACCTGATGCATGGACAGGATGTGCTTGTCAGCTTAGCAAATCCCATTTCGAATACTATCTTCTCGATCTAGAGCTGCTTATTCATCCTCTCTATGTTTTTTTTATGTTAATTCGAAGCTTTCGTTTGCCGCCAAGGACCCGTCTCAAGGAGAGGGCCAGTGCGAGAGATTCCCAGCAGACGATCCTCTGGGCATTGCGTTTGATCATCTGAAGGCAATAAAAATGAATGGTTTTAGAGGGCTCAAGAAGGAAATGTGGTTGGTGAAATTTTTCCTAGAGAGTGCTGTTGTACTGGAGTCTTTGGTTTTGGTTGCTACTCAGAAAGGTGTCGGCCACACGAAGAAGGATTCTGCATCTGAAGTTAGCATATTTTCTTTTTGAGTTTGGTCTGCAAGTTGGTTTTTGGTTGTTCTACATGAATGCTTCACATTTGATTGCATGATTCTAGCCATCCAGTCAATAGACTTCTCGGCCCAGGTTCTCAGTTTGTAGAATTTGGGCTCATGGTTGGTGATGTAGGCCATTGGTGTGTTGCATAACATTGTGGATGGACTGTCTAAAAAATTGTCCTGGATACTCCTGTTGAGGAGATTTTTGGCACAGGGTCCACTGGCAGCAGGACACAACAGAACAATGATCTGGATTTCCAAACCTTGGGTCCCCTTCTCAGAAATGAAAACCAAGTTCATCTACAAAGCCATGTATTTTGGATCCTATACTTCCTCTTTTTCTTAGTTCTGGGTCATTTACTTCCTTTGTTTGTTAGCTCTGTTTGCACACCATCAATCAGTCAGATCTGATCTATGCAGTTTTTGTGATGTAGTCCATTCACGGGTGGCCATTTGATGGATTTGCTATTTTATTTATTTATTTTTTGCATTTTGGTAACAAGGAATTGGAGGAATTTGGGCTTAAGAGGAATCCTTCTCCAAAAGATCTCTTTTTAAACTCCCACCTCAAATGATCTCAAATCAATTCAATTCTGTACTGACTAAAGTCCACTTCGTTCCACAGGATTTCAAATCTATGTTGCCAAATGGGCCCTTTGGGTCTTTGGGAGTGCCATTTAGTGAAATGGTATGAACCCTGCAAACCCCTGGTTTGTGCACTTTCATAATAGTTGTGTACCATCCAATTAGTGGACCACTAAATGGAAATTGAATCGAACCTCTTCTTCCAAACCCCAAGTACTTACGACTTTTAAGCAAAAATTCCAATGCGCAATTGATGCCTTCTTGTCTAAATAGCAGCAGGCAACAGCTTTGAAGCCATTGCCTTAGTTGAAACCTAATAATGGTTTATGCGGACACACAAAACTCTCCAACAACTTCAGCCCACTTCAAAGAGTTCTCCTGTGGATTGGAGATGACTCAGATTTCAAGGGGAGAAGATTTTGCTGCAGCCCTAAACAACATTTGTCATGATATCTTTCTTAGCAAAGATAGGTCAGGCAACCCTACCAATTCATTAGTAAGTCGATTCAAGGTAAATAATGTATCAGAATAGAGTGAGTCCCTGCACTGTATGTGGTACAGAGCTTTTCTGGCCACAACATGCATTAAAAAGATAACTTTTTTTTCCTCCCCCTTAATGCATTTTGTGGTTAAAAAAGCCATGTACCACAAATAGTGGTACAGGTGCCTGTTGGTGATTTTTCTCATTTTGATTTTTTCTTTTCCCATTATTGCAATTTATGCAATTAACGGTTTCTACAGTTTCCTCTCTTTTACTAAGTACCAAGTGGTTGCATGGAAGTTAAAAGGCATGAAATCTAATTTCAAACGGTCGGCTGTGATTTCGGATAATGCACTTGCTGGAAAAATATGAAAATAAATGGAGAAAAAAATGCCATGCAATTTTGAATAATGCTCTTGCCAGCAAAATATGAAATTAAATGGAAAAAAAAATGCCATGTGCTTCTCTTCTAGAGACTCATGTATGGAAAGAATATTTTAAATGGAAGTGTTAGCGATGTCTGTGAGACGCTGACCATAGGGCCCACCACAATGTATTTATTGTATATCCATACCGTCCATCTGTTTTTCAAACTATTTTAAAATATAGTCTAAAATGAAGAAAATACGATTTTCAAGTGGACCACACCACAGGAAATAGTGGTCACATTGAACGCCCACTATTAAAAACTTCTTAGCAACTTCCTAGCATCCATAGTTACGTTTATCGGCCATCCAACCTTTTGATAAGGTCACACAGACGTGGATGAAAGTTAAAAAAATAAAATATTAGCTTTTTCCAAAACTTTTGGAGCTAATAAAATTTTAATGATCAATAGTCACTATATAGGTCAATGCTCACCCTCCAAACCTCCAAACTATTTCCCTTCATGCTGCCCACCTGAATCACAAATGAGTCTGATTTTTTTTACCCCCCTCCCAATTTCACTGTGCCATGTAATGGTTGGAGTGGATTTCATATTTCATTGTGGTGAGCCTTGTAGATATCAAGGGTGAACGTTTCTCTCCCAAACTTTTCTTTTAGTGTGCCCCACCGTAAGCACAAGTCAATCTGATTTTTTGGCCCTGAACCTAACTAAGAATGACATATCTAATGGTTGGAGTGAATTTCATAGTAGGCCATGTAAAAATCAAGGGTGGGCATTTCTCTCCCCATTTGTTTCCCTTTAATGGACCACCTAAATCTTGGACCATTCTGGTTTTTGGGCCTTGGGCATAAGATGGGCTGACGCATCAGTTGTCCGGAGTGGATTTCACATACATATCACAGTGGACCCCATCCGAGCCCACCGCTACTTTGCTCGCACATCCAGTCTCCTGGGAAGAGAATACACACGGAGGGGTGCACGCCCACACACACACATACATGAGATGGTATACTAATGAGAGCTTCCCATAAAGTCCAGCTGTGTGGGTCCACCATGATGCGTGATGGACATCCATGCCGTTCATTTGGGGGTTTCCCTCTAGACTACGTGATGTGCCAAAAATCAGCCAATGGATAAAATTGTTACCTGGAGTGTTCCCAATAGATTCCTTCATTCCAACCAAGCTACTTTGAGCAACCTTATATAAGAATCTTGACTGTCTGGAATCATCCACACGAGCAACCATGTCATCATCAAGAAGAATGTTGCTCAGTTTTAAATCACAATGGATGATTTTGGCCCATCACGGGCTCGGCTTGCGTTTGGGCTTATGTAAAACGGGTCGGGCTTTGACACAACTTGGCCTAACCCTAGCCCAGTCCATCGACACCCCTTAGTAGAGAGAGAGAGAGAGAGAGAGAGAGAGAGAGAGAGAGGAGGTTTAAGTCCGATCGATTAGACCACAAGTTATGTTCTACCCAGTGGATAACTTCCAACCACTTAACTGAATGTAACATACAAGCCTTCCAATAAGTTGGGCCCACCATGATGATCACTTAGTGCAAAATTTAGCTCCATCTACTCATCAAGTAGGTCACACCTAGAAAACAATGTCTAGCTATTGATAACTAGACCTTCTCAATTAGTGGATGTATCAGATTTTTTCATAAAGAAATCTCAACTTGTTGGACAGATTAATTAGATATTGCAAGTAGATGAAAGGTTGGAAGTTACCTTCTAAGAGGACTAGTACTTGTGGTTGAGAAAGGGTAAGTCAATTTGGGTGGACCCTACCATGATATTTATGTGAAATTCACCCCAACCACCAGTGTGCATCACCCCATTTTAGGCCCAGGGCTCAAAAATCAGATGCATCCATCATTCAGGTGGACTACACAATTGGAAATGGTGTACATGCAACACTAATTACCCTCCAAACTGTTTCCCTACGTGGGGCCCATTTGAATCACGGATGGGCCTGGTATTTAGACCCCAAGCTTACTGCATCATCTAATGGTTGGAGTGGATTTAATATTATCAGCACAGTCCCTATAAAAATCAAGTGTGGACATCTCTCTTCCAATATTTTCTTTTAGTGTGGCCTACCTAAATCAATGCCAGCCTAATTTGTGGCCCTATAAGTAACTTGGGAAGACACATCTAATAGTCGGAGTGGATTTCATTGTAGGCCATGTAAAAATCAAGGGTGCATCCCTCTACCCAACAATTTCCCTTGGTATGGCCCACCTAAATCACCGACTAGTCTGATTTTTGAGCTTTAGACCTTTGCTTGCACGTCCAATCTCTTGTAAAGCATAACACACACACACACACACACACACACACACACAAGGAAATAAGGAAAATTACTACCTGAGCGATGTACCCAATAGATCCCTTCATTCCAACTGAACTAGTTTTAGCAACCTCAAATGATCTAGGCCAGCCCGAAATCACCCACACGAGCAATCATGCCATCATCAAGAAGAATGTTGCTCAGTTTTAAATCTCGATGAATGATTGACGTTTGGCAATGATTATGTAGATATGCAATGCAGAGGCCACATCTATAGCCATGTTTAGCCTTTGAGTAAACTTCAAGTTCCTTCTCAGCTAGTTATGACCATCTTGTGCAACCACTTCTCTAAACTTCCGTGCCGAACAAATTGGTAGGAGAGAACCCATTTGTAGTCTTAAAGAGTTCCGCATAAGAAACATTCACAAAAGGACCCTCTAGAGATGGCAGAACCATAGCCATAGACTTCTTTCTTTTCTGACCCGGTAAAGAGCAATAAAGAAACACTGAAAATGATGAAGGGTCTACTAGCATGCATGCATGACAATACAACACAAGGATCTAAGATGTAAAATCTCCATTGTATAGGCATAAAGTTTGGATGTTATTGGCCTATCGATCATGCTGTTTAACTCCTAAAATTGTTTAGGTCGGTCATTTGTCTTGTACATTTTTATCTCACCCGAGTGAAATGGCCTTATTTTGAGTCACAAGAAAATAAGTGTGGCTCAGCTTTCGTAAAGCTCGGATGTGGCATATACTCCACATTGGCACGTGTGATTGCATGCAATGGATAGGGCTCTCTTGACATGTGGGCTTTCTTGCGCCATGCTGTACTAATCCTCCTTGCAAACCTCCATTGATATTTCTTCCAACAGAAGAAGTGAATTCCTCCTCTCAAAAACCTATGATCAATCCATATTTTCAGATGGAGAGAAGTAGTTGTAAATGCACTTATTGTCATTCACCGTTAGAGACCACCATGGTTTGATAATTCTGACCATCTTGTCAGTGGTGATTCAATATACATTGAAAATGGAGCAATGATTTACATTCATCAAGCAAAATAACTTCATGAGTTGAATGTAATCATTAGACCATACAAGTTTATTTTTTCCACTTACTTTCTTTCTTTCTACATTTGTGTGTGTGTGTGTGCGTGTGCCAAATCCATCATGAGATTCATTGGATGAATGCTTCATCAGACTAATATCAAGTTAGAAGTTGGTAGTCCAATAGCTAAATTAGTTCCTTAAGATTGAAAAATCATTTTAAAACATTTGCATAAAATATATTAGTGATTAAATATCTTTGTAACCAAATAGTATTCTTATTATAACAAGATGATGTCTTTTTCATATTAAATTTATGATAGAATCTCCCTTTGTCCAACACAAGATAAAAAAGGAAAAAAGAAAGAAACACATCTTCTCATATAATCACTATTAATACAAGCATACTCTTATGTCAATGTTAAATATATCGAGAGCTTGTTTAGAAAAGCATTCAACAAACTATATTTTGAAATCTTTCTCAACATAACTATCAATAATAACTTAGTAATGACTAAGGTAAGATGAACCTTCATCTAATATTTGCAACCTAACTTGTCTGTCGCAGTGAATCCCAACCCCAAGATAAAAGTCCTTGATTGCATGCATTTCTGCAACAACATCTCTCATCCACATTCGTTCTCCTGGAGATTCTGCAGAGCACAACACACCAATTTTCACAATTGAAATCAAGCATTCATGCATTCTATTTCTTCTATCGACATGATTTTCATTGTGTTGAGTAACTTCAGCTTCTTCTTCGAGCAATTGTGGATCAACAATCTCCATTACTCGTTCAGGCAAAGCTAATTCAGCAAAATGATGAAGACTTAGATTGTCCTTAAACATGTCGTCGGTTGGGCCCTTTCCAGTGAACATCTCCAATAGAAGGATTCCATAGCTGTAAACATCTCCTTGTGTAGATGCTTTACTGCCCATCCCATACTCTGTAATTTATACATCTCATATTGAAATGAAAGTGACCATTTAGATAAATAAAATTAAAGGTTGAATTTTGAGAGAGACACGAGGGAATATTCTATTTGAACAAGTAAATGACATTTTTGCTATTTTAAGTATCCAAATTTCTAACATCAATTAGTGTGCTATGAACTTGTAAGTTCTTGCAAAGATGTTCTACAATGAACAAGACTATTAAAATGAAAGAACTCAATAACTCTATCATCAAGTGAACATATGAGTTATTGTTGTGATTTTTATGTAACACATATCTTAACTGAGGACATTGTCACAAAAGAATTCTTTATACCTTATTATGGTGTGATTCATTTGTAACACATATCTTAACTAAGATGTTATCAAAAAAGAAATTTTATACTTTATTATGATGTGATTCAAGTGGGGGTGGAAATGACTCATGCTTGGTACATATAGATCTTTAAAATTAACCAGATTTTGATGCCACCAAGTTTGAATCTTGCTGCATGTGGGTCCTTCAAATCCGAGCTCATTTTTTTAGCACTTGGATCCAGATAAAATTGGGTTCGGGTATCCATTAGGTCCTTGTACCTTTGTTTTGATTTAGGCCCGGGTTAGGACTAAATCTGGTATAGGTCAAGTGCTTGAATAGGCCCACCCAGTTCATGGATTAGATGTCACTCATGTACCACTTTTAGACATGCATGGTGTGTAATAGGCTTCCATATGTGCTTGTAGCTTAGCAAACCTCATTCCACATGATGTAATACGCAACCCAGGTCATATAGACCTTTCATTTAGATTAGATGAAGGATTGGGCAAAAAATGACGTTGTTTTGCAACTTAGGTGGGCTCTAGTAAAAATCAAGGGTGGGCAACCCCTCCCACTATGTTGTGGCCCAACTGATTTTTGGGCCAAAGGACTTTCATAGTGTTTGGATGACATTTCACCTGACCATTCAATTTGTCGCACCATGAACATTGAATGCCTCTAAAAAAGAACAATTAGAAGATTTATCATTGTTCCACATTCAATGTACAAGAGTGGTCTACTTGATCAGGCCAAGCCAACACGCTTGCTAGAGCCCACTTAAGGAACATGCCTCGGTCATATGTGGGGCATATAAAAACCTAAGCCATTCAACAGGTGGGACCCACTATAAAAATATCAGAACCAATGCAGTAAGAAGTTTCATTATTCAGTCAAATGTATGGGAAAATTTGGAAGATTAGTGTTTCATTTTAGTCCAGAAGCATTATGTTATCCTAGTGCATACTCGAAAATTGAAATGGCCCGAGCTCATGAATGGCTATGATTTTATGAGTGTGTGCCACAATTGCACGTGTGCCATGCATTGTGGTACATGCACCACCTAGAGAATCCATCCACCTAATAACCCAGGCAACTTTACATCGAGAAATTTGACATTCTAAGCATACTTTTATGAACAACAATTTCCCTTGCTCATGTCATTTATGTAGAAAATCCAAGCCATGTAGAGGGTGGGATGCACCATAAAAGTGACCTTTGATAAAAAAAAAAAAAAAAAAAAAAGGATGGCCCACTCACCAGGCAACTCTAACCATCAAAATTATGGAAGAGAGCTGATAGTCTGACTCAAAATATGACTATGGCTCACTTAACATCTCCATTGGTTTAATATGTTCACTTTATAGCATAGCCACCTTTTATATGGCTCATATTTTCCACACAAGTGATATAGTAAGAAGGTGTGAGAGAAAATCGCTGCAATTATTGCATGTGAAAGTGGATATGAAGCAATATTGCATGTGAAAGTGGATATGCAACATTATCCATTGTGAACATTTCTCATCTAAATAAATATACAGTTACTATGTTAATTGGTATTATGCTCATTGAAGCCTTATTATAATTTTCTAACCATAAAAACAAGAAGTTTACTCCACAGGCAAAATGATGCTAACATGCCTCTTAAAACTGCCCTAATGAGTGGACCGGTCTTACTTTTGTGCATGGTTGTCTTCATGCTAGGGCTACCTTGTCCCACACACCCAAGTAGGCACGTGTCAGGTATGTGTGGACCCTAACTTGTGGTTGAGAGAGAGAGAGAGGGTGATGGTCCCACGAGATCATCCTTGTGAGCAAAGGAGTTGGTGTCTTGGGTGGGCCCTACCATAATGTTTATGCGAAATCCACCCCGACCACTAGGCGAGTCAGCTCGTCTTAGATCTAAGATTTATAAATCAGCACCATCCATAATTCAAGTGGACCATACAATTGGAATTTGTGTATAGAGCAACACTCACCCTACAAATTGTTTGCCTTCATATGGCACAACTGAATTACGGATGGGCCTATTTTGGGCCCCAAGCCTAATTTTAGTTTCCATCTAAAGTTGGATTGAATTTCATATGATCAACGGTGGGCTTTATAAAATAAAAATCAAGGGTGGAGTCTCTCTCCTAACTTTTTCTTTTGGTGTGTCCCACTTAAATCAGAGGTTAGTCTAATTTTTTGGCCCTTAACCAAACTCATGGTGGGGCGCACCTAATTAAGATGACCCCTATTTTGGTCGCAGGTCCATTCTCCAACAAGCAAATAGATTAGGAGTCTAGGGTTAGGGTGTGTGTGGAAATAGATAAGATTGTTACCTGGAGCGATGTACCCAATAGATCCCTTCATTATAACCGAGCTAGTTTGAGCAACCTCAGATAAGAACCTGGCTAGTCCGAAATCACCCACATGAGCAATCATGTCTTCATCAAGAAGAATGTTGCTCGGCTTTAATCTCGATGAATGATTGACGTTTGGCAGTGATTATGCAGATAATCCAGTGCAGAAGCCACATCTATAGCTATGTTTAGCCTTTGAGTAAACTTCAAGATCCTCCTCAGCTGGTCATGACCATCTTTGTGTAACCACTTCTCTAGACTTCCATTGGGCATGTACTCGTAAGCTAGAGCTTTAAAATCATCACCCTTAAAATCAATGCTTGAGCAACAAGTTATGATCTTAACAAGATTCCGATGCCTAATGCTTCTCAAGGCTTCGCATTCAGCCATGAAGCTCTTTAGAGCTCCTAGTTGTTGAAGGTTGAAGACTTTTACTGCTGCCATAGTTCCAACACGATCTAGAAGCCCCTTATATACAGCGCCAAAACTTCCGGTGCCAACCAAATTGGCAGAAGAGAACCCATCTGTTGCTTTAAAGAGTTCCCCGTAAGATACGTTCACAAAAAGATCCTTCGTAGAAGGCACAACAACAGCAATAGGCTTCCTTCTTGACTTTCTTACCCGATAAAGAGCCGCAAAGAAACACGATAAAGAAAAGAGACACAGGGCAACACCAATTATCAAGAATTTTACTTTTGAAGCAAGAGGCTTTCTCCGTTTCTTGGAAGCTTGGCTAGGGCACGGATGCAATTTTAATTCTTGAATACCCCCACAAAGCTTACTATTTCCAAGCACTGAAACTTGACTGGCATTTCCAAATACCCCTTGTTTTGGTAATTCACTCTCAAAATCATTGAAGGATAGATTTAGATACTCTAAAGAAAGCTTCTCGAGGTATTTTGGAATCTCCCCAGAAAAATTGTTGCGTGAAAGATCCAGGATTCGAACGCCTCTTAGAGTACTAAATGTTGGAGGAATTGATCCTTGAAAGAAGTTTCCATCCAACAAGAGATACTCTAGGCTGAGACAATTGCCTAGCGAGCTTGGAATTTCACCTGACAATTTGTTATCTGAAACATTCAATACCGAGAGGGTTTTCAAGTAACCGACTTCCAGTGGCAGACTACCGGTGAAAGAGTTATTTTCAACTCTAAGTTCAATCAAAGATGGAAAGCTGAAAAGTTGCTTGGGTAAGCTACCGCTGAAGTTATTATTATCGAGGGATATCAATTGCAGGTTTGTGCAATTAGCAAGAGTTGAAGGTATGCTTTGTTGGTGGATATTGATGTTGGCTTTGCTAAGCCCTTAGAGAAATGTGTGCGCAAATTGGTGGCCTAACAGGATCTGAACAGTTGGTTGGCTATACTAAGCCTGGAACCAAAACAAACACAAAGAAAGAAAGATACAACTCTTTTCAAAGAAAATACTTCTTATTGCATTACAATGCTTTCTAGCCTCTACTTGGCTCTTCTAGCTCCTCTTGCTCTCACTCACTCTCTTTTTCTCATACTTACAAATGGCTCATGCCACCTTCTTTTATAGTGCTTTGAAAAACACTTAATTCCTAAGTCTCTTGGCCCTTAAGTCTCTTAGCCTCCAAGACTCTTAACTCTTAAGTCCCTTAGCCTCTAAGACTTTTAGCTATTAAGTCTCTTAGTCACTAAGACTCTTAGCTATTAAGTCTCTTAGTCACTAAGACTCTTGGCTCTTAAGTAAAAGCTGGTTTTGTTTACATATTCCAACACTCCCCTTTAAACCAAAACCGGCTTCATTCTGAGCATCGACCTTAGTCGTCTGAATGTATCAGTTGGTAATGCCTTCGTGAAAATATCTGCCACTTGTTCAGTAGTATGACAGTACTCTAATTTCACCGATTTCTGTTTCACATGATCTCTCAGAAAACGATACCTGGTATCGATGTGTTTGCTCCTTCCATGTTGTACTGGATTTTTGGCAAGTTCGATTGCAGACTTGTTATCCACGTATATGATTGTGGATTCCTCTTGCGGATGCTTCAGCTCCTTTAGCAGGTTCTTCAACCAAATTGCTTCACACACTGTGGACGATGCTGCCACGTACTCAGCTTCACATGTAGATAAGGCGACGATGCTTTGCTTCTTCGAGTTCCATGTGAATGCCGTTGAACCAAGATAGAACACATACCCTGTGGTGCTTTTCCTTTCATCTTGATCACCTCCCCAATCACTGTCTGAATATCCATACAACATTGCTTCATCATTGTATGGATAAAAGAGGCCGAATTCCACGGTTCCTTTAACATACCTAAGGATTCTTTTTGCAGCGAGCCAGTGTGTTTCTTTTAGCGCTTCCATGTACCTACTTAAAAACCCAACACTGTAGACGATATCTGGCCTAGTGATTGTGAGGTATCTGAGACTTCCAATCAGACTCTTGAATAGAGTTGAGTCCACGCTTCTTCCTTTTCCTTCTTTTGTCAGCTTCAGGCCTGTTGCTACAGGCGTATTCACAGCATTGCAATCGGTCATCTTGAACTTTTCAAGAAGTTCCTTTGCATATTTCTTCTGAGATATGTGGATGCCGTCAAGTTGTTGCTTCACCTCGATACCCAAAAAGAAGGACATAAGTCCGCCATCGGTCATTTCGAATTCTTTGAACATGGCCATCTTGAATTCATCAAACATTGACTGGATGTTTCCTGTAAACAACAGGTCATCCACATATAGGCATGCAATTAGTATATCTCCATGAGCATTCTTCTTGATGTAGACTGCATGCTCATATGGGCATTGGTCGAAGCCGTTTTCTTGAAGATAGTTGTTGATACGTGCATTCCAAGCACGTGGAGCCTGCTTCAACCCATAGAGAGCTTTCTTCAGCCGATACACTTTGTGTTCCTTCCCTTGCACAACAAAGCCTTCAGGTTGGTCAACATAAACCTCTTCTTCAAGTATTCCATTCAGGAATACGGATTTCACATCCAGTTGGTAGATCATCCAACTGTGATGGGCTGCAAGGGAGATTATCATTCTCACAGTATCAAGACGGGCAACAGGAGCGAAGACTTCTTCATAGTCCACGCCATACTTTTGTTTGTAGCCTTTAGCCACGAGCCTTGCTTTATATCGATCAATCTCTCCATCAGCTGTACGCTTGATCTTATATACCCATTTGACACCAATAGTTCTTTGGCCTTGAGGAAGCATAGTCAGCTCCCAAGTGTCATTCTTCTCAATGGCATGAATTTCTTCTTTCATGGCAATTCTCCAACATTCTTCCTTTATAGCCTCCTGGAATGTGAGGGGCTCATGATCTGCGTACAGGCAGAAAAGATTGACTTCTTCTGTTTGCTCGTAGATTTCTTCTAAACTCCTCATTTTGATAGGAGTCATGGATGAGGATAAACCGGCTGAACTTTGAGCTGATGAGGTACTTCCTGGAGAGATGAAATGTCCTTCTGGACATCTGCGAACTGAAGATGTGGCCGGAGAGGGTGTTGCGGCTGTCTGCTCCTGACTTTCAAGTTTTTCTTCTTGTTCTTCTACCTCGAACCAATTTTCTTTGGCAGTTTCTTCTTCATTTCATTTCCACGTATCTTCCTCGTTGAAGATCACATCTCTACTTACCACTACTTTGTTAGTTAGTGGATTGTAGAGTTTGTAAGCTTTGGATTCTTCACTGTATCCAATGAAGATGCACTTCTCGCCACGATCATCGAGCTTCTTTCTTTTCGCCTTTGGTACTTGAGCGTATGCAACACACCCAAAGATTCTTAGGTGAGCCACGCTTGGTTTGTAGCCACTCCATGCTTCCTGTGGTGTCATGTTCCTGACACTTTTCGTAGGGCACCGATTGAGTAGATAGGCAGTACAAGCAACCGCCTCTGCCCAGAAATTCTTTGGCAGTCCTTTTTCTTTCAGCATGGTCCTTGTCATGTCGAGAATAGTGCGATTTTTTCTTTCTACTATGCCATTCTGTTGTGGTGTGTAGGCTGCTGTAAACTGCTGCTTGATGCCCTGTTCACTGCAATAGTCTCTAAATGCATTTGAGGTGTACTCTCTACCTCTGTCAGATCTGAGTACTTTGATCTTGTAGCTACTTTCAACTTCAACTCGAGCTTTGAAATTTTTGAAGATAGTGAAGGCAGTAGCTTTCTCTTTGAGATAGTACACCCATAACTTTCTGCTGAAATCATCAATGAAGGTAATAAAGTATTTATTACCTCCAAGAGAGGGTGTCTCTAATGGTCCACAAATGTCTGTGTGAACCAACTGTAATGGCTCTTTTGCTCTTCGTGACACTCCACTTGGAAATGAGTTTCTTTGTTGCTTGCCAAGTGTGCACGCCTCACACACATGTTTTGGAGCTTCAATGGATGGCAAGCCATGTACCATGTTTGATGAAGATAATAGCTTTAGGCCACTGAAATGAAGATGCCCAAAGCGAAGATGCCATCTCCACGATTCATTCTTTACAAGACTATAAAGGCACTTCTCAAGTCTTGTGTTGATATGGAGCGGGAACATGCGATTCTTTGCTATTTGGACTTGTGCGATAAGTCTCCCATGCGCATCTCTCAAAGAAAGATTGAAGTTCTCCATGTGTATGACATACCCCTTTTCAAGGAGTTGGCCAATGCTGAGTATGTTACTTTTCATGTTGGGTACATAATACACATTGGAGATGTAATTTGGTGCGCCATTCTTTTGATAAATTTTGATTTTTCCTTTACCTTTCACGGGTACCTTTGATGAGTCACCAAAACTCACATTACCATGAACATCTTCTGTGAGTTCCACAAAAAGTTCTTTGTTGCCGCACATATGGTTGCTTGCACCAGTGTCGAGATACCATATGTCTGGTCGATCACACGCCTTTTCTTGTGCAAGAAAAAGTGTGAAGTTCTCATTTTCATGGTGTGATGCTTCGGCATAGTTGGATCGTTCATCGTGATCTACTTTGCTCTAACAATCAGAGGCATAGTGGCCGATCTTGCCACAATTGTAGCATTGAACATTTCTTGTATTTCCACGACTACGCATGGATCTGCCTCTACCAGTTCCTCTTCCACGGAAATTGGTATTGTTTTGTTGATTTTGTGCATGGCTTTGATGATATCCACGCCTTCCGCCTCTTGCACGATTGCTATCGGTGCGGCCACCGCGTTGAAAATTTCCACGGCCTATCTTCTGTTCATTTAGAGTCAACCTTGACTCCAATGCTTGCTCCAAAGCCATGGAACCAGTAATCTTTTGCATTCGTTGCTCATGAACTTGCAACGATCCTATCAACTCTTCAATGGAGAGCTTTTCAAGATCCTTTAATTCTTCAATGGCCACAACCACATGTTCAAACTTGGTTGTGAGGGATCGAAGCACCTTTTCGATGACCCGAATGTCCTCGATCTTTTCACCATTTCTTTTCAAATTATTAACGACTACAAGTAATCTTGAGAAGTGGTCGGAAATGCACTCACCTTCCTTCATGTGTGCGACCTCAAACTCGGCTCTATGAGCTTGTAGGCGAACCCGTTTCACACGATCAATGCCGTTGAAAATGGTGCTAAGGATCTCCCATGCTTGTTTGCTAGATGTCGCTTCGGCGATCTTTTCAAAGGTTGAATCATCCATCCCTTGATAGAGAATGAATAAAGCCTTCTTGTCTTTCTTCCTTTGATCTTTAAGAGCGGCCTTTTGCTCGGTGTTGTAGGCAGCTTCTTGCTCCGTAGTGGGTTCTACATACCCATCGGTGACGATCTCCCATAGATCTTGTGACCCGAATAACGCCTTCATCTGGATGCACCAATTTTCATAGTTGTCCTTTGATCAACCTTGGAATCTGCGGCTGGATTGTGGTGGCCATCTTTTCACGACCAAAGCTCTGATACCAGTTTGTTGGTGGATATTGATGTTGGCTTTGCTAAGCCCTTAGAGAAATGTGTGCGTAAATTGGTGGCCTAACAGGATCTGAACAGTTGGTTGGCTATACGAAGCCTGGAACCAAAACAAACACAAAGAAAGAAAGATACAACTATTTTCAAAGAAAATACTTCTTATTGCATTACAATGCTTTCTAGCCTCTACTTGGCTCTTCTAGCTCCTCTTGCTCTCACTCACTCTCTTTTTCTCATACTTACAAATGGCTCATGCCACCTTCTTTTATAGTGCTTTGAAAAACACTTAACTCCTAAGTCTCTTGGCCCTTAAGTCTCTTAGCCTCCAAGACTCTTAACTCTTAAGTCTCTTAGTCACTAAGACTCTTAGCTATTAAGTCTCTTAGTCACTAAGACTCTTAGCTCCTAAGTAAAAGCTGGTTTTGTTTACATATTCCAACATGCTTCCCGATAGAATGTTTTCATATAAAAAGAGTTTGTACAATCGGGATATGTTGCCCAAGGAAGACGGAATTTGCCCTGATAATTCATTTGTACCTAAGTAAAGTTCCTCCAACTTGTTAAGCTTCCCAACACCGATGGGAACAGTACCTGTCAATAAGTTCTGCTCCATACCTAATGATGTTAAGCCGACAAGATTCTGAATCCCTGATGGGATGCTTCCGAGTATCCTGTTACTCCCTAACATAAGTCTTGTCAACTGTGTAGAAAGATTTAGCTATGGAGTCCGGCAACGAACCACTGAGATGATTTTTGCCTAACTCCAGGACTTGTAAGCTACTGCAATTGGTCAAAGAATGTAGAAAAATCAAGTCATGAGCTTTCCCAATTCCAAGTTCATTACCCCACAAACTTAACACGTAGAGATCCTTTAGGTTTCCAAAATTCATAGGCACGGATCCACTAAAACTATTTTCTACAAGGTCAATAATTACAAGTCCTGAAGCATTGGATAATGAAACTGGTATGGGTCCTGTGAATTGGTTTGCTCCGGCATAAAGCTTTTGGAGATTAGGAAGAATGAGGCCCAAGTTACGTGGAAGGATTCCATGCAATCTGTTCGACCCCACGTCCAAATTGTTAATAGAGGAGAGATTGTACAGTTAGGACGGAATCCTAACTGACAGTTCATTGTCATAAATGCCAAGAGTCTCTAAGCTTGCCAACCGACCAAGGTCGTCTGGAATGCTGCCCTTCAGACTATTCACTGACAGATAAAGGGAAGTGAGAGATGAAAAGTTTCCCAGTGAAGGTGGTATGCTTCTTGTAAGATTGTTGATACCAAGGTCCAAATAGGTGAGTTTCATTAGAGAACCAAGCTCAGTTGGAATCCCCCCTGCAAGCTTGCTCCGGTAAAGATCAAGGGTTTTGAGTTTCGAACAGTATGTCAGATTTGCCGGAATTTCTCCAGTGAATGTATTATTGTCCAGTCTGAGAAACCGCAAGCGGAACAAACGGCCAATCTCTTCAGGAATAGGCCCGTTGAAGCTGTTGTTTGCAAGATCGATTGTCCTGAGGAAGGTGAGGTTCCCTATGAAGGGAGATATGGGGCCCACCAATTTCTGGTGTGTGAGGATCAAAGCGATGACCCTTTGAGGATGCCGACGACCACCGCATGTGACACCTTGCCAGTGACAGAAGTGGAGAGTATGGTTCCAATGTGAATCTAAATACTGAATGCGGAATAATCGGATCGTCTATGCATCGATTAATGGAGATTCCATACTGTAATCTTAAAGCCATACCATGGGAAGACATTCCCGATGCCGCCGTGTTGCCGAGAAGAACTCTTGGTCTTCCGCACCTAACACCTTTAGGAGAACCTCTCAATGGGGACTAGGGTTTTCTCTTGTATGTTGGTGAGGGGACCAAGACGTATATTTATAGGAAAGAGGGCCAGAGAAGCTTACCCATCACACTTCTCTCCTCTAGGGTCTCCACACCGTAGGTTTCCATATCTGGCTTAACAACCGCGCATAGGGACTACGGTTCAAGCGTCCCGCCCCAAACCTATTTGCAATGATCACAACTGTAGTGGGGCCCACTGAATCGCTCAATCTGAATAATCCAACGGTCATGATCTAAACTGATGATCATGTGTGGCCCACCCAATGGAGTCTTACATTCTCCCACTTGGGCTACACTGATCACCAAAAGAAAACAAAACATTTTATTTTATTTTGTGAAAAGCATTTCATAAAACATGTTTGTTTCAAAAGTTCCTAATGGGCGCCCTACTGATTTCAAAATAATACCGTTGGATGATTATGAGCAACGCTTGTCAGATCCGGTCCATCAAGACCACTGATATTGAATCATGGTAGTCAACACAAAATTTCATATTTTCGAAGTGTGACGAATCACGATCACAAATACCAATAGCCTTAACGACATGGATCAATGATATGGGGTGTGGTATGAAGATTACACGTCTCATGTGATCATACGTGTTTATCTTCAAGTGGTCCTACTGAACGTGTCTCCAAGACACAAACCAAAGTCTTGCTTACTCAAAACTGAATGTGCACACTGAAGGAGAAGCAAGATATAAACTGAAAAAACAGAATCATCAATGCATAAAAGATATCTCAAAAAATGTCTGGACATAATCGGATCATACATGAAAACTCCCACTACTGAAATACATCCTTGGGATCAACAACTCCCATAGATGTCACATGCTCCTTAAAGAGCGTGATAGGAAGGCCTTTAGTGAGAGGATCCGCTATCATCTGCCTTGTGCCGATGAGTTCCACAGACACTTGACGATTCTGAACTCTCTCCTTCACAACAAGATATTTGATGTCAATGTGCTTTGACCTCGATGAATGCTTGTTGTTGTTGGAGAAGTTAACTGCAGCTGAACTATCACAATAGATTTTCAATGGTTTCGGGATCATCTGCACAACCCGTAAACCAGAGAAAAAGCTCTGAAGCCAGACCGCCTGATTCGTGGCTTCAGGACAAGCTACATACTCTGCTTCCATGGTAGATGATGCCGTAATTGACTGTTTCACGCTTTTCCATGATACGGCTCCACCAACCATCATGAATACATAGCCCGAGGTGGACTTCTTGCTGTCGAGACAACCAGCAAAATATGCATCTGTATATCCTACCAACTCCAAATGGTCGGATCTCCTGTATGTGAGCTCGAAGTCCTTTGTCCTTTGCAGGTAGCGCAACACTTTCTTTACAGCTATCCAATGATTCATTCCTGGATTGCTAAGGTACCTGCCCAACGTTCAAACCACAAAAGCAATATCTGGACGCGTACAGACCTGAGCATACATGATGCTCCCTACTGCTGACGCATACGGAATAGCTTTCATCTTGTCCTTCTCTAGGTCATTCTTAGGACACTGAAATTGACCAAACTTGTCACCTTTTACAATAGGTGCTTGGCCAGGAGCACAACCTTGCATGCCAAACCTTTCGAGAACCCTATCAATATAAGCCCTCTGCGACAAGCCAAGTAGTCCACGTGATCTATCCCGGCTAATCTGATTGCCGATGACAAAGGAAGCATCACCAAGATCTTTCATTTCAAAATTTTGAGATAGAAATTTCTTAGTCTCACGCAACAATCCAATATCACTACTGGCCAATAAAATGTTATCAACATACAAGACCAAAATGATAAACTTACTCCCACTGATTTTCACATATATGCACTCATCCGCAGTGTTTTCAATGAAACCATATGAGGAAACAACTTCATGAAACTTTAGGTACCACTGTCGTGATGCCTGTTTCAACCCATAAATGGACTTCTTAAGTTTGCAGACCAGATGTTCTGAGCCTTTGGCTTTAAAACCTTCTGGCTGCAACATATATACGTTCTCCATTAGATCTCCATTGAGAAACGCAGTTTTTACGTCCATTTGATGTAGCTCTAAATCCATATGAGCCACAAGAGCCATAATGATCCTAAAGGAGTCTTTCTTAGATACAGGTGAGAAAGTCTCCTTAAAGTCAATGCCCTCACGCTGAGTGAAACCCTTTGCAACTAGCCTGGCTTTATACCTTTCGATATTGCCCTTAGAGTCCCGTTTGGTTTTAAATACCCATTTGCAACCAATCGGCCTAATCCCTTCAAGCAATTCAACAAGGTCCCAAACTTTGTTGTCCTTCATGGATTTCAATTCATCCTTCATGGCATCGAACCAATGAGAAGAATCCGCACTTTGTTCGACCTGTGAAAGGGATACAGGATCCTTTTCAACCCCAATGTCAAACTCATGCTCCTGCAAATAGACGATGTAATCATCTGGTATTGCAGATCTTCTCTCTCTATGTGATCGTCTTAATGGCTCATTATTCTGAATTGGGTTTTCCATTTCTTTATCAGTGGGTTGTATTTGAGGTTGTACATGGTTGTCCATAGGGATCTCAGGGTCCACTGCTGGACGGACAACCATGCTACTCTGAATGATTGTGGTGGGAATCACAATCCGCTCTTCCTCAAATACAATATCTCTTAAATTTGTGCTCCCACTATCTTCAGTGTTCTCAATAAACCTAGCATTCCCAGTCTCAATGACTCTCATGGAATGTGATGGACAATAAAATCTGAATCCTTTTGACTTTTCTGGGTATCCAATAAAGAAGCAACTAACATTTCTAGGGTCAAGTTTTCTTTCATGCGGGTTATACGGTTTGGCTTCTGCAGGACAACCCCATACATGAAAATATCGTAGACTAGGCTTTCGCCCTGTCCACAATTCATATGGAGTTTTCATTACAGCCTTACTTGGGACCCTATTAAGGATATGCACAGCTGTTTTCAACGCATCACCCCACAAAGATTCTGGCAACGTAGAATTACTAATCATAGATCGCACCATGTCCTTTAGGGTGCGATTACGCCTTTCCGCTACACCATTCTGCTCTGGAGTACCAGGCATGGTGTACTGGGCGACGATGCCACAATCTTATAGGTATCTAGCGAATGGACTTGGATTACGCCCAGATTCGTCATACCTTCTAGTGCCCTAGTGCAGCCTGGCTGTGGTCCGAGCGTGGGTTGTCATCCGGGTCCCGTTGGGATCGGTCGGGCTTTGAAAATAGCGCTCCAGTTGGTAGGGCCTGGGTGAGGTTAGTCCCACATCGGATGGATGAGCGCCTTGGATCCGGGCTATATGTGGAATTCTCACCATATGGATACAACGCGTTTTGGGGGCAACCCCGAGAACAAAGCTGTGAGGCCTTTGGCCAAAGCGGACAATATTGTGTCCTTGGGTGGGGGCGTTACAAATGGTATCAGAGCCGAGGGCGGCTCTGCCCTGAGGGTGGGGGATTCTAGCGCCCCAGTGCAGCCTGGCTGTGGTCCGAGCGTGGGTTGTCATCCGGGTCCCGTTGGGATCGGTCGGGCTTCGAAAATAGCGCTCCAGTTGGTAGGGCCTGGGTGAGGTTAGTCCCACATCGGATGGATGAGCGCCTTGGATCCGGGCTATATGTGGAATTCTCACCATATGGATACAACGCGTTTTGGGGGCAACCCCGAGAACAAAGCTGTGAGGCCTTTGGCCAAAGCGGACAATATTGTGTCCTTGGGTGGGGGCGTTACAAATGGTATCAGAGCCGAGGGCGGCTCTGCCCTGAGGGTGGGGGATTCTAGCGCCCCAGTGCAGCCTGGCTGTGGTCCGAGCGTGGGTTGTCATCCGGGTCCCGTTGGGATCGGTCGGGCTTCGAAAATAGCGCTCCAGTTGGTAGGGCCTGGGTGAGGTTAGTCCCACATCGGATGGATGAGCGCCTTGGATCCGGGCTATATGTGGAGTTCTCACCATATGGATACAACGCGTTTTGGGGGCAACCCCGAGAACAAAGCCGTGAGGCCTTTGGCCAAAGCGGACAATATTGTGTCCTTGGGTGGGGGCGTTACATACCTTCCGTAGTACTCACCACCACGGTCGGATTTAACGACTTTGATCTTCCTGTCGAGTTGATTCTCGACTTCAGCCTTATAGATCTTAAATGTATCCAGGGCGTCTGATTTTTCGTTAATAAGGTATAAGTACCCATAACGAGAGTAGTCATCTATAAAAGTGATAAAATACTTCTGCCCATTCCAGGATGCTGTAGGGAACGGTCCGCAGATGTCTGTATGAATCACTTCTAAGAGTCCTACGCTCCTAGTGGCACCCTTTTTCCTTATTCTAGTCTGTTTACCTTTAATACAATCAATACAAACCCCAAAGTCTGAAAAGTCTAGGGAGTGAAGAATTCCTTCACGTACAAGCCTTTCCAATCTCTCACGAGAGATATGGCCTAATCGCCTGTGCCATAGCATGGAGGAATTCTTACAATCTAAACTTCGTTTGATGCCTTTAGTGTTTCCATGTGATGAGTTAACGCTGTATACATGTGAAACATCCAAATCTAGCTGATAAAGGTTATTAACTAAAGTACCAGAACCAATCACAACTGAATCATAGTAAATGCTTAATTTTCCATTTGCAAATTTAAACTCATAACCAAATTTGTCCAAACGAGAAATGGAAACCAAATTGCGCCTTATAGAAGGCACACAAACAGTATCTACTAGATCAAGAAAGTGTCCTGACGATAACCTAAGCCTACAGACTCCAATAGCTTCCACGTTTGCTCTAATGCCGTTCCCCATATAGACTGATCTCTCTGCATCAGTTGGCGTCCGGCTTTGGAGCATATCCTGCATGGAATTACAAATGTGAATAGTTGCACCAGAATCTATCCACTAGGAGTCTGTGGACATATCAGCTAAATTTGATTCAAAACAGACTAAAATATGGTCTTTACCCTTAGAAACGAGCCATGCTTTAAAATCTTCACAATCCTTCTTCTGATGACCAGGCTTCTTGTAGAAGAAGCAGCCATCATTAGGACCCTTCTTTTTCTTCTTAAATGTCTTTCCAGACTTAGGCTGATTGCCACCCGCAGGACCCGTAGAACCTTTCCCTGAAGTGTGCTTTCTTTTCTTATTTCCTTTTCGTCCTTGACCAGATGTCACTAGGTGTGCACTTTGTGTCTTGCTCGACCTTCTGAGTCTCTCTTCCTCTTGAACACACTGAGATATCAGTTCGTTCAATGTCCACTTTTCCTTTTGAGTATTGTAGCTGATTTGGAATTGACTGAATTGTGGAGGGAGGGAGTTCAGAACCAAGAAAATCAGGAGTTCATCCTTAATCTTAAGGTCTAATGCGCGGATTTTAGCCACCACATCAGACAATCCACCAATGTACTCCCTGATATTTCCTTGACCGTTATAGGTAGCCTGAGTCACTTTATGTAAAAGTGAACTCAGCTCAGCTTTATCCGATTTCTGAAATCGTTTTCCTATTTCAGTCAGGAAATCTTTAGGTTTCTCAGTATCGGGCATGACACCCTGCATGGTCTTAGAAATCGAGTTCTTTATGATCTTGAGACACATCTTATTTGACTTGGTCCAGGCCTTGTAGTGAGCCTTTGCTGAATCCGTACTAGAATCAGTTGGAGTAGGAGGCTCTACTTCCTCCAGGGCCAGATCCAAGTCCATGCAACCTAGGACTATTTCAACGGACGACTTCCATTTGGAATAGTTGGACCCAGTAAGCAAAGGTATGGAATTGAATTGTGTTGGAATATTGGAAACAGTCATAGCTGGACATTCAAAGCATAAAACTCACATTAATAATCAAGTCCCTTATAACAATGCATGAACATAAACCACAAATATCATGCATGTATGAACATTCGATTGATTTTGGGCCTTCAATCAAATGACCCAGAATGATGATGGGCCATAATCATCAAAATCTGGCAAGAGCCCAGCGTATCATCACAATTCCTCCTTTGGGCGAAATTGTAACATACAGGAGGCTCTACTGAATCATGAAGCTGACCAATGTTGGTGAAATAAATCTAAGACGTCCATCACCTTTGGGTGAAATGAATCTCTCAGACCTATATCACCATCACCAATCACTTCATTCCGCTCACATTCAGCCAAACGATGATACTTCTTTGTTCTGACCACCGCTGTCTGGCTATGAACGCAACTGAATGCAATCATATAATGGAGGGTTACTGAATTCCAAGTACAGAAGTCTAGAAGTAGAAATCTTTGCCAATTGAGGTCACTTTGGTGGCTAACTCAATAAGCTCCAATCCCCACTTCCAGACCCAAGGATTGCTAAATGGTTCTGCCCATAACGAAGCATACTGCAGAAGTTCTGATTTGGCCTAAATATGACTGATGTTGACCGCTCGTATACTCAAACATATTCTAAAGGAATGGTTGGTTTAATTTCTTAATGGTCAACAACTAAATGTCAGTCTCAAACACATGGGTAATGGCCCTATTTTAGGCCAAATTAGAGCTTAGCCATGAATAACCATCTTCTGTAAATTACCTCGCCCATCCATTAAGTAAAACACACCAATAATCAATATTATGGGTTTTACTTGTACGGAAGAGATGAGCCGAGTAATTATAATTTTAATGTATAACATTATCATCTAAGGGCATTGGGCCCAAAGATAGCTTGCAAGTTGACCCTGAATGTCATCAAAATGGGCCCTGAAGTGGGTCCTGTGATCTGCCCAAAACAACCATTAAGGTGGGCCTGAGAACTGCCCAACCGAGCCCATAAACAGGTTCAATAATACAAGGATGTGCGGGCCCACGTCCGTAAGAAATCCACTGTATACCCACAACAACTAGGGTGCAGTTTTTCTTATTCATTGCCAGAACCAGGCCCCCAAAGCATAGCCCAAAACCCGTTATCTTAAAGCCCAAAACTGCAGGCCCATCTGAACATGCCCAAAACAGCAGCTGCTATCTCTGTTCTCCAAAATCCCAGCCGCCTCCGCCACGGCAGAGTTTCACCTGCAATCGAAAGAGCAGATGCTTCCTCAAGAACCTGTACATGATCTGAGGAGACTAGGATCTTCCTGCACAAGCAGGAACCTGTACATGTGGGGCCCACAGTTCCATGATTCAAAGCTCCAACATCAACGCGAGATGCTCCGGAAATCTCCCAGATTGATAGATCTTAACCATTCAATATCTTAACCTTCTTCCATCGAATGAGAACCTTCGTTGTATTTTGTTCTCTCTCCTGTCCATCTATTTGGAAGCACCATATCCTACGGTTGCGATCTTCGACGACCCCATCCACAGTGGGACCCATTCGGATCACCAAACCATGGGTCCTACACAGCATTCATTTGTTACCAGACCATACGTTTGTTGATAAGTGAGCTGATAATCCCTCCTAATTCTGTTCCTCTGGTTCAATCTGCCTATACGATGATCTTACCTTCAGGTTTGATTTTCAGATGATTATCACCATCCATCACTTTCAAGCGATATCGCCGCATTTGTTCTTTTCTCTCTACTGATTATCAGAACTTCATCTGGGTTTGAATCCTATTGAAAGGTCTACTAGAGATTAGAAAACAAGATGTTTGTTTTGTCCATTTGAGGTGATCGAAAAATAAAGAAATGGTTGGTATATTCAAGAAAAATACATAATTACCATTCTCAATTCATCCTATTTCATCAGATCCGGGATGTGATATGGTTTCGAAGGATGAACTAGATGCTAAGATGGTCTTCTTTTTGCAGATCGCAAGCCAAACTGCAACAGTCCTGGGGCTGCTTGTTTCGATCCTCGCTTCATCGGCGGAGACGGCATTGTCTTCTACTTCCATGGCAGGAGTGATGAGCATTTCAGCCTAGTCTCCAACACCAACTTCCAAATCAATGCCCATTTCATCGGCCTCCGGCCCACTGGAAGATCTCGAGACTACACATGGATACAAGCGCTAGCTAGGAATCATGTTCGGTTCCCATAAATTCACTCTAGAAGCCAAACGGACTGCGAGATGAATGACGAGGTGGACCATCTCCAGTTCTCTTACAACGGGGAGCCATTGATTATACCTGAAAGCCATCTCTCCGAGTGGAAGTCCACGGACGATCATCTGACAGTGGAGAGGACAGCAAGCAGAAACAGCGTCACCATCACTCTCACAGAAATTGCAGAGATTTCTGTAAATGTGGTCCCAGTGACTGAGGAAGACAATCGGGTCCACAACTACCAGATCCCGTCCGATGACTGTTTTGCGCACTTAGAAGTGCAGTTCAGATTCTCTGACCTTTCTCCAAAAGTCGATGGTGTTATTGGACGAACATACAGGCCGGACTATCAGAACCCAGCGAAGCCAGGAGTGGCGATGCCGGTGGTCGGCGGGGAGGACGAGCACAGGACTTCAGTGCTCCTCTCCTCAGACTGCAGATCTTGCATTTTCTCTCCTGCTGAGGGTGCAGCAAGAAATGGATGGACAGTGTGGATCTAATAAATTCATCATGATGGCCCCATGGAAGTTCCACATTTCAACCGGTTTTCTTCTCTCCAAGCGAGCAGGAAAATTTATGCACGCCCATGATGATTTATTTCCGAGATCCACACCGTCCATATACTTTTTCAGATCTTTTTAGGTTACAAGCCTAAAAACAAGGCAAATCAAAAGCTCAAGTGGAACACCATAAGAAACAATGGAATTGATGCTACCGTTGAAAACTTCTTTTGGCCACACACAGCTCTGATCAAGCAGATATTTGTGTTGTACCTTCATCTAGTAATGGGTGGCCTTATTAACAGGTTAGATGTTGGATAAGCCTCACACTTAGCCCTAGGAAGGTTTCAACCACAGTTTGTGTAATCTCCATTGCTTTCTTTGGTGTGGTCCACTTGAGCTTTGGATGTACCTCATTTTTGGAATCAAGCTCTCAACCTATTTGAAAAAATTGATGGATGATGTGAATGTAATACAAAGGTCATGGTGAGGGGCGGCGAAGTTTCTCACGTTACTCGTTGTGCTATGTAGTAGGCAATGTATCGGGAAGAGAGAAATTCCGGTTATTGGGTAAAGACGCGACGGCACTGCAATTTCCTTTCCTTTCAACACAATCCAGCACACGGAAATCCAGCGCCGTGACTTCACATCTCATTATGCGGATTCATTCCCTCTCTCGGAAATGGATTGCGCACTACACAACCCCACTTTACCATGTTTAATTTATTTGGCATCCACCATTATTCATGTGTTAGATCCACACCGTCCATTAATTTTTTCAGATTATTCTAGATCAAGAGCCCAAAAACCAGATACATCCAAAGCTCAAGTGGACCACAGCGTAGAAAGAAGCAGGGATTGCGCGACTAGAGTTGAAACTTTACTAAGGTCCACTAAGAGGTTTTTTTGCCATCTAACATCTTCATAAAGGTCACACAGAATTGGATGAAGGGAAAACACAAATATCAGCCTGATGAGAGCCTTCTGTGGCCCCTAAAAGCTTTCAACAGTAGGTGTCCAATTCCCACTGTTTCCTGTAGTATGGCCCACTTGAGCCTTGGATCTACCTCTTTTTTATTTCATGTATTAAATGGTATGAAAAAATGGATGGACGGTGTGGATCTAATACATACATCATGGTAGGGTCCACAGATGTTCCACATGTCAACGCTGCCCTTTTTTTTCTCTTCATCTAGCAGCAAAACTTCCTCATGTGTGAAATTTACATGTGGGCCATACGATGATGTATTTGTTAGATCTCCATTGTCCATCCATTTTTCAGATCATTCCACAAAACGGTCCTAAAAACAAGGAAGATCCAAAGCTCAAGTGGACCACACCATGAATTGATGCTACCATGCGCGTTGAAACTTCTTGGTACCACATACGGCTCTTATCAAGCTGGTATTTGTGTTTTACATTCATCCAGGTATGGGGTGACCTTATGACCAGGTTAGATGGCAAATAAGCCTCAGGGATTAGTATTAAGAAGGTTTCAATGGTAGTTTGTTCAATCCTCATTGCTTTATGTGGTGTGGTCCACTTGAGCTTTGGATGTATCTCATTTTTCTGATCAGGATCTAAAATTATGTGGAAAATTTGATGGACTGTTTGGATCGAACAACAAAATCATGGTGACCCGGATAACTTCCACACGTTAAAAATTATGTCGGTAGTAGGCAATCTATCCGGAAGAGAGAAATATTCCCACTTATCTTGCGAGCTGGATTCATCAGAGATGACGTGGACCAATGCTGGCACTCGACTTTGCTGTGCTTTCAGCATAGACAATCTGCACTCTTTACAAAATGAAGCAATTTAAAGGTTAAGTGGACCACACCACAGGAAACCGTGGGGATTACTTTGTAGGACCCATCTTAATGCTTATTTGCCACCCAACCTGTTCATACTGTCACCTAGACCTGGATGAAGGGAAACATGAATATCAGCTTGATCTAAAACTTTTGTGGCCGCCTAGAAATTTTTAACGGTGGGGTGTTCAATCACCATCATTTCATGTGGTGTGGTCCACTTGAACTTTGGATTTGCTTCCATTTTGGACTCATGCCTAGCAAAACAGATGGACGGTGTTGATGGAAAACACATACACCACCCTTGACCCCAAAACGTTGCCACCAGGCAAAAGGGTTTTGAAAACAAGTATCACATCGATATTGAGGTAGCCTCGTTTCAACACTGAGGTCATGGTATTGATTCCCATAGTGGGGGTGGCTAACATTGTGATGTGACTAACAAGGTGGGTGTGTGTACTAATGGGGTGTGTGAACTAACTCATAAAAAAAATAAAAAAAATAAATAATGTATCACATCAATACAAAGCATAAGCTAGGAACGAGTCCCAAACATCACAAGCAGTCTCTGGTCGATTAACCACCTGCCATGCATCATAAGCAATATTACAACACCAAAAGTAGCCTTCAGGGCACTCGTCACCCCATCAACTTTTTCAGTCCAACTAGTGGTCCAAATAACTGACATTGGATTGCAATGAGCATGCTTGCGGTTGGCTCATGCCTATTCAAAATATTGATTATGTCTGGCCCAGCCTTCATCATTCCATAGATTTAACATCAATATCTGTCTTACTTACAAAGATGTATAAGTAATGATGATACAATATTTTGGATCATACAATTTTTTTCCTTTTCTTTTCTTTTCTTTCTTTCTTTCTACTTTGTATGTGTGTGTGTATGCGCGCGCGTACGCCAAATCTATCATGGGACTCATTGGATGAATGCTTTGTCGGACTAATATCAAGTTGAAAGTTGGTAGTCCAACAACTAAACTAGTTCCTTAAAATTGAAATATCATTTTAAAATTTTTGTATAAAATATATATATTAGTGATTGAACTTACTTGTAACTCAATAGTATTCTTATTATGATGAGATGATGTCTTTTTTTTTATTATTAAATTTATGATACAATCTCCCTTCGCCCAACACAATATAAAAAGAAAAAGAAAAAAAAGAAAAAGAAACACATCTTCTCGTATAATCACTATCAATACAAGCACACTCTTATGCCAAGGCTAAATATATCAAGAGCTTGTTTAGAAAAGCATTTAACAAACTAATTTTATTTTGATATCTTTCTCAACATAACTATCAATAATAACTTAGTAATGACTAAGGTAAGACGAACCTTCATCTAATATTTGCAACCTAACTTGTCTGTCTCGGTGAATCCCAACCCCAAGATAAAAGTCCTTCATCGCATGCATTTCTGTAACAACATCTCTCATCCACATTCGTTCTCCTGGAGATTCTGCAGAGCACAACACACCAATTTTGACCATTGAAATCAAGCATTCATGTATTCTATCTCTTCTATCGACATGATTTTCATTATGTTGAGTAACTTCAGTTTCTTCTTCGAGCAGTTGTGGATCAACAATCTCCATTACTCGTTCAGGCAAAGCTAACTCAACAAAATGATGAAGGCTTAGATTGTCCTTAAACATGTCATCGGTTGGCTCCTTTCCAGTGATCATCTCCAATAGAAGAATTCCATAGCTGTAAACATCTCCTTGTGTAGATGCCTTACTGCCCATCCCATACTCTGTAATATATACATCTCATATTGGAATGTAAGTGACCATTTAGATAAATAATATCAAAGGTTGAATTTTGAGAGAGAGAGAGAGAGAGAGAGAGAGGGAGAGACGAATATTCTATTTGAACAAGTAATTGGCATTTTTCTATTCTAGGTATCCAAATTTCTAACATCAATAGCATGCTATAAACTTGTAAGTTCTTACAAAGATGTTCTACATTGAACAAGACAACTATAATGAAGAACTTAACACCTCTATCATCAAGTGAACATATGATTTATTGTTGTGATTATGTAACACATATCTTAACTAAGGATATTGTCATAAAAGAATTCTTTATACCTTATTATGGTGTGATTCATGTGTAACACATATCTTAACTAAAGATGTTATAAAAAAGAATTCTTTATACCTTATTATGGTGTGATTGAGGTGGGGTGGAAGTGACTACTACTTGGTACATCTAGATCTTTAAAATTAACAAGATTTTGATGCCACCAAGTTTGAATCTTGCTGCATGTGTGTCGTTCAAATTTGAGGTCATTTTTTTAGGACCTGGATCAAGATAAAATTGGGCTTGGGTATCTATCAAGTCCTTGTACATTTGTTTTGATTTAAGGTCAGGTCAGGTCTAAATCTGGTCTAAGTTAAGTACTTGACTAAGCCCACCCAATTAATGGATTAGATGGCACTCATGTACCACTTTTAGACATGCATGGTGTGTAATAAGCTTCCATATGTGCTTGTAGCCTCATTCCACGTGATGTAATACACAACCCAATTCACATTGACTTTTCATTTAGATTAGATGAAGGATTGGGCAAATAAAATGGTGTTGTTTTGCAACTTAGGTGAGCTCCGGTAAAAATCAAGGGTGGGCATCCCTTCCCACTTTGTTGTGGCCCAACTGATTGTTGGGCCGTAGGACTTTCATAGTGTTTAGATGACATTTCACCTGACCATTCAGTTTGTCCCTCCATGAAAATTGAATGCCTCTAAAAGAGAACAATTAGAAGATTTATCAGTGTTTCACATTTAATGTACGAGAGTGGCCTACTTGATCACAAGCATGATCGGGCCAAGGCAACATGCTTGCTAGAGCCCACCTAAGGAATAGGCCTCGGTCATAAGTGAGGCATATAAAAACCTAAGCCATTCAACAGGTGGAACCCACTATAAAAATACCATAACTAGTGTATGGGAAAATTTGGAAGATACGGTGAGAAGTTCATTATTCAGCCAAATGTATGGAAAAATTTGGAAGATTAGAAAAACATGACTAGTGTTTCATTTTAACTCGGAAGCATTATGTGTTATCCCAACGCATGCTTGAAAACTGAAATGGCCCGAGCTCATGGATGGTTGTGATTTTGTGAGTGTGTGCCACAATTGCATGTGTGCCATTGTGGTACATGTGCCACCTAGAGAATCCATCCACCTAATAACCCAGGCAACTTTATATTGAGAAATTTGACACAGGAAGCATACTTTTACTTACAACAATTTCCCTTCCCCGTGTCATTTTTGTAGAAAATCCAAGCCACGCAGGGGGTGGGATGCACCACAAAGATGACCTTGGATATAGAAGAAGAAAAGAAAAGAAAAAAAAAAAACAGGATGAGAACCGATGAAATTATGGAAGAGAACCGATGGTCTGATTCACAATATGACTATGGCTCACCTAAGATCTCCATTGGTCTAATGTTCACTTTATAGCATATATGGCTCATATTTTCCACACAAAATGAGAAGGTTTGAGAGTTAATCGCTATAAAAGAAACCATTGCATGTGAAGCATGTGAAAGTGGACATGCAACATTATCCTATGTGAACACTTCTCATCTAAATATATATACAGTCACTCTGTTAATTGGTATCTATGCTCATTGAAGCCTTATTGTAATTTTGTAACTACTAAAAATAACAAGTTCAGTCCACAGGCAAAATAATGTTAACATGCCTCTTAAAACTGCCCTAATGAGTTGGGGCTACCTTGTCCCACACACCCAAGTAGGAACGTGTAGGGTATGTGTGGACCGTAACTTGTGGTTGAGAGAGAGAGGGTGATGGTCCCACAAGACCATCCTTGCGAGCAAAGGAGTTGTTGGCTCAGGTGGGCCCTACCATAATGTTTATGTGAATTCCACCCTGACCACTAGCAGTCACGTCATTTTAGGTCAAGGATTCATAAATCAGCACCATCCATAATTCAAGTGGACCATACAAACTCACCCTACAAATTGTTTTACTTCACATGGCCCAACTGAATTGCGGATGGGCCTATTTTGGGGCCCAGGCCTAATTTTAGTTTCCATCCATGGTTGGATTAAATTTCAAATTATCATCACAGTGGGCTTTATAAAAATCAAGGTTGGAGTCTCTCTCCTAACTTTTTCTTTTGGTGTCCCACTTAAATAAGAGGTCAGTCTGATTATTTAGCCCTTGACCTAACTCATGGTGGCGCTCACCTGAGATGACCCCTACTTTGGTCGCAGGTCTAGTCTCCAACAAGCAAATAGACTGGGAGTAAAATTGTGTGCGTGGAAATAGATAAAATTGTTACCTGGAGCGATGTACCCAATAGATCCCTTCATTGCAACAGAGCTACTTTGAGCAACCTCAGATGAGAACCTGGCCAGCCCGAAATCACCCACATGAGCAATCATGTCATCATCAAGAAGAATGTTGCTCGGCTTTAAATCTCGATGAATGATTGACGTTTGGCAATGATTATGTAAATAATCCAGTGCAGAAGCCACATCTATAGCTATGTTTAGCCTTTGAATAAACTTCAGGTTCCTTCCCACCTGCTCATGACCATCTCCCAACCACTTGTCTAGACTTCCATTAGGCATGTACTCGTAAACTAGAGCTTTAAAATCATCACCCTTAAAATCAATGCTTGAGCAACAAGTTAAGATCTTTACAAGATTCCGATGCCTAATGTTTCTCAAGGCTTCGCATTCAGCCACGAAGCTCCTTAGAGCTCCTAGTTGTTGAAGGTTGAAGACTTTCACTGCTGCCATAGTTCCAACACGATCTAGAATCCCTTTAAATACAGCTCCAAAACTTCCAGTTCCGACCAAATTGGCAGAAGAGACCCCATCTGTTGCTTTAAAGAGTTCCGCATAAGATACGTTCAGCAAAAGATCCTCCGCAGAAGGCACAGCAATAGGCTTTCTTCTCGACTTTCTTATCCAACAACGAGTGGCGAATAAACATGACAGTAAGATAAGACACAGGACAACAGCAACAACTATTGAGATTTTTACTTTTGAAGCAAGAGACTTTCCCCGTTTCTTGGAAGCTTGGCTAGAGCATGGAGGCAATTTTAATTCTTGAATACCCCCACAAAGCTTACTATTTCCAAGCACAGAAACTTGACTAGCATTTCCAAAGACCCCTTGTTTTGGTAATTCACCCTCAAAATCATTGAAGGACAGATTTAGATTCTGCAGAAAAAGAAAGTTCTCCAGATATTTTGGAATCTCCCCAGACAAGTTGTTGCGTGAAAGATCCAGGATTTGAAGGCCTCTTAGAGTACTAAATGTTGGAGGAATTGATCCTTGAAAGAAGTTCCCCTCCAACAAGAGATACTCTAGGCTGAGACAATTGCCCAGTGAGCTTGGAATTTCACCTGACAATTTGTTATCAGATGCACTGAATTTTCCAAGAGCTTTCAAGTAACCGACTTCCAGTGGCAGACTATCAGTAAAAGAGTTATTTCCAACTTGAAGTTCAATCAAAGATGGAAAGCTGAAGAATTGTTTGGGTAAGCCACCGCTGAAGTTATTATTTTGGAGGCATATGAATTGCAGGTTTATGCAAGTAGCAAGAGTTGAAAGTATGCTTCCCGATAGATTGTTTTCAGATAAATCAAGGAAGTACAATCGGGAGATGTTGCCAAAGGAAGACGGAATTTGCCCTGATAATTCATTTGCACCTAAGTACAGTTTCTCCAACTTGTTAAGCTTCCCAACACCGATGGGAACAGTACCTGTCAATAAGTTATACTCCATACCCAACGCTGTTAAGCCGACAAGATTCTGAATCCCAGATGGGATGCTTCCGAATATACTGTTACTCCCTAACACAAGTCTTGTCAACTGTGTAGAAAGATTAGCTATGGTGTCCGGCAATGAACCGCTGAGATGATTTTCGTTTACCTGCAGCACTTGTAAGCTACTGCAATTGGTCAAAGAATGGAGAAAACTCAAGTCATGAGCTTTCCCAATTCCAAGTTCATTACCCCCCAAACCTAACCTGTGGAGATCCTTTAGGTTACCAAAATTCATAGGCACGGATCCACTAAAACTATTTTCTCGAAGGTCAATAAGTACAAGTCCTGAAGCATTGGATAATGAAACTGGTATGGGTCCTGTGAATTGGTTTGCTCCGGCATAAAGCTCTTGGAGATTAGGAAGAGTGATGCCCAAGTTACGTGGAAGGTTTCCATGCAATCTGTTGGATCCCACGTCCAAAACATTAATAGAGGAGAGATTGTATAGGTGGGGCGGAATCCTACCTGACACTTCATTGTCATAAATGTCAAGCTCCTCTAAGCTTGCCAACCGACCAAGGTCGTCTGGGATGCTGCCCTCCAGACTGTTTATTGAGAGATAAAGGACAGTGAGAGAAGAAAGGTTACCCAGTGAAGGTGGGATGCTTCCCGTAAGATTGTTTTCACCAAGGCCCAAATAGGTGAGTTTCAATAGAGAGCCAAGCTCAGTTGGAATCCCCCCTGCAAGCTTGTTCCGGTAAAGATCAAGGGTTTTGAGTTCCAAACAGTGGGTCAGATTTGCTGGAATTTCTCCGGTGAATGTGTTATTGTACAGAGCGAGAAACTGCAATCGGAACAACTGGACCATTTCTTCAGGAATCGGTCCGTTGAAGCCGTTGTTTGAGAGATCGATTGTCCTGAGGCAGGTGAGGTTTGCTATGTAGGGGGATAGGGGGCCCACCAAGTTCTGGTTTGTGAGGTTCAGGGCAGTGACCCTTTGAGGATGCCGGTGACCACCGCATGAGACACCTTGCCAGTGGCAAAAGTGGAGAGAATCGTTCCAGGAGCTCAAGGAATGGAGAGGATCTTCAGTTATCAGTTGTTTAATGTGGAGCAAAGAGAGGCGATCGGTTTCGTTGGAGAAGCATGGAAGGTGGAAGGAAGAGAGAAGGAGAAATGACCAAAATGCCCATAGGCTCATAAGCTGGAGCTTCATTATTGTGTTTGTCAACGCAGGAAAGCCAAAGTGAAGAGACAAATATGGAGTGGATTACGGGCCATTCGTTATTTTTTTTTAATTATTATTTTTATTATTATTGTTTTTTTGGTTAGTCATATGCAACGCACCTCCCCCGTTAGCGACAAGGCCGTTCATGACTTCCAGGCGGATACACGTAATTGATGACTGAGGAGTATACGAGAGAAATTTTGCTACACCCACGAGTTAGCTACCCTAGCTACACTTGGTGTAGCTATGACCCACCATGATGTATTTGTTGTATCCACGCCGTCCATACATTTGGTGAGATCATCTCAGGCCATGTCACAAAAAATGAGGCAGATCCAAAGTCAAGTGGACTCAGTACAGAAAATAGTGGGAATTGAACGGCAACCACTAAAAACTTATGGAGGGGCACTTGAGCTTCAGATCTGCCTCATTTTTTGTATCATGAACTAAAATGATATCGTCAAATGGGTGGACGGTGTGGATACAACGCATACATCATGGTGGGGTCATTGCTACACCCGGTGTAGCTAACTCGTGGGTGTAGCAACGGATTCCCTGTTAAAGCCTTGTGAACGAAGTTCTAGGAACCTAGGTACGGCCCACCTTGATGTTTTTGAGAAATCCTACATGAGTAGTATCCAAGACTTAGGTGGGCCGCACTAAATGAAAAGGTGGGCAAGGAAATTGTTACCGTTGAAATCTCCATGGCATACACAGTGATGTTTATATGACATCAATACGGTTCATAACTTCATTCCTACCGGGATGAACAGAAAAAGAAATATTAGGCCCCACGAATGTTTCAACTGTGGACATTCAATTCTCGTGTTTTCGCCCACTTGAGTCTTGGATCGGGCTCATTTTGATAAAATGTCTTAAAATGATCTTACAAAGCAGATGAATGGAGTGGATTTAAACATCACAGGGCATAAACTTCCTGCGCAATTCCTTGTAGGGAATCGGCCCGATTGGGTCTGAACCTGCTCGTATTAGCAAGTAACGGGTAGATATGTGTGGGGCGACTGTTATGTATCTGTTTATCCATGCCGTTCATCCCTTTCCTCATATCATTTTAAAATTGAGGTACTGCAACGATCAAATTGAGGTATCCAAAGCTAAAGTTGATCCAGGCCGTCCATCTATTTTTCCAGATCACTTTGAATGTATATGGTTTACTCAATTAATCAGTACTCAATTAATAAGTTCTGTGGACCCTTGCCTACTTTAGAAGGGGATATTAGTTGATAAATGACACATTGTTACGTTGGCCCCTTTGTCAAGTCTTGACTCACGTACGTGAGATCCAGGCCATTCATCGAGTGGTCCGGTTATCAGGTGGGCCACACAAGTACATAAAAACGATTACTAAAGATGGATATCCTCCGGTTCACATTCAACGTACGAGCGTGGTCTGCCTTCGCATGGAGGTTAGGATTCATTCACACGCGCGGAGACGAATAGGATCCCACACATGTGTGCCATTTCGTCGGGCGCATGGATTTCTCATCTGCAGGTAGGGCTGTAAATGGTCGGGTTTAGCCAAAACTAGACCCGCCCATTTACTAAACGGGTCTGGGTCCAAATTTTAGACCCAGACCCTTTTACTAAATGGGCGGGTGTGGGTTGGGTCTGAGTCAACCCATCTGACCCATTTATAAATGGGTCCGGGTCGGGTAGAGGGAGATCCACCTAGACCCATTTATAAAATGGGTCGGGTCTAACGGGTCCGGGTCTAGATCGAGTATGCAAGCATTTTACAAGGCTTAAAATCAGGTTTGGACGGGTCCCTTGAAACATAGACCAAACCCGCCCACTTACTAAATGGGTTCGGGTCGGGTCGGGTCGGGTCGGGTCAGGCCTAATATAAAGGAAACCAGACCCAGACCCGTTTAACAAATGGGTCTGTTCTTGGACCAAGACCCGTACCATTTAACAAATGGGTCGGGTCTGGGTCAGGTCTAAATGGGTTGGGTCCGGGTACCCCATCGGGTCTGTTGACCCATTTACAGCCCTATCTGCAGGTAGCAATCCCTTACCCTCTTTCCAAAGGCGAATTGTAGTGAGTCCGTGCAACGAAAAGCTCAGTGGGATCCACTTGATTTGCATGCCACATCCAGTTCGTCCATCAACTGCGCCAGATGTTCTTAGGATGTGAGCCCAAAACAAGCCCATCATAATTCGAGTGGGTCACACAAGGGGACAGTACAGAAGGAAACAGCGATCATTGAAACTTTCTGAGACGGACTGCGGAGAAGGGATGAAGGTCCTGATAAAAACCTTCTCAAGAAGTTTTCAATGGTGGGTGTTCCCATCCTCACCATTCCCTATGGCCTGGATCTCACGTACGTGAGTCAAGTCTGTACACGCGAGTCGTGATGACTTTTCTTTTTTTTTTTTTTTTACTTATTTTCTTATTATTATTATTATTATTATTTGGTTAGTCATGCAAAGCACCTACCCTGCTAGCGCCAAGGCGTCTTCAGGCGAGACACGCCACTGATGACTTGAGACTTGTGAGGAGTATACTAGGAAGCGGATGGCGTCCGACCCCGCCCTTACGAAGCAAAGAACGGGCAGATATATGTGGGGCCCACCGTTATGTATCTATTTATCATCCTTGTAGTCTAATACTCAAGTGGACCACGCCAAATAGTAAGCTTGGGTTGCATTAAATGCACAAAGCATAAAATGCAATAGTCATTTCTGGTGTGGTCCACTAGAACGTTAGATCTGCCCAATTTTTTGGGCTCATACGGTAATGTGATATGAGAAAAGGGAAGGACGGCGTGGATAAAAAGATATATCGTGGTGGGCCCCCACACAGCTCTGCCAGTTCCTTGTTACGTCCGAACGAGGTGGGAAGCAATACGCTTCCAGTCTAGTAATAAAAAATCGATTTGTATTTTTTATTTTCTTCTCTGTTTTAGTACTGAAACAGGTCCCAAAATACTCCACACACGGAGAGTTTTGTGGAAATCGGATTTCGTACTGACTCACTCAGTACGCTCTCATCGTACTGAGTAAACTTTGTTGGCCCACTTTAAATGTTTGTGGTTTATCCACGCCTACCATCTGTTTTTACAGCTCATTTAAAGGATTAAGCCCAAAACTGAAGAATATACAACGCTCAAGTGAACCACACCAAGGAAAAAAGTGGGAATAATGATTTCCACCATTGAAATCTTACAAGGGTACACACTGATGTTTATTTGTCATCCAACCTGTTAAGAAGATAGCACAACATGGATGAAGGGAAAACACAAATATTCAGCTTGATCCAAAAAATTTGTAGCCCCGAAGAAATTTTCAACAGTAACATTCAATTCACATTGTTTCCTGTGGTATGGTCCACGTGTGATTTGGATATGCTTCAATTTTAGGCTCAAGCCTGCCCTAAAATTACCCGGTAAAATGGATGGACGGAGTGGATAGAATACATAAATCACGGTAAGACCCCACAAAGTTTACTCAGTTAATCAGTATACAGTCCGTTTCCAGTTACGTGGGCCTTCCGGAAACAAAAGTTCGCTGGCATACACTTTGGAAGGGATATTAGTTGATAAAGCCCTGATTAGTGACATTATCATCATGTTAGCTCCTTTGTTAGAAGCATTTTTTATCTAGCCTTTTGGGCATTGTTTGGCTTTTATTTAACCAAAATGTCTCCCTACTCTTTGTCCCCTTGTACGGATGTAGTCGAACACGGAAGTCAAGAGGGACTTTTGAGAATGGGGTATGGATCAAGTAAATCAATGATTGGGGCCACCCCTTGGCTGATTTGATCCATTCATTTTAATTGCACAGTCATGAATGCACAATATGGTCATTTAAAAAAAAATTAGAGTTTTCTATAGCCTACACTTGCATTAACACTATGATTTAATTCTGAACTGTTTCCTCCAATATGGTTCATTTGTGATAAGTTTTGCCCTCTAATTTGGACAGATGACATGAAATTAAAACTTCATTCATGTGGATGGCTTGGATCTGCTCCAAGATGTAGGGATGGGTTCAATAGATGGGTCCATTGCGCGGGAAAGGACATTTGACCATTAGGACCGTTGCCACTTCCGTGGGACCCACTTCGGCGAGCTTGCGACGTGCATCCGGCATCATTCCCTTCATAATCTCCATCTCCTTTTTCTCTTTTCTTCCATTTTTATAAATGCCTTCCATTAAAATCTCTTCCAACTTTTACTTATTCACGTGGGGTTTAACATTAAGATCCACCATCTATCATGTGAGGCCAACCTTTGATGTGGACTGCTCACTATGTTGGGCCATCAATGAGATGGCTTTACTTATATGGATTGAGCTGGTGCAAAAATGAGTCAAATCAATTCATCAGGTGGGCCACAAATGCATATTGTCCTTTCTCTTTGTACATGTGTGCCTGGTCATCTGCACACTTGTGGTGTTGGTACAATGGTCATGAATGCCATATACACTATGCATACCACCAAAAAACATGGCATGGGTCATGGAAAAACCCAATTGACAATTAGTGATCAGCAGTCCTCCAATACTAATCACCTCTTCGGGGCTTCAATTTTATCAAAGCATCGTGGGGCCCACCTGATGGATGGCCAGGATGTGCTTGTCAGCTTAGCAAATCTCATTTTGAATATTATCGTCTCTCAGAGCTGCTTATTTATGCTCTCTCTGTTTTTTTATGTGAATTTGATGCTTTGTTTGCCACCAAGGTCATCTCTCTAAGTGACTACCAGTGTGAGGGACTGGACATGCCGGAGATTGTGTTTGATCATCTGAAGGTGATAAAAATGAATGGTTTTAGTGGGCTTGAAGATGAAATGCAGTTGGTGAAATTTTTTCTAGAGAAGGCTATTATACTAGATTATTTGGTTTTGGTAGCTCCACAGAAAGAAGAGGGTTCTGCATCGGAGTCAAAATCAGTCGACACACCATTGGGTCTTCTTCGCTTGCAGCTATTGATCTTAGCAAAGGCATCATCATCTAATGTACAGATATTAATATGTGAATATTTGGATGACGATGGTGCTTTTGCCCCAACGCATACTGAACTTTTCCATAATGAGTAGCTTTGTCGCCATGGAGCATATTTTCTTCAAGTATGGTCTATAAGGTCGATAGACTTTTTGGCCTAGGTTCTTTGTTCGAGGAATTTGGACCCATGGTTTGTAATGTCAACCATTCTTTAGTTGCATAACATCAGGGGTGGACTGTCTCAAAAATTGTCATGGAGACTCCTGTTGAAGAATTTTTTGGTGCATTGCCCACTTGCAGCAGGACACAGTAGAACAATGGTCTGGATTGCCGAACCATGGGTCCCCTTCTTGGAAATTAAAATCAAGTTTATTGTACAGTGTCATGTATTTTGTATCCTGTAATTCCTCTGTTTCTAAATTCTGGATCCTGTACCTTCTTTTTAAGCTTTGTTTGCACACCACCAATCAGTCCGAGGATTTCTGATTTTGCTGTTTTTGTGATGTGGTCTATTAATGGGTGGCCATTTGATGGATGGTCTCAAAGTGCTCCCACGTGCCTATTATGTGGAATGCCATTAATGATAAACCTTGCAATTTGGTAACTTTGATAGTAATGGGGATTTAGCGGGGCTATATGGTAACAAGAAAAGGCAGACTATATGGTAATTCTTTCATCATATATTGAGTGGGGCTCACCAACTGCTTGGATTTTTTTTTTCCTACCTTCATAATGATGAGAGCATATATGAATGGGATGGATGGCTTATAAACACCACGGTGGGTCCCAGGAAGGTTTCAATTGTGAGCATTACTGTTCTCAGCCTTTCCTTTGGTCTGGCCCACTTGAACTTTAGATCTGCCCAATTTTTCTGCTGAAGTTTGAATATGGTCTGGCCCACCTTTTTATTCACTGTGATTTTGCTAGGCAGCTGTGGCATAAGTTTTTTACACTATTCGGGATGTTGTGGGTGTTGCCTGTCTCTATTGCCGACTTCTTCAGGGCGTGGCATGGGAGTAGTATGTTCTCAAGTATGGAGTTAAAACTGTGGCATCTCGTGCTGTTGGCAGGTTTGTGGTGTCTTTGGAAAGAAAGAAACAACAGATGTTTTAGGAACCGGGAGGGGAGAGCAGCTGAGGTGTTCAAGTTAGTGACAAGTTAGTGAAAAGTCTGGTTTTGGATTGGGCTCTGGCCTCCAAGGGTGTTGTGCAGATCCCGGAAAGGTGGGGTGAGCTATAAGGTGGTGGGGCTTTTGTATAGTTTTCTTTTTGTATCTTTTGTATAGTTTTCTTTTTATTTTTGTATATTCTGGCTTCGGCCTTCTTCCATGAATTTTCACATTGTTTCAAAAAAAAAAAAAAAAAAAAAAAAAAAAAAACTGATGGACAGAGCAGATGTCGCATAGAGACCCTGGTGTTAATGCAAATTGTGTTAGGCCCATCATGAATTTTCAAAATAGTGGCCATGAATGCCTGTAACAGTCATGAGTTACAAATATGTTATGGTAGTGGTCATGAGTTACTTGGGAGGTGATTTAAACTTTCTTGATCGTCATTGAGGGCAAAACAGTGGTGGGTACAGATTGTTATGCTGTAAAATGGACCAGTGGGAAGGGGGAACCCATGGATAGCACCCAAAAACAACATTGTAAGGGTCACAGGTAAAACCCAATGGCTTCGATTTCATCAAAGCATTGCGGGGCCCACCTGATGCATGGCCAGATGTGCTCTTCAGCTTAGCAAATCCTATTTTGACTACTATCTTCTCCTGGAGCTGCTTATTTATGCTCTCTTTGTTTTTAATGCTGAATATGAAACTTCCATCTGTCTCCAAGGACACCTATCAAGGAGTGTACCAGTGCGAGAGATTGCCAGCAGAGGATCCTCCAGAGATTGTGTTCGATCATCTGAAGGCAATAAAAATGAATGGTTTTAGAGGGCTTGAGAAGGAAATGAGATTGGTGAAATTTTTCCTAGAGAGTGCTATTGTACTATATTCTTTGGTTTTGGTTGCTACTCAGAAAGGTGTCGGCCACACGAAGAAGGATTCTGCATCTGAAGTTAGCATTAAGGGTTAGCTTTATGACCATGGAGCATATTTTCTTTTTGAGTTTGGTCTGCAAGTTGGGTTTTGGTTATTCTACATGAATGCTTTACATTTGATTGCATGATTCTAGCCATCCAGTCAATAGACTTCTCAGCCCAGGTTCTCAGTTTGTAGAATTTGGGCTCATGGTTTGTGATGTAGGCCATTGGTGTGTTGCATAACATTGTGGATGGACTGTCTAAAAAATTGTCCTGGATACTCCTGTTGAGGAGATTTTTGGCGCAGGGTCCACTCGCAACAGAACAATGATCTGGATTTCCAAACCTTGGGTCCCCTTCTCAGAAATGAAAACCAAGTTCATCTACAATGCCATGTATTTTGGATCCTATACTTCCTCTTTTTCTTAGTTCTGGGTCATTTAAGGCCCGTTTGATTTTCCAATTACAACGGTATATGGTTGTAAAAGGGCCATGATTATTTGCCCTTGTATATGTGTGGTCACATCATGTGCATTTGACTATAATTATAGCTTCGTTTCATTGTTTGTTTTACTCTAGAGTTACTGTGAAAATGGTGGGTTTATAATAGAAAAATGTAATGATTATATTTTACTTTACCTTCATCTTTTACAGGTGTATTTGACTCTCTGTTTACAGGTCATGATTCATGTTTAAACAAACACTTGCAAGTGATAATGATGGCTCATTTACCTCAATTTCATAGGAAATTAGAAAATCATACTTCCTTTGTTTGTTGCTCTGTTTGCACACAATCAGTCAGATCTGATCTATGCAGTTTTTGTGATGTAGTCCATTCACGGATGGCCATTTGATGGATTTGCTATTTTATTTATTTATTTTTTGCATTTTGGTAACAAGGAATTGGAGGAATTTGGGCTTAAGAGGAATCCTTCTCCAAAAGATATCTTTTTAAATTCCCACCTCAAATGATCTCAAATCAATTCAATTCTGTACTAAGTCCACTTCGTTCCACAGGATTTCAAATCTATGTTGCCAAATGGGCCCTTTGGGTCTTCGGGAGTGCCATTTAGTAAAATGGTATGAACCCTGCAAACCTCTGGTTTGTGCACTTTCATAATAGTTGTGGACCATCCAATTAGTGGACCACTAAACGGACATTGAATCCAACCTCTTCTTCCAAACCCCGAATACTAACGACTTTTAAGCAAAAATTCCAATGCGCAATTGATGCCTTCTTGCCTAAATAGCAGCAGGCAACAGCTTTGAAGCCATTGCCTCAGTTGAAACCTCCTAATGGGTTATGCGGGCACACAAAACTCTCCAACAACTTCAGCCCACTTCAAAGAGTTCTCCTGTGGATTGGAGATGACTCAGATTTTGCTGCAGCCCTAAACAACATTTGTCATGATATCTTCTTAGTAAAGATGTCAATTCATTTGTAAATAGTGGACCACACCAACCCTACCAATTCTAAAAATGAAGAAAATACGATTTTCAAGTGGACCACACTACAGGAAACAGTGGTCATTGAACGCCCACATTTAAAAACTTCTTAGCAACTTCCTAGCATCCATCGTAATGTTTATCGACCATCCAACCTTTTGATAAGGTCACACAGACGTGGATGAAAGTTAAAAAATAAAATATTAGCTTTTTCCAAAACTTTTGGAGCTAATAAAATTTTAATGATCAATAATCACTATATAGGTCAATGCTCACGCTCCAAACCTCCAAACTATTTCCCTTCATGTTGCCCACCTGAATTACAAATGAGTCTGATTTTTTTTAACCCCCTCCCAATTTCAGTGTGCCATCTAATGGTTGGAGTGGATTTCATGTTTCATTGTGGTGAGCCTTGTAGATATCAAGGGTGAAAGTTTCTCTCCCAAACTTTTCTTTTAGTGTGGCCCACCTTAAACACAACTCAATCTGATTTTTTGGCCCTGAACCTAACTAAGAATGACGTATCTAATGGTTGGAGTGAATTTCATAGTGGGCCATGTAAAATTCAAGGGTGGGCATTCCTCTCCTCATTTGTTTTCCTTTAATGGTCCACCCGAATCTTGGACCATTCTGGTTTTTGGGCCTTGGACATAAGATGGGCTGATGCATCAGTTGCCCGGAGTGGATTTCACATAAATATCACAGTGGACCCCATGTGAGCCCACCGCTACTTTGCTCTCACATCCAGTCTCCCGCCAAGAGAATACACACGGAGGGGTGCATGCCCTCACACACATACATTAGATGGTACTAATGAGAGCTTCCCATGTGGTTGAGCTATGTGGGTCCACCATGATGCATGATGGACATCCATGCCGTTCATTTGGGGGCTTCCCTCTAGATTACGGGATGTGCCAAAAATCAGCTAATAGATAAAATTGTTACTTGGAGCGATGTACCCAATAGATAATTCTTTCATTCCAACCAAGCTACTTTGAGTAACCTCATATAAGATTCTTGACTGCCTGGAATCACCCACACGAGAAATTATGTCATCATCAAGAAGATTGTTGCTCGGTTTTAAATCTCAATGGATGATTTTGGCCCATCATGGGCTCGGCCTGGGTTTGGGCTTATGTAAAACAATGTGGGTCGGGCTTTGACACAACTTGGCCTAACCCTAGCCCAGTCCATCGACACCCCTTAGAAGAGAGAGCGATAGAGGAGGTTTAAGTCCGATCGATTAGACCACAAGTTATGTTCCACCCAGCGGATAACTTCCAACTACTTAAGTGAATGTAGCATACCAGCCTTCCAATAGGTTGGGCCCCAACTTAGGCCCACCATGAGGATCACTTAGTGCAAAAATTAGCTCCATCTACTCATCAAGTAGGTCACTCCTAGAAAACAATGTCTAGCTATTGATAACTAGACCTTCCAGTTAGTGGATGTAGCAGATTTTTTCATAAAGAAATCTCAACTTGTTGGACAGATTAATTGGACATTGCAAGTAGATGAAAGGTTGGAAGTTACCTTCTAAGAGGACTGGAACTTGTGGTTGAGAAAGGGTACGTCAATTTAAGTGGACCCTACCATGATATTTATGTGAAATTCACCCCAACCACCAGGTGCATCACCCCATTTTAGGCCCAGGGGCCAAAAATCAGTTGCATCCATCACTCAGGTGGACTACACAATTAGAAATGGTGTACATGCAACACTTACCCTCCAAATTGTTTCCCTACGTGGGGCCCATTTGAATCACGGATGGGCCTGATATTTAGATCCCAAGCTTACTGCACCATCTAATGGTTGGAGTGGATTTAATACTATCAGCACAGTGGACCCCATAAAAATCAAGTATGGATATCTCTCTTCCAATATTTTCTTTTAGTGTGGCCTACCTAAATCAATGCCAGCCTAATTTTTGGCCCTAGAAGTAACTTAGGAAGACACATCTAATAGTCGGAGCGGATTTCATTGTGGGCCATGTAAAAATCAAGGGTGCATCCCTCTACCCAACAGTTTCCCTTGATATGGCCCAACTAAATCACCTACTAGTCTGATTTTTGAGCTTTAGACCTTCGCTTGCATGTCCAATCTCTTGTAAAGCATAACACACATGCGTGTTGGGATAGGAGGGCCGCAGCGGAAGCAAAGCCGAACTCAAACAGACAGTTCAATCAAACAAGCCACACAATGCAATCACAATGCATGCAATCACACACACATAGACAAATCGGATTTTTACGTGGAAAAACCCCTCACGGGTAAAAAACCACGGCACAAAGCGACAACAATCCACTATAATATCAGAAGTTACAAGAGATGGAACCCAAGACCCAAAAACCCAAGCCTACAAGAGAAATCCCAAGCTTACCTAAGAAGAAAACCTCTTCTCCAAGCTCTTTCTCTCACCTAAAAGCTCCCTCAATCCGCTTTGCAACCATGGTAACCTCTAAACTCGTAATACCCCTTTAATAGGAAGAAAGAACCGATTTAGAAACCTCTTGCGCGCAAACCGCGCAAGAAACCGTGTTGCGGTCGGACGCCCCTACCGACCGGTCGGATGGGCAAAAAAACATCCAGCGTTCCTGCTGCCTTTCTGGTCTGTGTGGCCGGCCGGTCGGCCACTCCCACCGACTGGCCGGTGGCCTCTGCGCAAAAGTATGATTTGAGGCGTCCGTTTCCTAACAATGCGCATGTGCGCGCGCGCACGCACACAAACACACACAGACACACAAAAGGAAATAGGGAAAATTATTACCTGAGCTTTGTACCCAATAGATCCCTTCATTCCAACTGAACTAGTTTGAGCAACCTCAAATGATCTAGGCCAGCCCGAAATCTCCCACACGAGCAAACATGCCATCATCAAGAGGAATGTTGCTCAGTTTTAAGTCTCGATGCATGATTGACGTTTGGCAATGATTATGTAGATAATCCAATGTAGAAGCCACATCAATAGCTATGTTTAGCCTTTGAGTAAACTTCAAGTTCCTTCTCAGCTAGTCATGACTATCCTTGTGCAACCACTTCTCTAAACTTCTGGTGCCGAACAAATTGGTAGAAGAGAAACCATCTGTTGCTTTAAAGAGTTCAGCATAAGATACATTCACAAAAGGATCCTCTACAGAAGGCACAACAATAGCCATAGACTTCTTTCTTGACTTTCTGACCCGATAAAGAGCGGTAAAGAAACACGGAAAATGATGGTCTACAAGCATGCACGCATGCCAATACAACACAAGGGTCTAAGATGTAAACTCTCCATTGTGTAGGCACAAAGTTTGAATGTTATGGGCCTATCAATCATGCTGTTTAACTTCTAAAATTGTTTAGTCCACTCATTTGTCTTGTACATTTTTTTCTCACCTGAATGAAATGGCCTTATTTTGAGTCACAAGAAAATAAGCGTGGCTCAGCTTTCGTTAAGACTCAGATGTGGCACATACTCCACATTAGCATGTGTGATTGCATGCAATGGATAGGGCTCTCTTGACATGTGGGCCCAACCAACCTATGCTTTCTTACGCCATGCTGTACTAATCCTCCTCGCAAACCTCCATTGATATTTCTTCCAACGGAAGAAGTGAATTCCTCCTCTCAAGAACCTATGATCAATCCATATTTCCCGATGGAGAGAAGTATTTGTAAATGCACTTATTGGCATTCACCGTTGGAGACTACCACGGTTTGATAATTCTGCCCATCTTGTTAGTGATGATTCAATATACATTGAAAATGGAGCAATGATTTACATTCATCAAGCAAAATAACTTTATCAGTTGAATGTAATCATTAGACCATACAAGTTTATTTTTTCCATTTACTTTCTTTCTTTCTACTTGTGTGTCTGTGTGCCAAATCCATCATGAGATTCATTGGATGAATGCTTCATCAGACTAATATCAAGTTAGAAGTTGGTAGTCAAATAGCTAAACTAGTTCCTTAAGATTGAAAAATCATTTAAAAATGTTTGCATAAAATATATTAGTGATTAAATATCTTTGTAACCAAATAGTATTCTTATTATAACAAGATGCATGATGTCTTTTTCATATTAAATTTATGATAGAATCTCCCTTCACCCAACACAAGATAAAAAAAGAAAAAAGATAGAAATACATCTTCTCATATAATCACTATTAATACAAGCACACTCTTATTCCAATGTTAAATATATAGAGAGCTTGTTTAGAAAAGCATTCAACAAACTATATTTTGAAATCTTACTCAACATAACTATCAATAATAACTTAGTAATGACTAAGGTAAGATGAACCTTCATCTAATATTTGCGACCTAACTTGTCTGTCACAGTGAATCCCAACTCCAAGATAAAAGTCCTTGATTGCATGCATTTCTGCAACAACATCTTTCATCCACATTCGTTCTCCTGGAGATTCTGCAGAGCACAACACACCAATTTTGACCATTGAAATCAAGCATTCATGCATTCTATTTCTTCTATCGACATGATTTTCATTGTGTTGAGTAACTTCAGCTTCTTCTTCGAGCAATTGTGGATCAACAATCTCCATTACTCGTTCAGGCAAAGATAATTCAGCAAAATGATGAAGGCTTAGATTGTCCTTAAACATTTCGTCGGTTGGGCCCTTTCCAGTGATCATCTCCAATAGAAGGATTCCATAGCTGTAAACATCTCCTTGTGTAGATGCTTTACTGCCCATCCCATACTCTGTAATTTATACATCTCATATTGAAATGTAAGTGATCATTTAGATAAATAAAATCAAAGGTTAAATTTTGAGAGAGAGAGAGACGAGGGAATATTCTATTTGAACAAGTAAATGGCATTTTTACTATTCTAAGTATCCAAATTTCTAACATCAATTAGTGTGCTATGAACTTGTAAGTTCTTGCAAAGATGTTCTACAATAAACAAGGCTACTAAAATGAAAGAACTCAACATCTCTATCATCAAGTGAACATATGAGTTATTGTTGTGATTTTTATGTAACACATATCTTAACCGAGGACATTGTCGTAAAAGAATTCTTTATACCTTATGTGATTCTTTATACCTTGTCATAAAAGAATTCTTCATATCTTTACTAAGATGTTATCAAAAAAGAAATCTTTATACTTTATTATGATGTGATTCATGTGGGGGTGGAAATGACTAATGCTTGGTACATATAGATCTTTAAAATTAACCAGATTTCGATGCCACCAAGTTTGAATCTTGCTGCATGTGGGTCCTTCAAATCCGAGCTCATTTTTTTAGGACCTGGATCCAGATAAAATTGGGTTCGGGTATCCATTAGGTCCTTGTACCTTTGTTTTGATTTAGGCCCGGGTTAGGACTAAATCTGGTATAGGTCAAGTACTTGACTAAGCCTACCCAATTCATGGATTAGATGGCACTCATGTACCACTTTTAGACATGCATGATGTGTAATAGGCTTCCATATGTGCTTGTAGCTTAGCAAACCTCATTCCACATGATGTAATACGCAACCCAGGTCATATAGACCTTTCATTTGGATTAGATGAAGGATTGGGCAAAAAATGACGTTGTTTTACAACTTAGGTGGGCTCCAGTAAAAATCAAGGGTGGGCAACCCCTCCCACTATGTTGTGGCCCAACTGATTTTTGGGCCATAGGACTTTCATAGTGTTTGGATGACATTTCACCCGACCATTCAATTTGTCCCACCATGAACATTGAATGCCTCTAAAAAAGAACAATTAGAAGATTTATCATTGTTCCACATTCAATGTACAAGAGTGGCCTACTAGATCACAAGAATGATCAGGCCAAGCCAACACGCTTGCTAGAGCCCACTTAAGGAACATGCCTCGGTCATATGTGGGGCATATAAAAACCTAAGCCATTCAACAGGTGGGACCCACTATAAAAATATCAGAACCAATACAGTAAGAAGTTCCATTGTTCAGTCAAATGTATGGGAAAATTTGGAAGATTAGTGTTTCTTTTTAATCCGGAAGCATTATGTTATCCCAGTGCATGCTTGAAAATTGGAATGGCCGAAGCTCATGAATGGCTATGATTTTATGAGTGTGTACCACAATCGCACACGTGCCATGCATTGTGGTACATGCACCACCTAGAGAATCCATCCACCTAATAACCCAGGCAACTTTACATCAAGAAATTTGACATTGTAAGCATACATTTATGAGCAACAATTTCCCTTGCTCATGTCATTTATGTAGAAAATCCAAGCCATGTAGAGGGTGGGATGCACCATAAAGATGAACTTGGATTAAAAAAAAAAAAAAGGATGGCCCACTCACCAGGCAACTCTAACCATCAAAATTATGGAAGAGAGCTGATAGTCTGACTCACAATATGACTATGGCTCACTTAACATCTCCATTGGTCTGATATGTTCACTTTATAGCATAGCCACCTTTTATATGGCTCATATTTTCCACACAAGTGATAAAGTAATATTGAGAAGGTGTGAGAGTAAATCGCTGCAAAAGAAAGCAATATTGCATGTGAAAGTGGATATGCAACATTATCCTATGTGAACATTTCTCATCTAAATAAATATACAGTCACTATGTTAATTGGTATTATGCTCATTGAAGCCCTATTATATATTTCTAACCATTAAAAATAAGAAGTTTACTCCACAGGCAAAATGATGCTAACATGCCTCTTAAAACTGCCCTAATGAGTGGACAGTCTTACTTTTGTGCATAGTTGTCTTCATGCTAGGGCTACCTTGTCCCACACACCCAAGTAGGCACGTGTCAGGTATGTGTGGACTGTAACTTGTGGTTGAGAGAGAGGGAGAGAGAGAGAGAGAGGGAGAGAGAGAGAGGGTGATGGTCCCACGAGACCATCCTTGTGAGCAAAGGAGTTGGTGTCGTGGGTGGGCCCTACCATAATGTTTATGCGAAATCCACCCTGATCACTATGCGAGTCAGCTCATCTTAGATCTAAGAAGTATAAATCAGCACCATCCATAATTCAAGTGGACCATACAAATGGAATATGTGTATAGAGCAACACTCACCCTACAAATTGTTTGCCTTCGTATGGCCCAACTGAATTACGGATGGGCCTATTTTGGGTTCCAAGCCTAATTTTAGTTTCCATCTAAAGTTGGATTGAATTTCATATGATCAACGGTGGGCTTTATAAAATAAAAATCAAGGGTGGAGTCTCTCTCCTAACTTTTTCTTTTGGTGTGTCCCACTTAAATCACAGGTTGGTCTAATTTTTCGGCCCTTAACCAAACTCATGGTGGGGCACACCTAATTAAGATGACCCCTACTTTGGTCGCAGGTCCATTCTCCAACAAGCGAATAAACTAAGAGTCTAGGGTTAGGGTGTGTGTGGAAATAGATAAGATTGTTACCTGGAGCGATGTACCCAATAGATCCCTTCATTATAACCGAGCTAGTTTGAGCAACCTCAGATAAGAACCTGGCTAGTCCGAAATCACCCACATGAGCAATCATGTCATCATCAAGAAGAATGTTGCTCGGCTTTAAATCTCGATGAATGATTGACGTTTGGCAGTGATTATGCAGATAATCCAGTGCAGAAGCCACATCTATAGCTATGTTTAGCCTTTGAGCAAACTTCAAGATCCTCCTCAGCTGGTCATGACCATTTTTGTGCAACCACTTCTCTAGACTTCCATTGGGCATGTACTCGTAAACTAGAGCTTTAAAATCATCGCCCTTAAAATCAATGCTTGAGCAACAAGTTAAGATCTTAACAAGATTCCGATGCCTAATGCTTCTCAAGGCTTCGCATTCAGCCATGAAGCTCTTCAGAGCTCCTAGTTGTTGAAGGTTGAAGACTTTTACTGCTGCCATAGTTCCAACACGATCTAGAATCCCCTTATATACAGCGCCAAAGCTTCCGGTGCCGACCAAATTGGCAGAGGAGAACCCATCTGTTGCTTTAAAGAGTTCCCCGTAAGATACGTTCACAAAAAGATCCTTCGTAGAAGGCACACCAACAGCAATAGGCTTCCTTCTTGACTTTCTTACCCGATAAAGAGCCGCAAAGAAACACAATAAAGAAAAGAGACACAGGGCAACACCAATTATCAAGAATTTTACTTTTGAAGCAAGAGGCTTTCCCCGTTTCTTGGAAGCTTGGCTAGAGCACGGATGCAATTTTAATTCTTGAATACCCCCACAAAGCTTACTATTTCCGAGCACTGAAACTTGACTGGCATTTCCAAAAACCCCTTGTTTTGGTAATTCACCCTCAAAATCATTGAAGGATAGATTTAGAAACTGTAAAGCAAGCTTCTCCATGTATTTTGGAATCTCCCCAGACAAGTTGTTGCGTGAAAGATCCAGGATTTGAAGGCCTCTTAGAGTACTAAATGTTGGAGGAATTGATCCTTGAAATAAGTTCCCATCCAACAAGAGATACTCTAGGCTGAGACAATTGCCCAGCGAACTTGGAATTTTGCCTGACAGTTTGTTATTGGAAGCACTGAATGTTCCAAGAGTTTTCGAGTAACCGGCTTCCAGTGGCAGACTATCGGTGAAAGAGTTACTTTCAACGTAAAGTTCAGTCAAAGATGGAAAGCTGAAAAGCTGCTTGGGTAAGCTACCGCTCAAGTTATTATTATCGAGGTATATGAATTGCAGGTTTTTGCAATGAGCAAGAGTTGAAGGTATGCTTCCCGATAGAATGTTTTTCCGTAAACCGAGTACGTACAATTGGGAGATGTTGCCCAAGGAAGACGGAATTTGCCCTGATAATTTATTTGCAGCTAAGACAAGTTCCTTCAACTTGTTAAGCTTCCCAACACCGATGGGAATAGTACCTGTCAATAAGTTATCATCCAAACCCAACGCTGTTAAGCCGACAAGATTCTGAATCCCAGATGGGATGCTTCCGAATAACCTGTTTCTCGCTAACACAAGTCTTGTCAACTGTGTAGAAAGATTAGCTATGGAGTCCGGCAATGAACCGCTGAGATGATTTTGGCTTACATCCAGGAATTGTAAGCTACTGCAATTGGTCAAAGAATGGAGAAAACTCAAGTCATGAGCTTTCCCAATTCCAAGTTCATTACCCCACAAAAGTAACGTGTAGAGATCCTTTAGGCTTCCAAAATTCATAGGCACGGATCCACTAAAACTATTGTTTCCAAGGTCAATAAGTACAAGTCCTGAAGCATTGGATAATGAAATTGGTATGGGTCCTGTGAATTGGTTTGCTCCAGCATACAGCTTTTGGAGATTAGGAAGAGTGAGGCCCATGTTAGGTGGAAGGTTTCCATGCAATCTGTTGGATCCCACGTCCAAAAATTTAATAGAGGAGAGATTGTATAGGTGAGGCGGAATCCTACCTGACAGTTCATTTTTGAAAATGGCAAGCGACTTTATGTTTGACAACCGACCAAGGTCGTCTGGGATGCTGCCCTCCAGACTATTCTCTGACAGATAAAGGTCAGTGAGAGACGAAAGGTTTCCAAGTGAAGGTGGGATGCTTCCTGTAAGAATGTTGATACCAAGGCTCAAATAGGTGAGTTTCAATAGAGAGCCAAGCTCAGTTGGAATGCCCCCTGCAAGCTGGTTCTGGGAAAGAGCAAGGATTTTGAGTTCCGAACAGTGGGTCAGATTTGCTGGAATTTCTCCGGTGAATGTGTTATTGAGCAGTCTGAGATACTGCAAGCGGAACAAACGGCCAATCTCTTCAGGAATTGGTCCGTTGAAGCGATTGTCGGCAAGATCAATTGTCCTGAGGAAGGTGAGGTTTGCTATGTAAGGGGATAGGGGGCCCACCAACTTCTGGTGAGTGAGGTTCAAGGCAGTGACCCTTTGAGGATGCCGGCGACCACCGCATGAGACACCTTGCCAGTGGCAGAAGTGGAGAGAATCGTTCCAGGAGCTCAAGGAATGGAGAGGATCTTCAGTTATCAGATGCTTAATGTGGAGCAAAGAGAGGCGATCGGTTTCGTTGGAGAAGTGAGGGGCAGATCCGGAGAAGCATGGAAGGTGAAAGGACGAGAGAAGGAGAAATGACCAAAATGCCCATAGGCTCATAAGCTGGAGCTCCATTACTGAGTTTGTGAATGCAGGAAAGCCAAGGTGTAGAGACAAATATAAAGTGATCAATTCCGGTCCATTCATAACTTTTTCTTTTTTAATTGTTATTTTTATTATTATTGTTTTCTTCGTTAGTCAAGCAACGCACCCTCTCTGTTAGCGTCTTTCTAGCCGGGTTATCAGGGAGACACCTGAGGAGTATAATAGGAAGCGGATTGCGTTGTACGAGCAAGGAAGGGGCAGATCTGTGTGTGGCCACCGTTATGAATCTGTTTATCCATTCCGTCTATCCCTTTCCTCATATCACTTTTAAGGAGGTATTCCGATTAACCACGCTAAATAGTAAACTTGGGTTACACTAAATACACTAAGCATTAAATGCAGTAGTCATTTCTCGTGTAGTACACTAAAACGTTTGGATCCTCCTCAAATTTTTTGTTCATACCATAATAGGATGTAAGAAAAGGGATGGACGGTGTGGATAAATGAATATATTGTGATGGCCCCACATAGATCTGCCAGTTCCTATGTCCGAACGGCTCGGACGCAATCCGCTTCCATGTAATAAAAAATGGATTTGTATTTTTTATTTTCTTTTTTCCATTGTTACGTTAGCCTCTTTGTTAGATGCATGCGCGCATCTACAGACTTGACTCGCGTACGTTAGATCCAGGCCATTCATCGAGTGGTCCTCAACTCCCCTCTCATTCTTCCAGAAGAGAGACTTGTCTGGCTATCAGGTGGGCCGCACTAGTACATAACTAAAAGGATTATTAAAGATGGATATCCTCCGGTTCACATTCAACGTACGAGCGTGGAGACGGATAGGATCCCACACATGTGTGCCCAAAAGTAAGCCATCATAATTCGAGTGGGCCACACAAGTGGACAGTTCCGAAGGAAACCTTCGGTGTTTTCAAGAAGGTTTCAATGGTGGGCGTTCCCATCCTCACCCATTCCCTATGGCGTGGATCTCACGTACGTGAGTCGAGTCTGTGCACGCGAGTCGTGATGACTTCTTATTTAATTATTTTTTTGGTTAGTCATTGAAAGCACCTACCCTGCTAGCGCCAAGGCGTCTTCAGCTGGGCTAGCAGGCGAGACACGCCATTGACGACTTGAGACTTGAGACTTGAGACTTAAGAGGAGTATACTAGGAAGCTGATTGCATCCGATCCCGCCCGTACGAAGCAAAGAACAGGCAGATCTATGTGGGGCCCACCGTTGTGTATCTATTTATCCATGCCGTTCATCCCTTGTAGTCTAACGCTCAAGTGGAACACACCAAATAGTAAAAGCTTGGGTTGTATTAAATGCACGAAGCATCAAATGCAATAGTCATTTCTGGTGTGGTCCACAAGAACGTTGGACTGCTCAATTTTTTGGCTCATACTATAATATGATATCAGAAAAGAGATGGACGGCGTGGATAAAAAGATATATTGTAGTGGACCCCACATAGATCTGCGAGTTCCTTATTAGGGAGCGAATTAGGTGTTACCCTGGTAACACCTTAGTGGGTGTTATCCCTACCGTGTGGGGCCTACCTTGATGTATTTTTTGTATATCCATGCCATCCATATGTTGTCACACCTAATGCTAGGACGAGATCCAAAATTATAAGAAGATCCAAATCTCAAGTGGACCATACCAATAAAAAGAATGATGAATAATCATTAAAAACATTTTGCAGGCCCCAAAAGTTTTAGATCAAGCTGATATTTAAATTTTCCCTTCATCAAGACCTTCATGACATTATGAAGAGCCTGGATTTCAAATAAACATTACCAAACCTTACTATGGGCTCTTTGAAAATTTTAATGGTAGGTTCTCAATCAGCACTGTTTCCAGTGGCATGCTCCACTGGAGATTGGGATTTGCATAATTTTTGGAATACCATACTAAAATGGGCTGGAGAAACAGATGGACGGCATGGATGTACAAAATACTATCCATGTGAGCCACACGTTGGGGGTAACACCCACTAAGCTGTTCCCGGGGTAACACCTAATTCGCTCCCCCTTATCACGTCCGAACAGGGTTGGAAGCAATCCGCTTCTAGTTTAGTAATAAAAAATCGATTTGTATTTTTTATTTTGTATTCTCTTTTTTAATACTGAAACAGGTCCCAAAATACTCCACACACTTATGTTACTGAGTAAACTCTGTTGGGCCCACTGTGAATGGATGTGGTTTATCCATGCCGTCCATATGTTTTTACAGCTCATTTAAAAGATTGAGCCCAAAACTGAAGAATATCGAAAGCTCAATTGGACCACACCAAGGAAAAAGTGGGAATAATGATTTCCACCATTGAAACCTTACTAGGGTTCACACTGATGTTTATTTGTCATCCAACCCGTTCATAAGATAACACAGACATGGATGGAGGTAAAACACAAATATTCAACTTGATCCAAAACTTCTATAGACCCCAAGAAATTTTCAACAATAGACATTCAATTCACACTGTTTCACATGGTGTGGTCCACTTGTGATTTGAATATGCATCAATTTTAGGCTCAAGCCCTAAAATTATTTGGTGAAATGGATGGACGGAGTGGATAGAATACATAAATCATAGTAAGAACCCACAAAGTTTACTCAATTTATTAGTATGCCCGCTTTCAGTATGTGGTCTTCCGAAGACAAATTTTCGCTTGACCTAGGGGAGATTAGTTGATAATGTCCTTGATTAGTGGCATCATTATTATGTTAGCCCATTATTAATAGTATTTTTTTTATCTACCCTTATGGACATTGTTGGCTTTTTACGAATGAAAATGCCCATTTACAGCCGTCCCCTTGTACAGCCGCGACAGAACACAGAAGTCGAGAGGACCTTTTGAGAATGAGGTTTGGGCCCAGTAAATCAATAATTAGGGATACCCCTCGGTTGATCTGATCTGTTCACTTTAATCGGATAGTCATGAATGCATAGTTAAGTCATTTAAAAAAAAAAATTAGAATTTTCTATATCCCACACTTGCATTAACGCTATGAGTTAATTTCGAACTATTTCCTCAGGTGTAGTCCATCTCATCCCATTTACCTCCATTTACTTTCGTCCAAACACACCCAACTTCTCATTTAATAGAATGATTGTAATAAGCCCATTGCACTGTATACTTAGTGTATATATGCGATATTTAGTGTGAATTTAGTGATGTAGCCGATATTTAGTGTATATATGCGATATCATCCCATTTACCTCCATTTACTTTCGTCCAAACACACCCAAAATCTCATTTACGCTCATTTATTTCCAATTTCACCCATTTACCTCCATTTACTCCCATCCAAATGGCCCTAAGGTTCTCTCACCATAAAAATGGGTTGTCCCAAAAACTAGGTTGACTCAACTATTAGATGCACCCCATGTGTTCTACCATATTTTTTTTTTTACAGTTTCTAGATATCTCATAGAGAGAAGACAACACCAACTTGAGTCTTGGATCTGGGTTTTCTTCGCATGTTCTAAAATGAGCTCACAAAACAGATAGACATCCTCAATTTTTCACAAACATAACGGTGGGCCCCACCTAGGTTCCCATCGCAAGAACTTCCTGTCGCAACAAATCCATGCCCGAGAGGGTGCCCACCTGCTGCCACGGATGAATTAAGGTTGCAAATAAACATTACAGTTGGCCCTAGGAAGTTTTTTATGGTGGAGATTCAATCAAAACTAATTAATTATTTTCCTGTGGTGTGGTCCACTTGAGATTTCGATTTGCCTCAATTTTTGGCTCATGCCCTAAAATGAGCTGGAAATATGGATGGACGGCATGGATAAAACACATACGTCATGGTGGGGCCCACATAACTTTCACACCAGCTAGCTGGCTGGTGGTAGGTCACTAGCCAAACAACGTCCGCCACTCCCAACATGTGTGACAAGTGGGGTGCGTGCATGCTACCACGTGTGGCACATGCATGCGGCAAGCATGTCTTTTTCATCAGGAATACCAGTACCCGACGATTTAGGGCTTTTCTCCTCTCCCTCCTTACGACCACATGGCCTAATAGCTAGTTTCCCTTCCTTACTAAGTCACTTGGTTCCCAAGTCACTTAGTTCCTAAGTTATTTAGTTTCTAAGTCACTTGGGTCTTAAGTCCTTAATTGTTAAGGTTGTATACCTCTATAAATAAACCCATTTTGGGTTTAAATCAATGTACAAGATCAGAAGGAGAATTCTCCATATTCTTAGTTTGTCTTGGCTATCATGGTATCAGAGCGGGTCTGATTCAAGGCCATCTCATCCACCCTTGGGTGAGATATGGTTATCGTCCAGATCATCCGATCCTTGATCTCTCATTACATCCGTAGCTCCACCTCCATCTCCATCACCGATAACATTAATCGGCCTCATTCCCAAACCCCATCTTCACCGCTACAAACACCAAATCCTATTGGTATCTCAAAACCCCATCTCTGGTATACTCTATATATCGACGATTGTAGCCGCCATTATGGCACTCAAATCTGGAAAACCCTTTGCCTTAAGCCCTCACTGTCCAATCCTTCATCCTTCACCCGATCCCGTGCCCTCACTCCCCTGTCGGTACCCCCCATTGCTGGAATCCCGGCCACCTCTATGATCGCTATTGCTGTTGTTCTATTCCAGATCTGTCGGAAACCCATTCCAGATCTATCGAAATCCCATCCAGACCCAACGTTGTTGTTGACCATCTCCATCCCTACACTTCAACCACGAACGACACCAGCTTTAAAACCCCTCAGTGCCACCTCTGTGGCAACCTAGTCGTTCTCTCAATATCATCCATAAGCTGCACACCTCAAACCCATTTTCGCCTCTGCATGCACACGTCATCTTCTCCAGCCCTCCACTCGGTCGGCATCCCTCGCACCAGAAATCCTTGCACCATTGTCATGTGCTCCAGCAACCAGTGCACCTTTTGCTCGTTCTGCAAATCTCTGTTCCTACACATCTCTCAAATCTTTGAGATTCACGCCCCCTCCTTTTGGGGATTAACTCTGATATGGTACTCTCTGGATCATGCTCGTCCATATTCCCCTAAGATCAGAGCGAGTTGATCTAATCCGTTGATCAATGGGCCTCTAAAAGTTGTGGTCTTTGTCACCACCCAGTTAGTAGGACTGTTGTCCACTACTTCTGGACTCTGGCCACTCCAGCGCCTTGGTATCGCACCACTCCCGCAGTCCCAACGCCATCTTTGCAACATCTGACAATCGTGCGTCTGCTACATATCAAATCTCGCCTGGTCATCATCCAAACCAGTCGCTAGCTCAGAAGAGAAGATCTCTTCTCAGCAACTGCCACATCTCGAGTGGCTTTCATACGTCGTCATCTCCAAATAGCAACCGTCCCTTGTAGACACTACCGTCTAAATCCAGATTTGCAGCCCTAGATCCGGCAATCCGAGATTCGACCCAAGCTGTTGACAGCCATCTGTCGAAAGGATGGTTCCCACTATGTACAACCTCCTGTTGCTGGGATCTACTGTTCTGGGTTCTTCCACCCCTTAGGGTTTCTTCTTCCAAGAATATATGTCGTTCAAGTTCAGCCATCTATCGATGTCATAGCAAATGTTGTCGTCACTACTCAAGGGCAATGACCAGATTCATCACCATCTGCATTTGGCCTTATTGTTTTTCTCGACAACACCTTGATCCAAGGCCAAAACCCTTTTGGATCTTTCAGCACCTTCAGATTAGGCGCATCCGGTGTTCAAGTTCGGTGGTCAAGTCTCGGACATCGGTATTTTTAGTATTTTCAATATTTGGCATTTGGTATATAGCTTGAACTTGAGGGTAGGTTTTGGAGGTGTTAGCAAACCTCCTAATATACATTCCACTATTCTACCGTACTACGTCTCTGTCACGCATCTGCTCTTCCAGTACATGCATCTCTATCACGCATCTGCTCTTCCGGTACCTTCTCTTCATAATATTCAGGCTCGTGTCGTGTCCCTATCACGCATCTGCTCTTTCGCTACCCTCGTTTTCGGTTCACTACGTCTCTACATCTCTGATAATCATCTGTGTCTCAAGTGCACTGCGTCTTCGGTCCACTGCACCTCCAACCATCGTCTTTGGCGCACTACGTCTCCGGTCATCATCTACGTCTTCGGCCATCGTCTTCAGTACCGCATCTTGAAGACACTGCAGATGTAAAGGGTTTTTTTCCCCTCAATTTTGAAATTACTCCTTTGAGTCAGTAATGACATCTATGTTGAGGGTCATCTGATCTCCATCTAACAGAAGTCCATCATTCTATACGGTACTATGCCTTGGTGCACAAACTGTTGTTGGTTGATTCCCCACATCAGTTTGAGGGGGGGTGATAGCTAGTTTCCCTTCCTTACTAAGTCACTTGGTTCCCAACTCACTTGGTTCCTAAGTCACTTGGGTCGTAAGTCCTTAATTGCTAAGGTTGTATACCTCTATAAATAAACCCATTTTGGGTTTAAATCAATGTACAAGATCAGAAGGAGAATTCTCCATATTCTTGGTTTGTCTCGGCTATCATGGCCATGAACAAAGGGTTGTGTAAGGGCCGTTGATCTCTACAGCGCGATTGGACCGAACTAATTCAATCCACACCGTATAATTAGGACGAAAGTAAGAGGAACTAAATGGAGAATCCTTTGAGTGCAGTGAGTAGGCATCAGTTTCATAGTAAGAAAGCAATGGAGAAAACCAATGACAGAATCAGCCAACTACCAGATGCTATCCTTCATTACATCATTTCTTTAATGCCGTGAAATTCATGGTAAGAACAAGCATTTTGTCAAGGAGATGGAGTAACATGTGGAAATCCATCTGGGCTTATGCCACCGCTCTGGATTTTGGTGTGGAATTCGCAAGAAGAATTTGTGGCTACTATCAACCGATATCTACGACTCCACAAAGCCAAGGAGATTCAGATGTTTCATCTCTTGCTTAATCCTGGCAATCGATATCTGTCAAATGCTGAGAAATGGGTCGAATTTGCAGTAGCAAAAGGAGTCAAAACTATATATGATTTTGATAACCCATTTAAATTTTTGGGCATTTGAAGGTCTGCCTACTAAATTGCTTAACTCCATCTTTAGTTGTGATTCTATAACCCATTTAAATTTTAGTCGCTGCAATTTCTCCCTGCCGTTGAATTTCAAAGGTTGCCCCTATCTCAAAATGCTCCACCTAAGACTTGTTAGAGTTACAGATGCACTGCTTGAAAGCATGCTTTCAAATTGCAACCTTCTGGAGGAATTGAGTTTAAGGGATTGTCGTGGCTTGGCTTGTATCAAGGTTTCTGCTCAAGATCTGCCACTTGAGAACTTAACAGTGGTTGACTGTTGGGGTGCCGGAAAGATTGAGATTTTTGCTCTAAACCTCCGATCATTCCGTTTCTATGGTGATTTTATTACCATCTCTTTCGAGAACAATTCGAGCTTGGTGGATGTCCCTGTCAATGGTATATGTAGGGATGCTTACTGTTCTAATTGGATTACTGTTCTGCACCATCTTAAACACGTTAAGATTCTGACATTGTGTAATCTCTCACTTGGGGTATGTGTTCATTCCTCCTCTTCTATGAAATTCTTAACAGTTTTCATTTGTTCCACAGAAACCTCTACAAGCGTTTGTAGGATATTGATCTGTTGGGATAGTAAGGCCGGAAGCGGAAGCAAAGCCGAACGCAAACAGCAAATTGAATCAAACAAAAAACGCAATGCAATCACAATGCATGCAACCACCCACACATAGACAATCCAATTTTTACGTGGAAAAACCCCTCACGAGTAAAAAACCACGGCACAAAGCGGCACTAATTCACTATAATATTAGAAGTTACAAGAGATAGAACCCAAGACCCAAAACCCAAGCCCATCAGAGAAATCCCAAGCTTACCCAAGTAGAAAACCCTCTTCTTCAAGCTCTTTTTCTCACCTAGAAGCTCCCTCAATTCCCTTTACAACCTTAGAATCCTCTAATCTCGTAATACCCCTTAAATAGGCATTAAAAACAAAATTAGAAATCTTCTCACGAAAAACCACGCAAGAAACAAAGTTGTAATAGGACACTGCCGACCGGTCGTCCGGCCGGCCGGCTGGCCATCCCTGTGCAATGATTTGAGGCGTCCATTTTCCAACATGATCCACATTAGGTGGGCCCACCTTGTAGACGTCTGGGCTGAAAATCGGTTTGTTCGACCGTAAGTTGGGCTTCAAATGTTTAAAACATTCCAAGGTTAAAAAAAAAAAAAGAAGTAAAATTGCTAATGAGTGGACTGGCCTGAAAATTTTGGCCAGGCCATCTACACAAGTGGGACCCACCAGCTGTATGGTGTGCAAAGGTGGACTGTTATGTTACTAAATTCTTTCTTTTGATCTGCACAGTATGTAGATATAGCCGAGAAATATAGACCCGAAGATTTGCCTGTCACATTCCACAATCTGCAAAAACTGCAGCTATTGATTGGTTTGGTGGTAGCTATCTGGCCTGCACCTATAGCTTCTTCAAAAACTGTCCATGTCCTTGTCTAGAGAAGCCTTTCATTGAGTAGGTCTACATATGCTCCCACTGAAATTTTATTTCCCATTTAATTTCTATGAAGATTTTCAGCTGACATCCTAGCCATAAATGAGATGGACTTTACTTATAGATCCTAGCCATAAATGAGATGGGCTTTACTTATATATTGGTGTGGTGCAAAAATCAGGCCAATCAATTCATCAGGTGGCCACAAATGTATATTGTCCTTAGTTTTGGGACAAGTGTGCCTAGTCATTTGCACACTTGGGGTATTAATGTTGTGGTAGCAGTCATGAGTTAGGACAATTGAAATTTTCTTAATTATCATGAAGGGTAACACACGTTATGGTGGGCCCTCACAGCTCCTCTCTCTCTCTCTCTCTCTCTCTCTCTCCCTCTCCCTATATATATATATATAGAGAGAGAGAGAGAGAGAGAGAGGAATTGTGAGGGCCCACCATAACGTGTGTTGGACATCCACACCGTGCATTTGGTAGGTCCACTCTAGGTTATGGGATGTGCCATAAATCGGGCGCGGCTTCGCTAGCTCCCCGTATCCACCGAGGTGGGTGGATCCCTTACCATGCCGTCTACTGTGTGATGTATTTGTATTACATCCACGCCGTCCATTCATTTTGAAAACTCAGTTTAGAGCATGATTCAAAAAATGAAGTAGATCCAAATCTCAAGTGGACCATAATACAGTAAACAATGGTACTCAACCATTAAAAGCTTCTCGTGGGTCACAAAAGTTTTGGGTCAAGCTCATATTTGTTTGGTATCTTCATCCATGTCTTTGTTATAACCTTTTCAACAGGTTGGATAGAAAATAAACATTCCAGGGGCCCCATGAAGTTTTTAATGGTGGGGATTCGATCACTACTATATCATGTGATATGGTCCACCTAAGATTTGGATCTGCTTCATTTTTGTGGTAATGCCCTAAAATGACCTTTCAAAATGCATGAAGGGTGTAGATGTAATGTACATGCATCACAGTGGCTCCACAGTTGGAGATCCACCGACCTCCGTGGATCCGGGGATCCACCCAAACCGTGCCCCTAAAAATCAGCCATTTCCGGAACTCAGGTGGGTCATATCATTTGGAACCTATGAAAACATGCCTATAACATCTAAAATCACTTGGTGGGGCCTACTTGAGTTTTGGATGAGATTGAAACATGTTGTGACCCCTCATCCCAGTGGGACACATGCAATGGATGGGCTGGATGTGTGAACCACATCTCTGTGGGCCCTATACACGATCATCAAGATTTTAATGGGCAGGTAACCACTCTCAAACTTTTGTTAGTGGTCTGGCCCACTTAAGTCATGGATTGACCTGATTTTGAAGCCTGTGGCCTAATATGTAATGGTGTATGTGACTAATGGTGTGGATGTCCAACACACGTCATGGTGGGGCCCACACAGCTCAACCTCATAGTACAATTTCCCGTCTCTCTCTCTCTCTCTCTCTCTCTCTCTCTCTCTCTCTCTCTCTCTCTCTCTCTATATATATATATATATATATATATATATATATATATATATATATATAGATGGTGAATTTCCCATTCCCCATCGAGACAACAGTTCCACCTCCACTTCCATGATCTCTCAATTCCCACGGTCCATTTTCCCAGTCCTTCCTAAATACATTCCATTCAATTCCCTTGCATACTTATTGCAATTCCACCACCTTAGATACACACCTCCAAGACAAAGGCAATAGATCCAATCTCATTTCCTGGGGGAATTGATGGTGATATCGGCAACGTCCATCAACTAGGGTGCCATCCATAAATTGTTTTTAGCCCAAAACAGGGGGATAATGCCAATCCTCCTAGAGATGTTGTCTGGATGGGGAATGGAAAATTCACCGTGGTAATGGCCATTGAAAACTTGTAACATAATACATGTACATACATAAGCTTATAATGTATTTATTACTGTCCATATGTGTTTGCATATGCTTAATACATATATAATTTTCAATAGTTATGCTAATGGTATGTATGCCATATCATATCCATCTCTAATGCTTCAATGTGGTGTTTCTTCAATGTTTATTCTAAGGGCATGTTTGTGTTGGGGTTAGGAGCCCCGCAGCGGAAGCAATCAAAGCAGGTGAGGAACACACCACAATGGCAATCAACAAGCAAATCATCATACACAAGAAGGCAAACCGAATTTTATGTGGAAAAACCCCTCACGGGTAAAAAACCACGGCACAAAGCGACACCAATCCACTATGAATCAGAAGTTACAAGAGATTACAGAAGAAATACCATGGATCACAGCCCATAAGAGAAATCCCAAGCTATCTTAAGCTAATTCTCACATAAGGAGGACAACCCCATCCCTTTCCCTCAACCCAGAGAACTCCAAGCTTCCTCCCTAGCTCTTTCTCTCACCCTAGAACCCTCTCAATCCCTTGGCCCATTGGCGGCAACCCTAATCTCTGTTACATCTCCTTAAATAGGAGAAAACCGGAATTAGAAACTCCTTGCGCAAAACCGCGCAAAAAATCAAGTCCAAAAAGGAAACTGCCTGATCGGTCGGATGGCCCAAAAAAGCTTCAGAAATCCTGCTGTCTTCATCTCCAACGTGACCGACCGGCCGGCCGGCCGGTCGGTGGTCTTCATGCTTGAAGGTTTGAGGCGTCCAAGCCCAACAAACTCCACCACGACTCAAAACTTCATGCAACACCTCGCCACACACCATCTTCATCTCTACTTCGTCGTCATCATAGCTCCACCACTTCTCATGCTTCATCGACTTCAAACTTCCACCTTCATCGCTTGCTTGCTCATGTGGCCCTTGCGCATGCCACACACGAGCAACCGTGGATCCCACTGCTGATTCTGCAGCTCCATGAATAGTGCTCTCGATCACACCCGATCGCAGTCGACAAACTTGATTGAGATATTGGCGTACCGATCCACCTTCTTCAACTTCTTTCATAGACACCGATCGCTTTCCATGTTTTTTTTTCACGGAATTCTTCTCCACAACGAATCTCATGCTAGAAGACACCATTGATGTCTCGCCTCAGATTCTCTCTGCCTCCTTCCCAACTTTTAGCTCTGATACCACTTGTTGGGGTTAGGAGCCCCGCAGCGGAAGCAATCAAAGTAGGCGAGGAACACACCACAATGGCAATCAACAAGCAAATCATCACACACAAGAAGGCAAACCGAATTTTACGTGGAAAAACCCCTCACGGGTAAAAAACCACTGCACAAAGCGACACCAATCCACTATGAATCAGAAGTTACAAGAGATTACAGAAGAAATACCATGGATCACAGCCCATAAGAGAAATCCCAAGCTACCTGAAGCTAATTCTCACATGAGGAGGACAACTCCATCCCTTTCCCTCAACCTAGAGAACTCCAAGCTTCCTCCCTAGCTCTTTCTCTCACCCTAGAACCCTCTCAATCCCTTGGCCCATTGGCGGCAACCCTGATCTCGGATTACATCTCCTTAAATAGGAGAAAACCGGAATTCGAAACTCTTTGCGCAAAACCGCGTAAGAAACCAAGTCCAAAAAGGAAACTGCCCGACCGGTCAGCCAACCGGTCGGATGGCCCAAAAAAGCTTCAGAAATCCTGCTGTCTTCATCTCCAACGTGATCGACCGGCCGGCTGGTGGTCTTCATGCTTGAAGGTGTGAGGCGTCCAAGCCCAACAGTTTGATCCCACTTAAAAATGAGTTTCATCTCATTCTAGTTACTAGTAATAATGTATTAGGGTGCATTTAGTTGCACCACATATCATGATATTTCATGATTAATCTATCTAATTTGGTACAAATTTTAATCAAATAAGATCATAGAGATTGTAGTTCATATAAATTGTTGGTTATGAAAGATTATTTTTAATCCTATATAACAGAAGTCAAGATCTATATGCCGGGGTTGCAACCTCTCAATTTTTTAAGGGATGAGTTGGATTCCAACATGGAAGTCTTTGCTTGACAATGTTAAGCCCCCTTCCGTCCTTCATGGCAGTCTATTCAATGCCTGATTTTTTTGGGCGCATGATGGACTGTGAGCCATGATATTTGACTTCGTCTTCCTATTGATCTGTCAGGAAATGATCTTTGGCACTGTTCCGAATGGGTCTCTTCTCAACTTAGATCCCATCGTACCTCAGGCAAATATCCACATGACAACAGTGGGACCCCATCGTATTATCCGCAGACCTGGAAAAATTTGCCGTTAACAGGGCTCACGAGGTCCTTCGTGCTTTCCTCCTATATTGAATGGTTGTCATCGATGGCCTATTAGTGATTAATGGCATTTCAAAAATTACTTTTATTTTCTTGCACAAAGCTGAATCCCTAATGTTATCTTTCGACTAGCAAAGTTTTCAAGTATCAGATCTAAGATATCAAATGGTGGTCCCCACAAGTAAAACACTGCAAACAAGATCAGACGGTTGTGAGTTGACCCATAACAAAAATTGGTTATGTCAAATTGGAGTAGAGAACTACTCAATATAACACTAATTTTTATTACAGTATTTATATGACTAGAATGATGATGATGGTGATAGGGACAATTAGTTAACTAACGGTCTCAGGTAATCCATGGCAGGTGGGCCAACGTTGCATGTATTGTGCTGCATCACCCCTGAAGTCCTTGAGAAATGGTTGAAGATGGACTTTGAGTCATATGGTTAAAAGTTGGGGCTAGATCTTTACAGAAGGTGATCTTAACTACTTTGTGTTGGAATTTACAGAAGGTGGTCTCAAGTACTTTGTGTTGGTGGTCTTAACTACTTTGTGTAGGAATTCACAGAAGGTGGTCTTAACTACTTTGTGTTGGAATCGTGGAAGCGCGAATCAAACGAAGGCAAATCACAATGGTTGTCGAGGCAAATCTACAAGCAAGAGAATTCAAATTTTTACGTGGAAAATCCCTTTTGAGAAAAAAATATGCTACAAAGTGAATTCACTATGAATCAGAAATTACAAGAGATGAAAAAAACTAACCCAAATCCAAAACCTCATAAGAGAAACCCAAGTTTTTTCTCTCACCCTACAACTCTCTCAACCCCTTGAACACATCTAGGACTTCCTGTGTTACCTTAATCTTGTATTACACCCCTTTAAATAGCATAAAATCGGAATTAAAAACAAATACGTGCAAACATGCGCAACCGACCTAAACAGTGCACCAGCCGTCGGGCGCCCGACCCGACCGTTCAGGCTATCGAACCCTGCCAACCCGACTAGTTCCATTCAGAGAGTTTCGGGCGCTCAACCCAACCCTGTCGGGCAATTGACAACCCTCCATCTTCAGATCCTATAGTGTCTAGAAATTAAACGTCTCTTATAGGGTAGTTTCAGGCACCCTCGACCCAACTCCGTCGGTCGACCAAAACCCCTCAGTGTCATCCCCAACACTTTGGCAACTGTGACATAGTCCATACACTGAGCTTCTTGACACTTCTGGCCTTCCAAGTCACCCTAATGGGCCTCGTCGAGGGCTACCACATCAATGGCCTTATAGGCGTTGGAGATGGAAATGCTCAATTAAATCAGAAAACCTGATAAGCTATGGTCCGTCTAAATTGCGGCCCTCAATCTGGACAATATAATTTAAAGTTAATTATTTAAGAAAAATGCTCACACAATTAGTTGTACCTCCAACTAGTTGGGGCGTGTGACCACCACTGTGCGTGTATGACATGTCGCCCATGCTGCAAGGTTGTCCCACCATTAAAAATGAGATACCCAAAAATCAGGTCGATCGATGGAGAGGTTTAGGTGAGATCCCGGATCCACCAAGGTGGGTGGGACCCTGACTATGGGGCTAATATTGATGTATGCGCCTTAAATCCATGCCATCAAACATTTTGAAAGCTCATTTTAGGGCATGATCCCAAAAATGAAGCTGACTCAAATCTTAAGTGGACCACACCACAGAAACAGTCGTGATTGAATCCCCACCATTAAAAGCTTCATGGATTCAACGGAATGTTTATTTGCTATCCAACCTGATGATATGGTCAAAAGCACCTAGATGAAGAGACCACATAAATATCATCATGATCCAAAGCTTTGGCGGCCCACAAGAAGATTTTAATGGACAATCACCACTGTTCCATGTACTGTGGTCCATCTGGGGTTTGGAACTGCTTACTTTTTAGATTATGCCCTAAAATGATCTTTCAATGTGGATGGGTCTCAACTAATCCACTCCGAACCATTTGATGTGCCTCACCCGATAGTTGGATCCACGACTTTTGGCTGTTTCCAATTTCACTGTGGGGCGACCTGGTTGGATGGGTGAGATGTCACATAAACGCTATGGTGGCCCCCACATGCCGTACAAGAAGTCTCATTATTAAATATTGCGTGCGTATCAACCATTATGCTCTACCAGAGTATTTAATTAAAGTTTCTCTCTCGTTTTTCCAATTTTCGAGCGATTTAGGGCTTTTTCTCCTCCTCTTCTCCGTTCTTACGACCCCAAGGCCATGAACTCAGGGTTGCGTCTGGGCCGTTGATCTCCATAGCGCGATTGAATCAGGTTTTGGTAAGCATTCAATTTCTTCTTCTTCTTCTTCCTTTACAAACCAATCCGATTGAGCGGATTTTCGCAGCACTGGATCCTCAAACCCCACTTCCAATTGGACTGAACTAGTTCAATCCCCACCGTCTAATTAGGGCAAAAGTAAGAGGAACTAAATGGAGAATCCTTCCTGTGGATTGAGTAGGCATCAGTTTCAGAGCAACAAAGCTATGGAAGAAACCAATGACAGAATCAGCCCGATGACGTCCTTCATTACATCCTTTGATGCCGATGAAATTCATCGTAAGAACAAGCATTCTTTCAAGGAGATGGAGAAACTTGTGGAAACCCATCTTGGCTTATGCCACTGCTCTGGATTTTGGTGCCGATTTCGCAACTGGCCAAACCGAAGAAGAATTTGTGGCTAGTGTCGACCGATATCTACAACTCCACAAGGCAAGGAGATTCAGATGTTTCAGCTTTTGTTCATTGGTTGCAATCTATCAGATGCTGAGAAATGGGTCGAATTTGCAGTAGCAAAAGGAGTCAAGGAGCTTGATACTAACTTCGGTCCGACTATATATTCTATGTCATTTCAACCTGTTGAGGAAATTTGGCCTTCTGAATTGCTTAACTCCATCTTTAGTTGTGATTCTATAACCCATTTAAATTTGAGTTGCTGCGATTTCCGGTCGTTAAATTTCAAACGTTGCACCAACCTTAAAACACTCCACCTAAGCGGTGTTAGAGTTGCAGATCCCCTGTTTGAAAGCAAGCTTTCAAATTGCCCACTTATGGAGGAATTGAGTTTAAGGTTTTGTTGGGATTTGGAATGTGTCAAGGTTTCCGCTCCGGATCTGCCACTTAAGAGCTCGACAGTGGCCGACCATATTAGTCTCTATGAGATTGAGATTTTTGCTCCAAATCTTCGATCTTTCCGTTTCTTTGGTGATTTTGTTTATATGCATCTCGAGAACATTTCGAGCTTGGTGCATGTCCTTGTTAATGGTATATGTAGAGAGGGTTGCCAATTTATGCACGATTGGATTCCTGTTCTGCACCATCTTGGACAAATAAAAATTTTGACATTGTGTAATGGTTCACTAAAGGTGATGCGGACACAAAATCATTCAAGGTGTACCAACGAAGAAAGCGCCAACCATAAGTACCGTCCTTGTGGATAGGTGATTACTGAGGAACTGAAGACCCGTTAAAGACCCTTCACGTGTGATTGGACACATAGAAGACCCCACTCAGAGAAGACACGTGTGAAGGAAGAAATGAAAAAGACCGAAGAACTGGACATCTTCAGGCGCCCGACCAACCCTAGTACTTCATGAATGTCTATACTTCACGGTTGTGATGGATAGCTGCATCATTGCGTATATCTTTGTTATTTTCTTCGTTTATGATGATTAGCTGTAAATTTTAGGTTATTATTCTCTTTATTTTTCCGCTGATTAATTGTGTTCAGAGATTAGGCTTACATGGTTTTGTCTAAATTGAGTTATCAAATTAGGGTTTTGATTTTTAAGACTATTTTAGGAAAGTTACAGATTTAGAAAGTTTCCAATTTTAGAAACTTTCCAACCTTAGAAAGTTTCCTAATTTGAAAAATTTTCAGATTTGAGTTGCTTCCTATCTTAATTTAATTGTGTCAGTTCATATTAGTTTTGCATTCATCGTATTTATCTTGTAAGTCGTAACACCTAGTAGTCTAGTTGGGTAGAGTTTGCTTCAAGTCTTACTTGTCTGCCCACGAGACAAGACAGAGGTTTCAGACTTCAACCAGTCATGAACAACGAGCAATTATCTGAGCAACTTGCTCAATTGATGCAAAAGATAACTGCAATGGAAACGAGACAAAATAATGAATTCGCTCGTTTAAGTACCAAGATCACCACCACCATGAATAGAGTCAAGCAATTAGAGACATCTCAAAGGGAGAACCCCACTCTTGGGGAAGACACACACTCTCAAGCAGGAGAAATCATTGAGGAGCATGTTCCTATACGTGGAGGACATGGTGGTAGGGGACGTGGAGCTAGTTGTGGTATTGTGCGAGAGGCACAAGCTACATATGACTATCCAGACCACTACGATCCCGATGAGCGTGCGATGAAGAACATGAAGGTAGAAGCCCCAAGTTTTGATGGGCGTTTGGATCCCAAGGCATTCCTTGACTAGGTTGCTAACATGGACCACTACTTTTAGTGGTATGGCATATCAGAAAACCGTCAAATGCGGTTTGCAAAGATGAAATTTATGCGCCAAGCCATATTGGTATGAGAAAGAGTTGGTAGAGCCCCTATCACATATTGGTATGAAATGAAAGAGAAGTTGAAGGAGAAGTACCTTCCTCTCTCATACCGTTAGAAGCTCCTTGACTTATGGCAATTCTTAATGTAATGCCCTGGAAATTTTAATCCTCGAACCTTGAAAGTACTCGAGCACCTCTAGAAATTTTTCTATTTTAATTCTCAAATGAGAATGCATATGTCTGATTTAGAACCAATAATCTAGAAGATTTGTACATGAAACCCTAGTTTGAATGATCCGATTCGATCGAAATCTCGTAAGACATTTAGACACATCAATCTAACCGTACATTCTTTGTTAGATATCATGGATAGCTACGGATTCCCTTTTAATTGTCAATCCTACATCCGATCCGTTAAACAATGAATCTCAATCTATGATTTACTGAAATCACAATAGATCAACCTATATAACCGACTCACAATGAAGATCCACCTTAGACTACCCTAATCAGTGAATCAAATCTCGATTATCCTGAGTTTATAAATCGATTTGATAAAATAGCCCTTTTAACATGTAAAACCATACGAATGAGATTAACCGCCCTTAACCTGCAAATAAATGCACCCCGTATATCACATCATGTACCTAGCTATGCCCGTTACGACCTAGTGAAAGGATTCACTAAACTCTATTCTCTAAATTATTCAATTGGTGTCCTGAAAACTTAGAACAGCTATAGACCGTTCGTTAGTGGGTCGTTGATCACGAATCTACGCAGAATCGATTGCCTTAGTGGGCTTGACCTTTCCCCTATATCAGATACCCGACACCCTATCCCGAACTGCACAACTTAGATCAAGACCAGAGAGGGTGAGTTGTGTGACTCACCTGATAAATGATCATCTGGGCCTATAAAAGGTAAACCCATCTCAAATCCATTCAAAATCTGGATTTTAGGTTTTTCTTAGGGTTTTGGCTTAGGTTTTACTTGGATTCATCGATTAGGTCGTTGTTCCTCTTAATTGCTTGGCACCAATTGATAACCGCAGGTAACTATACCCTCTATTGCAGGAATTAGCAATTGATTTTGGTTTAGTTGATTCTAATTTCAATCTTTGGTTGGAATTAGGTTAGATAACGAGGTTCCTCTCATTTCCTCGTACTCTAGACGTCGTGGGCGTGTGATTTCCCCCACACAGGTGAGGACTATTCTTCTAAGTTGGCTATTATCAGCCCACGAGGGTTCTAAATAGTGAAAATTGGGTTTTTCTTGAATTCCATTCAAAGTTAAGTGCCGAATGATTTATGTTTTTTATTGATGTTCTGTATGTGTTGATTAATTACATGCTTGCTTCGATGTGTAGATTGATTGCCTATTTGAATCGATTTTATGAAAATATGAGATTTGATGTGTTGTGCATATCAAGTGTTTGATGAAATTCCTGAGTGAACAGAAGTTCACATATGCTTGAGTAAGTGGATTACCATCCACCCAGGCTAGTGCCTGATTGTGAATTTGATGAGTTGGCCTGTAGTAGCACGCCAAGTGTTTGATTTTACACCCATATATGAAATGAAGTATATCGCATATCAACTGTTTGGTTTTATGCCTGATTGAGACAATGAATGCTATGATGTTCTATTCTTCTCACAACATGCGTAGTATAATATTTAATTGATATGATTGGGATTAATCTCTGAAAATCACAATTTATGGACTGCCTACTTGGGTTTGGCCGTCACGGACTTGTTTGGTCGACTTGGGAGTAACATGATCGACCGACCCTAGCTATGCCGGTTTGGTTGATGTTTCGCTCGGCCTACCAAATCAGTCAATTTCAGGGTTAATCATATTTGTTTGATCATTGTCACATATTCTGTAGAATCTCGAATACCACAATTATCATTGTTGTGCAGTCACTTATAATTGTACGTATCAAGTCTCATGAGCTGGACATGGAATATGGGTAACTGTGTTTGTGCTATTTTTGGCTGGTGTGGGTGATGAACCCTCCAATAGCCTTGAGCATTGAATCCTACATACTGAAGCTCATGGGCCAGGCATAGTATATGGGTAGCTGTGCTTGTGCTGTCTTTGACCGGTATTGATCCTGATGGTCTTATCGAGAGTCTTGAGCACCGATGCTAGGTGACGAGCCTACCATCATTGATCTTGGGTGACGATCCATTACCATGTATATGACATTCTAGGGCATTGAGACCCTTACCATTTGATTCATTGTTCAGTTATGTTGGGTGACGAACCTAAATTGGGATTCCAGGAGCTAGGCATAGGACGCCCTGGCCTGGCAGTGGGATCCGGCCTGGTAGAGGGTACCTCGACCTGACATTGTCCAGTGTTCGGTAAGGCCACTGTCCAGTGTCCGGCTTTCCTCGTTGTCCAGTGTTCGGCTGCGTTCTAGTCGGTCCTGTTCCTGTTTAATAGACTTTTGATAAGATTGAGGTATTCTGGCCTGGCGATGGGTCCCGGCCTAGTAGAGGGTACCCCGACCTGGTATTGTCCAGTGTTCGGTAAGGCCACTGTCTAGTGTCCGGCTTTCCTCGCTGTCCAGTGTTCGGTTGCGTTCCTATCGGTTATGTTCCTGTTTAATAGACTGTTGATAAAATTGAGGTATTCTGGCTTCGCCAATACTGCTGATTGAATACGGGATTAAATAAATACTTGGTAAACATGCATGCATCACATTTTCACGTGCATTGGTCTGATGCTGCTGTTGGGTGGTAACCCCACCGTTTATTTTTCCGGAACATAACATTTGCATATCATGACTACATGCATTATTCAACTAGAATAAGAATTTGATTGTGAGGTTATGTTATCTGTTGATGCTAGGGTGGTAGGTGTGAGAGCCCCACCATTTGTTATGCTCCACTATTTGTATTTGATTGTATTGATAACATGTTTAACTTAGGGATGGTAACACTGAGTATGATTACTCACTCCCACCTGGGGGGGTGTTTTAAAACACTAACCAGTTATCTTTGATGCAGGAGTTTCCACTACTTGATGAGTGAGACGTTGGATTTGCTGGCTTACCTATTGGAGTGGCTTTGGACTTGTATTGTATTCATTTTTGAGCATGTATATATTGAGCCCCAGCTGAGTGGACTCCTTTATTGTGTGGATAATTGTATGTATTTACACTTTAAATTCAAACTGAATTATACACTGTTTAGCTTAAATCTCTATTTATGAGTTGATGCTATCGATTTGTGCCATTAAAATATACTTCCGCAAAATACAGTCACCTCGGAAGAGTTGGGAGCCGCGGACTGCCCGACACTTGATTTTCGGGGCGTGACACTTAAGTTAAGGGTCAATGTCTGTCGCTGACTATATCGCTAAATTTGAAGAATATATGATGCGATGTGATATCCATGAAGACTCTCTGGTAATGCTCTCGCGTTTCAAGACAGGCCTTCGTGTAAATCTCCAGCGCGAGCTTATGACTCGGCCCTTAATGAACTTGGATGAAGCATATCAAGCTGTGTAGGAGTTAGAGCAATACCTGAAGACTCCTGTCGTTCGTCGTTTTGAATCCCGAGACTCCAGTACTAGATCTAGTTTCCAGGGGACTAGACCTAATGTTGGTAATCAATCCAAAGCACAGGAAACTGTTCCGCCTAAGCCTAGGGACAACAAGGGCAAAGGGGTTGTTGGTGCTGGCCCGAGTAATATGAGACATGTGAGATGCTATGAGTGTGGCAATCTTGGTCACATGTCTAATCAATGTCCTATGAAGAACCGTAGGAAAACCTTAGTCGTAGGCGAATCCCACGAGGGTGGAGATGACCAGGGTGATGATGTTGAAGAGTATCACCCTGAAGGACTTACTGATGAGGAAGAAGTAGATGGAGAAGCAACGCTTGCAGTAGTCAGGAGTGTGCTAGCTCAGTCTAGAAATAATGCTGACTGGCGTCAAAACACTATCTTCTATACTACTGTCAAGTGTGGTGAAAAGAATTGTAAGGTGATAGTGGACAGTGGAAGTTGTCAGAACGTGATTTCCACTAGCACCTTAAATCGCTTGAAACTGAAATCCACACCTCGTCCTGACCCATATAAAGTTTCTTGGGTTGACAAGACATCCCTTCCTATCACCCATCAATGTTTAGTTCCCATCGAGTTTAGGTCATATAAGGAGTCCTTGTGGTGTGATATTTTACCTATGGATGTGAGACATGTTATTCTAAGTAGACCGTGGCTATTCGATAATGATGTCACGATCTTCAGCCATTCGAATGCATGTACCTTCATGCATAACGGTAAAAAGATCAAACTTAACCCCATGCCACCTGAGAACACACTAGGGAAGAAGAAGGATGAGAAGGCAAGCGAGCCTAAAGGAGTAGGGAAATCCAAGCCTAAGTCTTTCCATATAATCAACGCAAGAGAGTTTGAAAAAGAGGCTAAGGAGGATTTTATGGTGTATGCCCTTGTGGCAAGAGAGATTACACTTGAGGTTCCATTAGAGTTGCCTTATAAGGTGACCTCGGTCCTGAAGGAATATAATGATGTATTTCCTTAAGATTTACCAAATGAATTGCCACCTATGAGGGACATACAGCATGCCATTGACCTTGTCCTAGGGTCTACTCTACCGAACCTTCCTCACTATAGGATGAACCCTGCAGAGCATGTAGAGTTGAAGAGGGAAGTTAATGACCTTCTGCAAAGGGATTTCATCCAAGAGAGTATGAGCCCGTGTGACGTGCCTGCATTGTTGACGCTAAAGAAAGACGGCACGTGGCGTATGTGTGTGGACAGCAGTGCCGTAAACAAAATTACTGTCAAGTATAGGTTCCCTATACCTAAACTTGATGATATGCTTGACATGATGGCCAGGTCCACTATATTATCTAAGATATATCTCAAGAGTGGATATCACCAGATCCGTATACGCCCAGGAGATGAGTGGAAGACTGCGTTTAAAATGAAAGATGGGCTGTATGAGTGGTTGGTCATACCCTTCGACTTGACTAATACACCCAGTACTTTCATGCGGGTGATGACATAAGTTTTGAGGCCATTCATGGGTAAATTTATAGTGGTGTATTTTGATGATATTCTTATTTATAGCACCATGAAGGAATCACACCTTGAATATCTGAAGTAGGTCTGTAGCATCCTTAGGGCTGAAAAGTTATACGCTAATCTTAAGAAATGTGCGTTCATGTCTAGTCAAGTCGTATTCATAGGATTTATAGTGTCTTCAGAAGGAATGCGAGCCGACCCTGAAAAAGTTAGGGCCATAGTCGAGTGGCTTGAACCGAAGAACATTCACGAAGTGCGAAGCTTTCACAGCCTAGCAACTTTTTATGGTGGTTCATTAGAAGTTTTAGCACGATCATGGCTCCCATTACTGAGTGTATGAAAAAAGGAGAGTTCGTGTGGTCGAAGGCCACAGTCAATGCTTTCAAGGAAATTAAGGGCAAGATGGTAAAAGCTCCTGTTATGCGTCTACCTGAATTTTCTAAAGTTTTTGAAGTACGTGTGATGCTTCTGGTGTCGGTATAGGTGGAGTATTGAGTCGAGAAGGACACCCAGAAGCCTATTTTAGCGAGAAACTGAATGAGGCAAAACAAAAGTACTCTACTTACAACAAGGAATTCTATGTAGTAGTGCAATCCCTAAGACATTGGCGACACTATCTCCTACCGCAAGAATTCGTTTTATTTTCTGACTATGAGGCTTTGAGATATTTACATTCTCAGAAGAAACTCACCCAAGGCATGCTAAGTGGGTAGTATTTCTTCAGGAATATTCGGTTGTCCTGAAACACAAGGCTGAGGTTGAAAACAAACCAGTGGATGCCCTTAGTAGAAGAGTGGCGTTGCTCAACTCCTTGAGTCTAGAGGTAGTTGGATTTGAGCAATTGAAAGATAAATACCCCACATGTCCTGATTTTGCGGGTACTTACGCGTCGCTCTCTAGTGACCAGTGTATCCCGGGTGAGTATGTTTTTAAAGATGGCTTCCTTTTCAAGGAAGACCGACTTTGTATTCCTCGTATGTCCCTTCGTGAATTCCTCATCTAGGAGCTTCATTCAGGAGGGATAGCTGGCCATTTTAGTCGTGATAAGACCATTCTCCTTGTGGAAAATCATTTCTATTGGCCAAGTCTCAAGTGAGACGTAGCAAAGTTTTAAGGCAGTGTCGTACATGTCAGCTAGCAAAGCAAAAAAGCAAAATACCTGGATGTATACGCCATTCCTAGTGCCACATGCTCCGTGGCAGGACATTAGTATGAACTTCGTGCTTGGGCTTCCCAAGACAATCAAGAAGCATGGCTCCATTTTTGTCGTTGTGGACCGTTTTTCTAAGATGGCGCATTTTTTCCCATGTTCTAAAATGTCAGATGGGTCTCATGTTGCTCATATCTTTTTTGATGGTGTGGTGTGTCTCCATGGGTTACCTAAACCCATAATGTTTAATCGTGACGTCATGTTTATTAACTATTTTTGGAAGACACTGTGGCACATTATGGAAACTCGTTTGCAATTTTCTACTGCTTACCACCCACAAACAGAGGGTTAAACTGAAGTGATAAACCGTAGTCTTGGAAATCTTCTATGTTGTCTAGTGGGTGAACATGTTAAGACTTGGGACCTAATTTTACCAACTGCTGAATTTTCTTATAATGGGTCAATAAATTGATCTACAGGGATGAGTCCTTTTGAAATTGTAAGTGGTTATAAACCTAAAATGCCCGTAGATCTCTTACCTATGTCTGTTACCCAAAGGTCTTCTGAATCAGTCGATGCATTTGCACGCCATATTTATGATTTACATACACATATTAGACAACGGATAAATAAAAGCAATGATGATTATAAAATTTCAGCCGATTCTCATCGTAGATCGCAAGAATTTCAGGAAGGAGACTACGTAATGGTGAGAATAAGGCTAGAACGATTCTCTCAAGGATCCGCTAAAAAGTTACAAGCGCGAAGTGCTGGACCATTCAAGATATTACAAAAGGTTGGGTCTAACGCGTATCGGATTGACCTTCCACCTAAAATGGGTATTAACCCAACTTTTAATGTGGAAATCTAGTCCATTCCCACAACCCCATTGTCGACCCATTGTCTCTTTCATGATTTTTTTCTGATTTTGCTACACAACCCCTTCCACCCCTTCCTTCACCCATTACCCATAAAGAAGAAATTGAGAAAATCTTGGATGAAGAAATAGTATCTACGAGAGATGGAGGTTTTTAGAGGTACCTTGTCAAATGGAAAAACAAACCATCGTCTGAATCTACGTGGCTGACGGGAGAAGCATTGCAGAGTATTGATCCAGATCTAGTAGAGCGCTACAAAAGTTTCAACTCGTCGGAGTCGATTTTTTCTCACCCGGGGAGAATTGATGCGGACACAAAATCATTCAAGGTGTACTAACGAAGAAAGCGCCAACCACAAGTGTCGTCCTTGTAGATAAGCGATTATTAAGGAACTGAAGACCTATTGAAGACCCTTCACATGTGATTGGACACATAGAAGACCCCAGTCAGTGAAGACACATATGAAGAAAGAAAGGAGAAAGACCGAAGATCTGGACATCTTCGGGCGCCCGATCGGGCGCCCAAACTTGGCCTCTCTGGCGCCCGAAACTCTCCGGACGTTTTTGGACGTTTCGGGTGCCCGACCGAGCGCCCAAACTTTTGCGCATTATTTTTTTTTGTTCCATTTTTACTTAAGTATTTAGGGGTATTAGTACTTTTATGTTTTTCCTTTGCTTATTTAAGTGGACTAAGCCCTAAAAACGAGATTAGTTGATTATTATTGATTAATGAAAGCCTCTTGATGCTTCTCTTCTTTTCTCTCTCACTCTCATGGTGATGTTTCTTCTTCCTTGATACTTATTTTCTTTTACTTGCTTCTTGTGCCCCTCTAATCCTTCTTCCAGGTAATTCTATCCTTTCTAAACCTACTTGCTTCATTAGCCACAATCCCAAATTTGATTTTGAGCGTAAACCCTAAAGTTTTCAGATTTTTAAATCCCTAATCTGAAATCCCTTAATTTTCTGGATTAAAGATTCATATTGATTGATTGGGTTATAACCATGCAAGATCGGGAGGTCCTATTGCTCGTCGGATCCAACCTTAGTACTTCATGAATGTCTATATTTCACAGTTGTGATGGATAGCCGCATCATTGCGTATATCTTTGTTATTTTCTTCGTTTACGATGATTAGATGTGAATTTTAGGTTATTATTCTCTTTATTTTTCCGCTGATTAATTGTGTTCATACGCATGCATCATTCTTAGGGATGTTCTACATCAAAAGGTATATGTTACTCTTCTATGAAATTCTTAACAGTTCTGCTTTGTGCCCCAGAAACCTCTACTAGTATTCATAGGATATTAATCCACATAAGGTGGCCACCTCCTTGTAGATGGCCTTGCTGAAAATCAGTTCGTTGGACTGTCGATCAGTTGGGCTTCATATGTATGCGGTTCCAAAAAAATAAAAATAAATATGCTAATGAGTGGAACAGCCTGAAATTTTTTGCCAGGTCATCTACACAGTGGGACTTGCCTAATATATGGTGCACGATATTAATGTGACTTTTATGTTACTAACTTACTAAAGCCTTTCTTTTGATCTGCACAGTATGTAGGTTTAGCAGAGGAAGATAGACCCGAAGATTTGCCTATTATATTCCAAAATTTGCAAGAATTGCAGCTATTGATGGATTGGTATGGTGTTAGCTATGTTACCTCCACCTATAACTTCTTCAGAAACCGTCCATGTCCTTCTTTAGAGAATCTTTTCATTGAAGTAGATCTACATATGCTCCCACTGTAATTTTAGTTCCTATTTAATTTCTTTGAAGAGTTTCAGCTGACATCCTAGCCATAAATGAGATGGGCTTTACTTATAGATTGACCTGGTGCAAAAATCAGGCCAATCGATTCATCGGGTTAGCCACAAATGTAGAATTGTTTAATCTTTCTTAGGGCCTGTTTGGTAAAACTTAATTCCAGCACTTATATCTGAACTTGACTATTTTCAGTGATTTCAAAGATTCAGATTGTTTGGTAAATTTGTGAAGTTAAGTGCTTAATCCCGATTTTCACTGAAAAAAATTGGATTTTTTTTAAGCTTTCCTCTTTTGGCTTAACACTTAACGCTGAATGCGGTAAGTGATTTTGATTTAAATCTTTTTCATAAATGACAATTTTACCCATCTTCAAGATAACCTTAGCTTTCACGAGGCTAATTGCGTACCGTTTGGGACATGTTGGTGTGGCAAAGTTTTTGGGCCATATCATGATGTGTGTGTTATATCCACACCATCCATCCATTTTGCTAAATCATTTTAAGGCATGAGCCAAAAAATGAGATAGACCCAAAGCTCTAATAAACCCTTAACAAAATTGTGGGGATAATGATACCCACCATTGAAACCTTCTTATGGCCCACGATGATGTTTATTTGCCATCAAATCTGTTCACAAGGTCATACAGACCTTGAAGAAGGGAAAACAAAAATATCTTCTTGATCCAAAACTTCTGTGACCCCTAGGAAGTTTTCAATGTTAGGCATTCAATCCCTACTGTTTTCTGTGGTGTGGTCCAATTTGAGCTTTGGATCTGCATCATTTTTTAGCTCATAACTTAAAATTATTTGAAAAATAAATTAACGGTGTGGATACAATACATACATTATGGTTGGGGCCTATATGACTTTCTTACATCAACACGTTATGACAAGCTGCTGATGCAAATTTTCTACTAAAGGCTCTCACAGCAGGTTCTTGTACTAGAAAGCTAGGTGACGCCATCATGATATTTTTGAGAAATCCACCCCGTCCATCCATTTTTCCAGCTCATTTTAGGACATAAGACAAAAAATGAGGTGGATCCAAAACTCAAGTGGGCCATATGAGAGGGAAAAGTGGCGAAAGAAATGTCTACGGTTCAACCATTTTGCCTACTATTGAGCTTTAAATCTTCCTATTTTTTAGCTCCTGACCTAAAATGATATGAATAAATGGATGGACAGTGCAGATCTAATACATACATCATGGTGTGGGACTCATAGAACTTTGTCACGTCAACATAATAGCCAATTGTGTTCGAGGAATGCAGGGTGACGAGAGCGGATTAGATGTTACTTGGATAACAGGTTAGTGGGTGTTACCCTGACCATATGGGGCCCACCTTGATGACTTTGTTACTATACATAGACATGGATGAAAGGAAAACAAGTAGGCCACACAGACATGCAATGACAATGTTCCGTGGGCCCTACCACGATGCATATATTTTATTCATGTTGTACATCCATTGTGTCAGCTTATTTTAAGGTTGGAGATTAAAAAAAAATAAAATAGAAGAGGCCAATCCAAATCTTAAGTGGACTACAACACAGGAAAAGTGGAAATTGAACATCATCTATAGGTGGTTGTGATTATCTAACTTGGCTATTGGGATAATAGGGGCAAATATGGTAAATTGTCAATTTTCAGACATTTATGATCTATATTTACCAAACGATTTTTTGTGAAAAAAGTGCTTAATTTCAGATATCAGAACTTTTTTCAGATAAATTACCAAACAGATTTTTCAGTACTTATAAGTACTAAAATTCAGCACTTTAAGTTTCGGTGCTTAAATTAATTTTCAGATCTTATTTTCAGTTTACCAAACGGCACCTTAGTTGTCATCAAGGGCAAGACAATGGCAGTTACAGATTGTTTATGCTATAAAATGGGTTCGTGGGAACCCATGGATACCACACAAAAATAACATGTTAAGGGTCATGGAAAAACTCAGTTGATAATTAGTGATCAGCAGTCCTACAACACCGATCACCTCTTCAGGGCTTCAATTTCATTGAAGCATCGTGGGGCCCACCTGATGCATGGCCAGGATGTACTTTTCTGTATAACAAATATCATTTTGAATACTATCTCCCTTCAGAGCTGCTTATTTATGCTCTCTTTGTTTTTTTATGTGAATTTGAAGCTTCCGTCTTCCATTGAGGACCTCGCTCAAAGAGACTATCAATGTGAGGGACTGCCAGCAGAGGGACACTCCAGAAATTGTGTTTGATCATCTGAAGGTGATAAAAATGAATGGTTTTAGAGGGCTCAAGGATGAAATGCAGTTAGTGAAATTTTTCCTAGAGAAGGCTATTGTACTAGAGTCTTTGGTTTTAGTAGCTCCTCAGAAAGCTGTCTGTGACATGAAGAAGGATTCTTCATCGGAGTCTAAATCTGTCGACGCACCATTGGGCTTTCTTCACTAGCAGCTATTGATCTTGGCAAAGGCATTATCATCAAATGCTCAGATATAGATATGTGAATATTTGGATGATGATAGGGCATTATGATGTAGAGGGGGTCACTAAACCCTACACGAAGAATTCGGACCATAGGAAGGGATCCAGGCGAAGCGACAAGTCGACTTCTAAATTTCAGAAAATTCAACCCAGTTGGGCGCCCGACCACACATCACCGGGCGCCCGATCATCAGCCCTATTGTCCACAAAGTTACCGGACTACACTCTTGAATATCGAGCGCCCGACCATCAGGTCATTGGGCGCCCAACCAACATTGACCGGGCGCTTGAGATTACTCAAATTTATGTCCACACTCCCTGGACGAATTTTTGCTTCATCGGGCGCCCAACTAGTCCTGACCGAGCACCTGAACATGCGGGAATCTGTTGCGCAGTTTATGGGAACTTCCTACTTTGAGCTGATTTCTTTCCTAGTTCGTTTAGGATTCTTAATATTACGTAATTAGGGTTTCTATTTCGTAGTTTACCCTTTAAATACTCTATTATTTCATTGTGGGAATTCAATTTATCTTTTATAAAAATTACTCTTTGAGTTTTGGTTCCTTTTGCTTGTGGATTTAAGCAATCCTTTAAGAAATCAAAGAAGATCGGTTGAGGATTCCCGATAGCTCTGTGGATTCGGAGTAGTTATCCGAGTGGAAAGATGGTGATCGATGCTTCACCCGTCTACGATGCGCCAAGTTGGTATCAGAGCGAGGAACAACCTCGAGAAGATGGCTTCTAGCGATAGCCGCGACAATCAACCTTTTGACGTTGATCAAGGGTTTCAGTTATTGGTAGAGAAAATCGACAATCTCCAGGAGGTGAATAGGGCACAGATGGAGAGGATGATCGCTGCATTAGATAGGGTTTTGCTGACTTTACCCCAGCCACAAACTTAGGACAATGCGCCACAACCAGCGATTGCTGTTCCGAACAATCTTGTGTTCCGCCAAGCACCGCAACTAGCACTCTAAAGAGCCGAACATGATGACGAGAAACACAACGACGAGGACGTCGACAACATCATTGTTCAATAAGCCGCACAGGGGGATGCTCACGTGGATCACAATGGCAAAGGCTTCCCGGGCAAAGGTGAGCTTTCCTCCTTCAATGGTTCATTAAGCATCGAAACTTTTATTGATTGGCTCGCGGAAGTTGAAAGGTTCTTCGATTATTTTGGCGTTCCGAAAGATAAGTAAGTGAAGCTCGTAGCCTACAAGCTAAAATCTGGAGCTTCTGCATGGCGGGAACAATTACAAACTTCTCGTATCCGATAGAACAAGTTGCCAATCCAAACTTAGCCAAGGATGAAGCGATTATTGAAATTCCGATTTTTACCTAGCGACTATGACCAAATCTTGTTCCAACAATATCAGAATTGCAAGTAAGGGTCTAGGACCGTCGCCGAATATCAGGTTGAGTTCGACTGGTTAACAGTTCGAAACGAGTTGTCTAAAACAGAGTCTCAGAGGGCCGCCAGATTCATTGATGGCCTACAACCTGCGATCCAAGATCGGATCCATTTTCTCCTAATTTGGACCATTGGGGATGCATCCCGAATGGCTGTCTGGGCTGAAACACAACTCGCTCGAATTCCTGCCCGTACATATCCAACAACCTGTGCACTTTCGACGGGTTCAACACAGGATACAGCCCTTGCCGAAGGAAAAGGACCGGTGGGTGGACGTGCACATCCGCCCCCAACCGCGAACCACGATGCAGGAAGCGGTCCAGATAGACCACAGAGAACCGCCCCTACGATAGTGGGCCTAAGTCGAGCCCCGAATCCTTATGCTCGACAGAGGCTTGGCAATTGCTTCCGTTGTGGCCAACCGGGTTACTTGTCCAATGTGTGCCCTCAGCGCCCCACCTCTAACTTAGCCACTAATGAAGGTGGTCAGGAAGCAGATTATGTAGAAGAAGGGGTGTTGAACCTCCAATTTATACATGATATAGCCCATTACATCACATTATATGTATGGTTTGCATGTTTAAATGACCCATCTAATACATATTTTGTGATTGTAGGAATGAGAGTGGCTTTGCCCAATTGGTGACCAAAATGGCACATTTAGGAACCTTGGATGAAGACCCAAGGTGGGCCAAAGAAAGAAGAAACCAAAGAGAGGAAGGAGAGAAGAAAAGAAAGAAGAAAGAATGCAGAAAAGTGGTCCGACCAGTCAAGACCGATCGGCCACATGGGCAGCCTTCTACAGAAGCTGCTGGAGCAAGGAAAGACAGGCTAGACCGGTCAAGACCGGTCAGCCAGCATTGTCCGACCAGTCTTGACCGGTCGGCCATGCAAGTTCATACTTCTGGATTCCAAACAGCAGGTTATTCTCGTGTCTGGTTTTTCAGCCCTATTTTCTGGGCCCATCTTGATGATATAACCCAAGTCTAACACATCCATGTCGAAGAGAAGCTCGACGCCGAAATAACCCAAGTGGTTTCGTGTCGATCGGAGCTACGGATTGACCGTGGTGGCCAAAACAATGTGAACTGTCCAGAAAGTTCCAGATTCCGCCTACTCCACTCTGGGCTTGTCCTGGTGACCCATCATTGATGATATGAAGAATATACTTTGACCATCTTTTAGACCACATCCATATATGAATGACCACAAAAGTTTCAGATCAAAAGGATGTGTGGTTTGATCGTACCGGTTGAAGAAAGATGGACCATCAAGAAAGATCCAACTGCGCAGACTTTATAAAAGGCCTGAGTGTTATAATTTTCACACCTAATTCTGAATTTTTTTGTACAATCTAATCCATCTATCATATAGAGGATAAAGTTTTCTACCAATGTTCAAAATTTGAGATCAATCTGACCTCTGTACACTCCGGGGAGTTGAAAGCAAGATGACTGGTTCTGAAGGCACCCGAATTGCGCGATTTTGAGAAGCGGTCTCTGATCTGATTGGTGGGCCCATTCAAAAGATAATCTTGGAAATCTAAATCATTTATGAGGAAGATCACAATACAAGGAAGCTGCAAATCAAATTTGAAGGCAATCCGACCATTTATTAAGCCGTACGAAGCGAAACAAAATCTGTTGTGTTGCGGTACTCTTACTGTATTATAAAAGGAGGTGCTCTCTTCTATTCCAAATCAGGCAAGGACGTGGGAAGCAAGGAGTTCAAGTCCTGGGAGGCTACCTAGCATCCTACAGCTAGTTTTTCTTCCTTTTCTTAGTTCTAGTTCTAGTTTTAATATGCTTTTCCTTAGCTAACCTCTTAGCTAGAGCTAGAGGTGAAATTTGTAGTTGGTTTCAATACTTTAATTCTTTTATTTCAAGTACCCTTTTCTTAATTTTGGATTTTGAGGTTCTAGTTTGAATAAAGTTTGGTTTTTTAGAAGTTTTGTGAGAGTTTGTGTGCTCCAGACATGAGTTCCTTGCAATTCTTTGAGATTACCATGATTGAGTTGTTTGAATTCGAATTGTAGTAACCCTTGAGCATGCCATAGTCCATAGGCATGGTTGTTACTTCCGAAGGCTACAAGTTCAAGTTCTATGTGCTTCATTAGAACTAGAAATCTTATTTCCAGATTTAAGTGGGACTGTTTGTGCTTGAATGTTATATCTTCCAATTAGATGAGAGATAGGACTTTGATTCTAATTGTGTTGTACTTGGATGAATGGATTAGCATTGGACTACTACAAGTGGATCCTTGATGCTCTAGTTCTTCTTATTTTCAAATTTTCCTATTTCATGTGAAAAACTACTTTCTGAAACTTCTTAGATTCTAGTTATTAGAGTACTTGGAATTGTTTACCTCTTTCCCTGTGGATCGACCTCGGTCTTATCGAGATTTATTACTACATCACAGCCTTACACTTGAGGCGAGCGAATAAAGGGGCGTCGGTGAAGAAGTCGACCTAGTCACTGACGAAGAGGAAGGATACACAAAATGGTTATCAGAGGACCGAGGTGAGTCCTTGGTTGTGAGGCGATTATATTATACACCACGGCAAGAAGTACACCCCCAGTGCCACAACATATTTCGAACACGTTGCACAGTGAATGGGAAGGTGTGTGACGTCATCATCGATGGTGGAAGTAGCGAGAACATAGTGTGTAAGGTTAATGTGGACAAACTCCATCTTCTAATTACAAAGCATCCAGCCCTGTATTCCATTGGGTGGATCAAGAAGGTTGGAGACACTAAGGTAACTAAATAATGCATCATCTCCTTTTCAATTGGTAGAAGTTACAAAGATGAAATCTTATGCGATAGTAGACATGGAGGCATGCCACATGCTTCTTGATCATCCGTGGCAATCAGACCGAGATGCGATCCATCGTGGGCATGATAACGCTTCCACATTCATTAAGGATGGAAGGAAAATGATCCTAGCTCCTAAAGCACCAGAGGGCTAACCAGAAGCTTCTAAAGTGGAGGGGAGTTCCCTCCTCGCCCTATGGGAATTCGTAAATGAAACTAAGGAGACCGGTGAAATCTTTGCCGTAGTAGTTAAAGGTGAAATTCAAGAAAGATCAAATATTCCACCCGCCCTACAACCATTGTTGAATGAATTTCGGGAGATTTGGCCCGAAGACCTTCCTTATGGGCTACCTTCGATGCGGGATATTCAGTACCATATCGATTTTATCCCGGGCGCTAGTTTGCCCAATTGGCCGCATTACCGAATGAGCCCAAAGGAATGTGAGATCCTCCAAGGCCAAGTGGAGGAGTTGTTGAACAAGTGTTTGCTTAGCGAGAGTATGAGTCCTTGTGCTGTCCTAGCTTTATTAACGCCAAAGAAGGATGAAAGTTGGCGTATGTGCGTTGATAGCAGGGCTATCAACAAGATCACCATCAAGTACAGATTCCCTATTCCCCGACTTGATGACATGTTGGACATGCTTGAGGGGTCTAGAGTATTCTCAAAACTAGATTTACGCAGTGGGTATCACCAAATCCATGTCCGCCCCGGCGATGAATGGAAAACAACTTTTAAAATTAAGGATGGGTTGTATGAATGGTTGGTTATGCCATTTGGACTATCAAATGCCCCAAGTACTTTTATGCGCCTCATGAATCAAGTCCTAAAGCCATTCATTGGAAAATTCGTCATGATGTACTTTGATGATATACTGATATATAGTTAGGGGGAGGTAGAGGATGTAGAGCACCTCAGGCATGTCCTTCATGTGTTATAAGAAAATAAGTTGTACCTGAATTTGAAGAAGTGCAGCTTCATGATGGACCATCTGTTATTCTTGAGATTCGTAGTATCATCCACTGGCATCCGGGTCGATGAAGACAAAGTGAAGGCCATCCGTGAGTGGCCTACCCCCACCAATATCCATGAAGTCCACAGCTTTCATGAGTTGGCTACATTTTATCGCCGATTTGTCAGAAATTTCAGTACGATCGAAGCACCGATCACAGACTGCATAAAGAAAGGACCGTTTCAGTGGACTGAAGAAGCAGATCACAGCTTTGCATAAATCAAACACAAATTATCCTCAACGTCAGTCCTTGTTTTGCCTAGCTTCGACAAGGTCTTCGAAGTAGACTGCAATGCATCTTATGTGGGTATTGGAGCAGTTTTATCCCAAGAGGGTAGGCCCGTAGCCTTCTACAGTGAGAAGCTTAGTGAGGCCCGCAAGAAGTGGTCCACGTATGAAATAGAGCTGTACGCGGTGGTACAGGCTCTTCGGTATTGGTGACACTACCTCATTCAGAGGAAGTTTGTTCTTTTTACTGACCATCAAGCCTTGAAGTTTATTAATAGCCAGACTAATGTTAGTTGTATACATGCCAGGTGGATTTCATTTTTACAGAAATTTACATTTGTTTTGAAACATAAGTCCGGTCAACAAAACAAGGTTGTTGACGCCTTAAGCCGCCATGCCGACCTTCTCATCGTTATGAGCACTGAAGTTGTCGGATTTGACTACCTCAAGGAGCTCTACGCTGAAGACGAGGAATTCAAGAACATATGGCAAACAGTCAACAAAAGTAGACCGAGTGATTTCCTCATACAAGACAGTTTCCTCTTCTATGGTAATCGACTATGCATTCCACAATGCTCCCTCAGGGAGAAAATCATCCTAGAGTTGCATGGAGGTGGCCTTGGATGTCACTTGGGTCGGGACAAAATGAAGACTCTAGTTGAAGAGCGATATTATTGGCCTCATCTAGGTCGTAACATTGGTCGGATGGTTCAGCGATGCCACATTTGCCAATCCTCCAAGGGTCACGTACAAAACACAGGTCTCTACACCCCATTACCCGTATCGGAAGGCCCTTTGAAGGATATCTCCATGGATTTTGTTCTAGGTCTCCTACGGACAAAACGTGACATGGATTCAGTGTTCGTGGTGGTAGACAGGTTCTCCAAGATGGCTCACTTCATCCCTTGTAAGAAGACGTACGACACGACGGGTGTAGACAATCTTTTCTTCCGAGAAATCGTGCGACTACATGGCCTTCCCAAGACCATCACATCCGACAGGGATACGAAGTTCGTAAGCCACTTCTGGCGAACTTTGTGGAATCGGTTCGAAACACAACTTCAGTTCAGTAGATCATACTATCCGCAGACAGATGGGCAGGATGAAGTGGTGAATCGTATGTTGGGAAATCTTATAAGATGGATTTTCGGGGATAAGTCAAAACAATGGGACTTAGCGCTGTCACAAGCCGAGTTTGCCTTCAATAATATGGTGAACCGATCCACAAGAAAGTTGCCATTTAAAGTCATCTACAGACGAACTCCCCGACACACTCTCGACCTAGTTCCGTTGCCAAAGATTCCGAGCAAGAGCATAGTTACGGAATACATGGCCAAACGAATCACCGAGTTACATGCAGAATTTCAGGATAAACTCGTCGAGTCCAATGAAAGTTACGCAAGGAACGCTAACAAACATCGACGCGCCAAGGTGCTTGAGGTCAGAGACTAAGGCATGGTCCATTTGTGCAAAGAACGCTTCCCCATCGACACTTACAACAAGCTCAAACAGAAGAAGATTGGGCCGGTTTCGATTCTTAGAAAGTTAGGTGATAATGCCTATGTGGTGGACCTCCCGGAAGAATATGAAATCTCGCGAATGTTCAATGTAGCGGACTTGTTCGAATACCATGAACCAGAACAGAACGAGAAGTCGAGGTCGAGTTCTTTTCAACTGGAGGGAATTGATGTATAGGGGGGGTCATTGAAGCCTACATGAAGAATCTGGACCATAGGAAGGGGTCCAAGTGAAGCGACAAGTTGACGTCTAAATTTTAGAAAATTCAACCTAGCCGGGCGCCTGACTGCACATCACCGGAGGCCCGATCATGAGCTCGATTGTCCAGAGAGTTACCGGATTGCACTCTTGAATATCGGGCGCCCGACCATCAGGTCATCGGGTGCCCGACCATGTCATCGGGCGCCCGACCAACATTGACCGGGCGCCTGAAATTACTCGAATTTCTGTCCACACTCCCTAGACGAGTTTTTGCTTCATCGAGCGCCCAACCAGTCTTGACCAGGCGCCCGAACATGCGCGAATCTGTTGCACAGTTTTGCAGGAACTTCCTACTTTGAGCTGATTTCTTTCTTAGTTCGTTTAGGATTCTTAATGTTACCCAATTAGGGTTTCTATTTCGTAGTTTAGCCTTTAAATACTCTATTATTTCATTGTGGGAATTCAATTTATCTTTTATAAAAATTACTCTTTGAGTTTTGGTTCCTTTTGCTTGTGGATTCGAGCAATCCTTTGAGAAATAAAAGAAGATTGATTGAAGATTCCTGATAGCTCCGTGGATTCGGAGTAGTTATCCGAGTGTAAAGACGGTGATCGATCCCTCACCCGTCTACGCTATGCCAAATTAGCTCCAACGCATACCGAAGTTTACTGTAAGGGTAGCTTTGTTGCTGAGGCGCCTATTTATCGTATTTGAAAAACAAGTGACATGTATTAAAGAAGGAATAGGGAAAAGAAAACAAGACAAAGCAAGCCAGCAACTCAACTATAACCCTAGAAACTCCATATTATAAGCTTTGAAGCCGAAGGCAGCCCATTCTCTAACCATTAATCTAATTCTTTGGGAAATACAAGCTACTGCCTGGCCAGAGTTATTAAAACACCTCACGTTTCTTTCTTCCTAAACTGCCCACCAAATCGCCAACAAAGACAATTTCCAAAGCACAATCTCCTAACGGCTAAAGAGCCTATTTTCTCCCAGTATGCTTTGTAAGTTGGGGTTTTGGTGATGCTACGTGAATGCTTTGCATTTGATTGCACAAGCCTAGCCATCCAGAAAATAGACTTTTTGGCCCAGGTTCTCAATTTGGAGAATTTGGGCACATGGTTGTAGTGTAGACCGTTGTCTGTTGCAGAACACTGGATGGACTGTCTCAAAAAATTGTCCTGGATTGCCTTGTCATAGAGGTCTTTGGAGCACGGCCCACTCACAACAGGACACAACAGTACAATGGTCTGCATTACCAAACCATGGGTCCCCTTATCAGAAATGAAAACCAAGTATTTTTGGATCTATAATTCCTCATGTTTTCTAAATTCTGGGTCTTGTATTTCCTTTCTTTGTAATCTCTTTTTTACACCACCAATCAGTCTGAGGATTTCTGATCGTTGCAGTTTTTGTGATGTGGTACATTCAGTGGGGCCATCTGATGGATGGTTGCAAGTGGTTCCACTTGCCCATGATGTGGAGTGCCATTCATGATTAAAAATCCTTGCAATTTAGTAACTTTGATAGTAATGCAGATTACATAATAGATTCTTTAAAAAAATAATAATAATAAATAAATAAATAAAAAGCTGATTGTATGGTAATTCATTCTTTATAAATTGAGTCGGGCTCACCAACCGCTTGAATTATTTATTTATTTATTGTTAACCTTCTTCCTGATGAGACCACATATTATGAATGGTTGAATGGATATAAACATCATGGTGGGTCCCAGGAAGGTTTCAATTGTTAGCATTCCTATTACCACCTTTTCCTTTCCTTTGGTGTGACCCACTTGAGTTTTGAATCTGCCCAATTTTTACGCAACTTTGATGAGCAGGGAACCTTGTACACATGTGAGGCTTAAAGAGGCACAGTGGGGCCCACCGGATTTTAAACTACTCTGGGCTGCACATTTTTAACAACCTTTTGTCAGCACTATGCCATCTGCACACCAGATTACATGCCAATGTACCACTCCCAGCATCCAAGTGGCCACCGTGCAAACTTAATTTGGCCAGATATCCAGGCAGATTCATTCATCAGGTGGACAACAGTACAAGACAAACAATGGGCCAAAACTATAATAATAATAATAATTTATTATTATAATAAAAGTTTGGCCACCCATTTGTTTCCTACACTGGCCCACCTCATGAGTAGACGGGCCTGAATTTTGGGCCATAACATCTATGGAGTATGGTCTACTTAATGGACTACTCGGATGATATTGCACACACCTCAAATGCTTTAAAGCCATCCTGTAAGTCCAAAAGAAGTCCAACAATCTCCCCCACAACTTCTATCTCTCCCCACCACCCATTTCCCCATTTGTTCCTAAATACATTCCTCTCAATTCCCTTGCCTACTATCATACTTCAATTCCACCACTTTTAGTTCGCACTTCCAAGACAAAAACAAAACATCCAATCTCATCCATAGTTCTCGGGGAATTGACTATGGAGATGGCAGGAGGCTAACAAAAATTCGTCCATCAATTCGAGCACCATCCATAAATCATTTTTGGGCCAAACAGGTGTGCAAATGCCAATCCTCCTACAGATGTCACTACGCCAAAATTGCATTTTTGCGACGAACCAAGTCCGTCGCAAATCTGTATTAGCGACGGACTTGGTTCGTCGCGTGGGCCGTCGCAGTTTACTATGTGGCAAATTTTAAACGACGAATTATGTCCGTCGCTTTTAAACGACGGATTACGTCCGTCGCTAAATTATGTAAAGCGACGGACTTAGCGACGGACATCGGTACGTCGTACAAAATTGTTGCCACGTAAATTGGTCCGTCGTTAAATTTATGGGCGACATTTATTTAGGAATTTTAGCGACGGGTTTGGTCCGTCGCTAAATTTTCTGAACGCACACCTATTACGTTTGAATTTATTTTTGAATCTATTGCACCTGATAGTCATCCAAATTATTTAAAACAAAAAAAAATTAAAACCTAACAAATCATAATTATATCTTATATGAAACTTAAAGTCCTTACATTTCTAGTGAAAAATAATATTAATATTTGTTACAAATCTACACATTGAAGTGAACCATTCTCCATAGAATGAGCAACTAGGCTTTATTTTGTTCCCAATATTGAAACCAATCTCTTGACCATACGTGAAGCTAGCCTTCATTTCTAATCTTTCCTTTGTAGCTACTTTCACCTCATACGTTAGCAAATCCATCAACTGGTCCACCTGCAAAATTCAGAATATAAAACATAAAGAGTATTAGTATTATAATGTAAGAACAAAAGTTATATGAAACATACATAATGTTTTCTTCACATATGTGATTAAGAATCAAAATCTTAATCGGGCTTTCCTTGATCTCCGTGTAGTGAAAAAGATAATCATAAATTTGTATTTGAAGAAATTTCATTCTTAAAAATTTTAAACTGACATATTTTGTTATGCTTCTGCTGAAGAGCCCGATGGGAAAGAGTAGATGACATGACAGGTTAGAATGCAGCTCGCAATAGGTGTTCACTTCTCTAGAAGGAATTAATTGAAATCCACAAATCCGATGGTGTAGACAGCAATCAAATGGAGTTTTTCCTTGATCATCAGATTGCCAAAGTTGAACCACACATTCCTCTCTCTATGGTTGCTTGGAATTTTGTTCCTAGCATTTTATTTCCCATGAAAACCATTAACAAGTTAACAAATAATAATATAAAAAAAAGGTTAACAACAATTTTGAATTAGAAATCTTAGATCATGTTAACGCTAATTATATACCAGAGAAGATTATTATTAACTAAAATAAGATGAACTTAATAATAGGCATCCACTGAACGGGGCTGATCTTGTTTCCTTTTTTTTTTTTCACTGAAGATACCTCTACCAGATAAGAGGCAATCATACTCGAGAGATCTGAGCCATTCACTAAGTGAAATGCTTGAAGTATGGGCCTGCCTAAATTTTGGCCCATGACATTATAACTATTGATCCTAGCCATCTGATTAATTGCTAGGAAAGTAGATGGTTAAAGCCTTCAGTTGTATTAAATCATTAATTATAACTGAAACTGAATAGTATACGGCTTCTATGAATAGCTCGAAATGCTACGTCTCTTTCAAGAATAGGACCCTTTACCGTAACTTTTGCTAGCTCTTTGCATACCCTGATCCACAACGGTACAAATAGCATTTTCTGCTATGGTTTGAGTAGCAATCTTTTCATTAAATAAAAAATCAGATGCTAACATCCAAACAGCTACCATCCTAACCAATGTGAATCTACCGTCCTATGCATCTTTCTGTTTGGGAACTCTATCTGGTTTTAGTTTATAGAAAGTTTAAATAGACTACTTGAAAAAGATGGCGAATGGCAGTACAACAATATTGAATTGTGTAGACATTTCAAGTGATCTTACAGATTCAATGTAGGGATTCCCATGGCATTCATGATAGGCCATTAATAAAAAGAAAAGGTCATATGAGCAGCTGGATAGTTGAATAGGCAAGGTGGACTACGAAGTGTATAGCATGAGTAAAAACCAGTTCATTGCTGCAGAGCAAATATGAGCAGGTGGATAGTTGAATAGGCAAGTTTCCAGCAAAATGGCCAAAAATATCATTGCTATTTATTCAATAAAAAAAAAAAATCAATCCAACTTCTCCAAACAGGCCTCTACCAAAACAGCCATGGAAAACTAGTCCTTCATGCATGTTGTTTTTCATGTAGGCCTCTCCACCAAAACAGCTATGGAAAACCAGTACTTCATGCTAGAAGTGCTTCTTTTCAACTTCTGTTCTGCCTCAGACCAGAAGTATATCTCAGCTGTGGGTGACCTAAGCATACAAAGAGATGGGATGAGAGTAGCATTTGACTTGCAATCAATTTCGAACAAAAGTCCATGTGAAATTCAGAGTAATGGACCTTATACAAAGAGATGGGCTGAGAGTGGCAAATTTTTTTTCTTCAATCCAGTACTCCTATGCTAATTTGAATCTGACCAAAGAACCAAAGATCATTCACATAATGATGAGTAGGCAGTGGTTGATAAATTGGTGCAAATTTGGGAAGAAAGATGGATTTGTACAATATTCTCAAACATCAGGCTCCCAACCTTGTAACTTTATCTTTTATTGGATTCCAGCTTCAGCCATAGAAACAAACTAAAAGCAGCATATAAATTGACAAACAAAATGGCAGGCTAGATGAACTTACCAAAGGTAAAAATGATGGATAGCTTAGACATCATCAAAACATCACAAGCGAATTGAATCACAACTTTCATCATTATTCGAAATCACATCAACTTGCTTTTCCTACAGCATGTCCAAAAAGAGGAATGTCCAAAACTAATCAAGATAAAATTTGAATATTTTCTAATTAGCAACGTCCAAAACTATCATGTTAAACTTGCAAGTAATATAATTATAATTTGGAGCTCAGACCCTCATTATGACTGCTACGGAAACTATTGAACTTACCAACTGCCAATAGCCTGTTGAACTAATTCAGGATTCCCTGATTGGCTGCAGACTCTTGCTCTTCCAAAGTTCTCTTCGAAAGACATCTGGGGCCACATGCATTGGCACAATTTTTATATCTTGTCCACAAAAAGAAATCGAGCTGTGACTTTTGCATCCAAACAGACTCTTCCATGTCCATCCTGCAAATAACTTTGGATTATTGAAAAGGCTGCAGGTTCAATCACAACCTATGTGAAGCATAAACCAGCAAGTTATTGCAGTCTCAAACCCATAATGTGGGTATCTATCATACCAAGTGTCTTTAACACATGATTGCTATAGGAAAAGAAATTACATTGGATTGTAGTTATGGAATTTTATAGGAAAAGAAATTACATTGGATTGTAGACATCACCTCTAGCCTTTGTGGATTTGGACCATTGGGTTTCCTCTTGCAACTGCCTTGTTGTTTATGCACATGTGAGCTTCGTGAAATGCAAACCAGCCTTAATTTTCGGGGAGGGTACATTCACCGTGGTGCCCACCTTAAAAACGGGTTAGATCGCACAAACGTTTGGCTGGGGGCTGAATTGCCTGTGAAGCTGGCACAGTCAGCTAGAGATGTGCATTTGGCTGGGGGTTGTGTAGGGCCACAGAGACGTCCTAATAAATCCACTCTGTCCATCTGTTTTAAAAGACTGGACATGATTCTAAAAATCAGGCGTGGGCTACACCAAACAAAACAGCGGCAATGAAAAGTCTAAATCAGGCAGATTTTTAGGCAGATTGGTGTGCTCAAAACGTGACCCAACTTAGACAGTTCTGTGGGCCCAAAACATGGTCTAGCTAGGCTGATTTGAGGGTCAAAGATGGCCCAACCGGTGGCCATAATTAAGTCCCACACACTGTCCAAACTTTGGACAGAATTAGACCCACATATTGCACATTTTTTTGTTCCCACACACTGTCCATTTTCGGACAGCTTTGGGTTCCCAAAAAGGGGATCATTTTGACCCCAAATGTTGTCCAATTCATGGACAGGTCTGGGCCCCAAACGTTGTCCAATTCATGGACAGGTCTAGGCCCCAAACACTAGACAGATTTGGGACCATTTTGAGTCCTAAACATTATGTCCACAGGGCAGATTTTTGGCCCCAAACTGCTGTCAATATGTAACACCCAACACATATGTCTATGCAATTTTCTCAAGTTACATACATAGAATTGAGCAATATAAACACAGATTTAAACATAACTGTATATTGGTTTTTATTCAATCAAGTCACCATCCCATGTAAAATCCTCATTTAGAGCAAGTAAATTGTACAGAGCAACAAATGCAGCAGAGATGAGCAGGGGATACCGGTAAATTGACTCAAGATGATTGAACCTCCTTACACTCATCAACATTAGGACATGAAGGATGATGTGCAAAATGCATGGACCAAATTTGTGAGAATATTCTGGAAAAGTGGAGGACGAGTTCACATCACGTTGCATACAAAGTTTACGTGCCTTCAGTTGGGGACACATTTGAATAACTTCCATTAGCTTATGTTTGTCCTGTGGAATCAATATGACAAAGATACAAAGACAATAGATAGTGCCTAACGTCTGGTATTTGGGAATTCTTCCACAAAGCACCAACAAAATCAGATGGCGATTGGGTAGAATTCACCTGCATTGTTGGCATTCCAAATCTGCTCAAATGGCCCAAATGAAGAATTGAAAATGGTGATGACTTCAAATCGTACCTGATTATGACCCATGGCAGGAGCAACACAATAAAGAACGCTTGCTTCAGATAGCTCAATATTACCCTTCCTATTGCCAATCAAAGGGAAACTCCCTGCTACATACACAAAATTGTGTCTTAACAAAAAATTCAAGTTAAAATATAAAAGATTACTGAGAATTAATTAAAAATTCAACTATACCCATACATTGCGCCCTTTTACCTACTCCTTTATCTGAACTTGGGACCTGCAATGCAAGGAGATATGCATTAGCGAAGTTAAAAAAGGGCTTAAGCTCCATTTGATTTGAGGAAAAATTATAGTCATAAAGTTTGACAATTTATATAGTCCCATTCAAGTGATTCCCCTTGAGATCTAAATCTTCTAAGAAAGACAATCCTCCAAGAGCTGCAAGGATATTCCCATTCAACTGATTCCCACGGAGAAATAATTCTTCCAAGAAAGAAAAGCCTCCAAGAGTTGCAGGGATTGGGCCTATCAGCACGCAATAGTCCAGAGCAAGGTGTTTAAGATTTTTGAGCTCATCTAACCAATCAGGAATGGCTGCATGCATATGGTATCCGATCATTACCAGCCTCTCTAAATTGATAAGCTTAGTCAATATGGCTCTTGGAATGCTACATGTTATTATTATTGAATAACAATTCAATATCCACAAGTGAGGTAATATTTCCAATAGACACTGGGATTCCTCCATACAGCTGACTGGAAGATAGATGAAGTAGCTTCAGCTTACTCCAATTGCCTCTAAGGAACTCTAAGTGATCAATCCTCACGTTATCTTCAATATTATAGCTTTATCCTATCCAAGAGTACTTATATTTATGATCAATCATGTGTCAATCATTCCCAAGATTTAGGAGAGAATTTGCAATCAAATTATTGCATTACCTTGTAGCTGTTGGGCATAAAAGAGTGGAGTCTCCCTTGCTTCATAAATTTTCCGACACGAATTGATACAAGGGGCATGCACAAGCACCTTGCTAGCATACCAACTTTTGGTGCCTCAAAATGCTGTTTAGAACATACAAAACAAGAAGAGTTGATGTTTCTTGTCCTGAGCTTATCTTTGCAACAACAAACTGAATAAAATGCATGCAACAATAGAAAATGGTGCTCTCAAGAGCTCAAAATCAATTATTCAATCAAACAATGGAAAGATAGATGCATTACTTTAATAAAGGCTTGTTCAGTGGAAAGAGAGTACAACAGCAAATAAATAATTGAGGGATTATGCATTTCTCGGGCTGAGGGATTGTACAGCATGTTTAGGTTTTCAGTTTGAACATGTAGGTGCCCTTTTATGCCTCTGAAAATAATTGTCCAGTTAGACTACAGTCTAGCACCTTAAAATGCAAGCAAGTACCTCAGCACTCACCTCTGCAAATTGAAATTCACCTGCCTAAGAAATTTTTATGTCTATAATTGATTCCCTATAGAGCTTTCATCTCAAATACATTGTTTGAGGCTGAGAGTATAGCTGTTATGGGCACAGAGTGGTGAAAACACGACCACAAAGACTTGGACCTTTCTTCTCTAATTCAAGATTAGATTCATAACTCTCTTTTTTTTTGTCATTACTCATGAGTTATGACATGACACTGAGCCAAACTGAAATGCAACAAAGCAATCACCTTTACAAAACACTCATATTCATGAGGTCCAAAATCCAAACTAGTTACTAAAAGCATAACAAATTATAAGCAATACCACCCTCCAAGACATGTTTGCACTTTGGATTGTTTCTGTCCTTAGGATACAAATATTCACTAGGAAAATAGAGACATGTATTGTGCTAGAATGAATCAGCCCACTTGCACACAACAAACATAGCTCCATTCAACTCATTCAAAGGTTTGCTTGACACTAGGCAACAATGATGGATTCCTCAGCCAAAAAACCATCTACATCATCTACTAGCATCTGCCAGTGATTCATATATATAGGCATATACCTTATCAACATCATTATCATGAAAAAAAAAATCCTCCATCTCTTGTTGAAATTTTACAACTTTATATTACAGAGGAAAAATGTTGTAATATATATCATGTATAATGAGAGAGATGTAGGTCTATAGTCTTGTATGGTTTACAGTTATGCATGTCTGGATTGCCGCTTTACCTTCACATACATCACAGATGGTATAGCCCAGGCCTTCACGGTAAGGACAGTTTGCTCCTTCATCAACCCATTCCAAAAACAATGATACAGTTCAGGAATAAAAACAAATAGGACAGATAGTGCAACAGGCAATTGAGCCAAGCATGATTTGAAGCAATACAACCCAATCTAACCTGCAGTTCTGCATTGGGTTCACCAGTACCATCACACCCTGTAATCAAATAGAGCAATTTTCTTAGTGTTGTATGCAACAAAAGCACAACCTTCTATATTCATAAGTGCCAAGACTCCTAACAATTACCAGATGCCCTACTTGATTTAGGGCAAAAAATGTAATAGTATGTGCTGAATGAATGGTTTGGATCATGTACCGTCACATCATGTGCCCAATTTAAGACAGACCCCATAGTTCAGGAATTTTGCCGAACAGCTGCTGTGCATCGTATTAATTAACCAACCTGAGCAAAATCTGATACAGATTTCACAATCAGCCTACTC